>JAJOZX010000117.1:590000-1067500 GCA_023014485.1 Bathynomus jamesi
CATATATTATATATTATATACTGTATATATATGTAACAAGACTTGCTCAATACAGTCTAATGCAAAGAAATAAAAAATCAACCAACCCGATCATCCAAGCTCACCATGAATGAGTCTTGCCAGTTTATTCTCTAAGCTATGGACTTCTTGGTACGAAAATGTCTGTCTGTAGCTCCACTTAACTTCGACATTACTGTATTATTTCTAATCAATTGTATATATTTTTGTCCTTCGTATGTGAGCTGTCATTGTATTAATATTTGTCATATGGATTTAGTCTGCCATTCATTTTCATTTTCATTTTCATTTTCATATATATATATATATATATATATATATACATATAATATATATATATATATATATATATATATATATATATATATATACTGTGTGTGTATATATATATATATATATATATATATATATATATATATATATATATATGTGTGTGTGTATAAATAAGTATAATAAATAAAAACGAACAATAAATTAAAATGGCGCAACAATTAGCGAGAATTAATAGTAAGTTACAATATATTAAATTAAAAGATTAAAAATTAAATGATACAAAGTATAAAAGTATGGACAATAAGTAAAATATAAGACGGTTTAGGTAAAACAGAATTGAAGGGTTTCTTACCAGAGTGTTAATGTAATGGGAGACTAATTATACAGAAGATTGGGAATGGTTGCCTCTTGAAAGAATTCCATATTAGGAAGATGGAGCCGGGCGGAGTGATGGTTGATTTCTTTTGAGAGTTTATTTTGCAATGTTTATATTGAAAGCGGAACTGTAATCGTTGAGAGTTCCTGGATACTGAGGATATAAAGGGACTCAAGTATGCGGAGGTCGATTAGTTGGTTGGCTGAATTAATGATTTTGAAGTGGGAGGAAAGTAACGGGTGGTTGTGGAGGTGGCAGTGATCCCTTATTGCTGATTTGGAGGGTTTGTTCAAGGGCTGTAAGAGTTATAATTCTATCCCAAAATTTATTAAATTCAAACTCTACAACAAACGCCTCTACAACTCTAATATATACAAATCGTTCCAGTGGAAATTGTTGAGTAAAGAAATTAAATTTAAGCATTCCAATAGTAAAAGACTTCTTGCTAAATATAATTCTCTCTTAACTCAATTAAAGGAATCTGTAAGTCTTATCGACTATTTAATGTTAAAAAACCAAACTATTAAAGATGTCAACATCTACCGGAAACAGATTCAACAACGACACAATAGAAAATTAAACCTATTAGGCTTAAACTCTAACCTTCGGCCCCTAAATCCTGATCAAACCATTTTCAACTTTTCTAATAGAACCCTAAGTACTAATGAAAAATGACTCCTATCCTTAAGCCTAGATTTTAAACTGCCAAATTTTAAGATAAATTATTTTAAGCACTTTTTATCTTTCGAAAAAAACTTTCATAGTTTAAAAAAAATTCTCAATAGTTGACGAGTCAAAACTTCCGTTTTTAAAGTCCTCACTCACCCACATCGCTAATAAACATATTTATAGTTTTAAACCTCATAAAGTTTTTTCCCCCCTTATTAATAGAAAAGACCTCTCCTGCCTTAAAGAACTATCTAAAGACGACTCCATTATCATTTCACGCCCCGACAAAGGCAAAGGCACCGTCCTTCTTAATAAACCAGATTACATTAATAAGGTTAACAACGTTCTCAACGATCCTACCAAATTTAAAAAGATTAACGATAATCCTTTAACCCTTTCCCTAAAACTTGAAGATAAAATCAACCGTTTCCTCAAAAATCTATATGATCAGAACAAAATTTCAGAAGGCACATATAACCAAGTACGTTCTTCCGGCTCATCCCCAGGTACTCTCTATGGCCTCCCTAAAATACATAAACCTAACTTACCCATTAGACCCATCCTTTCGGCCTACACTACCCACAATTACAAACTAGCAAAATTCCTAATTCCCACTTTAACCCCCCTAACCCAAAACGAATACTCCTCCGTCACCAACTCCTACGAATTCACTAAAGAAATATGGACCATAAATAACTCAAATAACCTTCATATGCATAGTTTCGATATAGTATCTCTCTACACCAACGTTCCAATTAAAGAAGCCATCGATATCTGTATTAACAGCCTTTTCGCCAACAATCCGAATACAGTTTTGAATCTAACAAAACATGAATTTACCAAACTGCTCACGCTCGCCGCCTCAGATACCTATTTTTTCTTTAACCAACAACTTTATCAACAAACCGACTCACTAGCTATGGGATCCCCCTTAAGTGCCACTCTAGCGAACATCTTCCTCAGCCATCACGAAAATAACTGGCTACTTCATTGCTCCACTCATTATAAACCACACCTATATAAAAGATATGTTGATGACACCTTTCTCCTTTTTCGCAATGCCAACCACGCCCCCCCCTTTTTCTTAACTACCTTAATTCCCAACATAAAAACATTAAGTTCACCAAAGAAGACGAATCCAATAACACCCTTCCCTTCCTAGATATTACAATAACTAAACAAAACAACAAATTTAGCACTTCCATATATCGAAAACCCACGTACACAGGCCTAGGTACTAATTTCCTAAGCCACATCCCCTTGCTATAAAAAATAAACAGTATTAAAATTTTAATCCACCGTGCCTACCATCTTTGCTCCTCGTACTTATCCTTCCATCATGAAATAGAGTTAATTCTTAACTTCAGCATTAATAACTCTTTCCCAAAACATCTGTTACAGTCCTTAACCAGAAATTTTCTTAATAATATTTATCAACCCCCCCTTAAAGTTCCCACTGTCAAAAAAGACGTAAAATATTTTTCATTTTCCTATTACGACCACATTAGCCACAAAATACTTTCAGAACTCCGTCTCTTACTCACCCCGCTTTACCCCCAAATTAAATTTCATTTCGCTTTCACCAACAACAATAGTATCAAATCTTACCTCAACCATAAAGAAAAAACACCCCAGCCACTTGCTGCGTCCACTATCTACGCTTTTAATTGTGTTCGCTGCAAAGCGAACTATATTGGCAGTACCATCCGCCAATATCAAACAAGAGTGGACGAGCATCGTGGGATTTCTACAAGAACTTCACAGCCCTTGAACAAACCTTCCAAATCAGCAATAAGGGATCACTGCCACCTCCACAACCACCCGTTACTTTCCTCCCACTTCAAAATCATTAATTCAGCCAACCAACTAATCGACCTCCGCATACTTGAGTCCCTTTATATCCTCAGTATCCAGCCAACTCTCAACGATTACAGTTCCGCTTTCAATTTAAACATTGCAAAATAAACTCTCAAAAGAAATCCACCATCACTCCGCCCGGCTCCATCTTCCTAATATGGAATTCTTTCAAGAGGCAACCATTCCCAATCTTCTGTATAATTAGTCTCCCATTACATTAACAATCTGGTAAGAAACCCTTCAATTCTGTTTTACCTAAACCGTCTTATATTTTACTTATTGTCCATACTTTTATACTTTGTATCATTTAATTTTTAATCTTTTAATTTAATATATTGTAACTTACTATTAATTCTCGCTAATTGTTGCGCCATTTTAATTTATTATATGTGTATATAAATATATATGAAAGTGAAAATAAAAATGAAAATGAATGGCAGACTGTAGTCCATATGACAAATAGTAATACAATGACAGCTCACATACTAAGGACAAAAGTATATACAGTTGATTAGAAATAATACAGTAATGTCGAAGTTAAGTGGAGCTACAGACAGACTTTTTCATACCAAGAAGTCCATAGCTTAGAGGATAATATGTACCCAAATAGCAAACAAAACATTTTAAACACAAATAGCAAACAAAATTTTTTCAACATCTCGGAGACAATACGGCTGCTAAGTCTTATACAGCACATGCAGCTGACACAGCTAGAAACCCTCGAGCCGGACCGCTTCGTGGCAAGAAGCTACCAGAACAGGTAGGCTGGAACGGATCCATCTCGGAGGACCACAATGCTACAGAACAGCGAAACCAGAGGACAACGAACTTAAAATGCACAAGGGGCAATGCAAAACAAAGAACATAAATATTGTCCTGGGAAATATTCAAGGAATAAAACCGAACAACTCAATAAACAAAATTTCGTACCTGAAAGGTTTTATGAACGAAACGAGGGCGGACATCGCATGCCTCACAGAAACATAGCTTAAAGATTGCCAAGGAAACTGCGAAAACTGCGAACACGGTATCGATAAGAAAGAATTGCATATCGATGGATTCAACTTACTAAGAGCGGATGGAACAGCGAGACGTAAAGGTGGATGTGCTATTTATATACATGAGAGGCATATGACAGAGACGGTAATAAGTAAATCCAACAGCTTCGTGGTAACCTTTGCAGTGAAAACAGAGAAACTAAACGTGGTACTGATAGTAATCTATAGACCTCCAAACTCTCCAAATGAAAAATTTTCGGGTGCCATTAATGATATCAGAACCCTAATAAAGTTCATAAACTCTCTATCCCCTAATATAATACTCTGCGGCGATTTTAATTTCCCATTTATAAAATACAGAAAGGTGGGTAGAGGACCAGGAGAACCAGGAGCAAGCAAAACTGCTGATGGCTCTCACAAACGAGTTTATGTTTACACAGGAGATAACAGAAAATACCAGGAAAAATAACTGCCTAGATCTGGTATTCACAAATAACACGAACTTGATTGCAGATATAAAAATAACCCCAACTATTATCTCAGACCACAACATAATCGAATTACCAACAAATATGGCGATAACATTAAAAGACAATACAAATACGAAAGGAAGAAGCAAATTTGGGGCTTTTAACTTAAACTCCAAGACCATAAATTGGGAAGAAATCGATCACACATGGCCCAAATAAAGTGGAGAATAGTCTTAGAGAATAGAACAACAGCGGAAATGCTATCAACCTTGGAAGAAAAGACGCTGAAAATTTTAGAAAAACATGCGCCCAAAGCACAGCCAAAAGGAAAGAGGAACTGGCTAGAGATGCAAAAGAGAAGAATATTCCGCAAAAGAAAGAGAGTAGCGACGAAGTTAGCTAATTGCGGAGACAACAATGGCAGGAAAATAATACAAGAAAAACTGGAGAGTACCGATAGGGAAATACAATTTTGATAAAGGGCCATACAGAGAGGGAAAAAGAAAAGGCGGTAGAAGCAATAAAAGAAAATCCAAAATACTTCTACAGCTTTGCGAAAAAGAAAACAAAAACGCGCACCACTATCGGGCCATTAACGAAAGGATATAATGAACTAACAGACGATTCAAAAGAAATATATGAAACATTGAGAGCCCACTTTGAATCGGTCTTCAGTAGCCCAAAAAGTGACAAAGCGATACCTGACATAGCTGCATTCTTCGAAGAGAAATTGCAAGGAAAATGTATAACAGACTTTGATTTTACCCCAGAAGATGTAGCAAGAGCTATAGGCCAAATGAAATTACATTCAGCTGCAGGTCCGCACAAATGAAACGCACTATTAATTAAAAACTGTAAAACTGAAATAGCTACACCCTTATACTGGATATGGAGAAGATCCCTGGACACTGGGGAAATATCGAGCATCTTGAAAAGAGCAAACATTGTCCCAGTATATAAAGGAGGGGATAGATCTCAAGCAAAGAACTATAGACCAGTGTCATTGACGTCCCATCTCACGAAAATATTTGAAAGAATAGTCAGAGAGAAAATCTATGACTTTTTGGAGACACAGGAAAGATTCCACGAAAATCAGCACGGATTCCGATCAGGAAGATCATGCCTATCACAACTTATAGAGCATTGCAACAATATCCTGAAGCATTTGAAGGCAATGAAAACTATGATGTCATTAAACACATGGGAGTAACAGGCAAAGTGGAAAAATGGATCTACAACTTCCTCAGAGAACATCTACAGGTAGTCAAAATTTAAGGTGTATCATCATCAGAATCAGAAGTATGCAGCTCAGTGCCACAAGGTACAGTGCTGGCCCCACTCCTGTTCATTATCATGCTAACAGACATAGACAACGGAGTAAACAGGAACATTGTCGTAACATCCTTTGCAGACGATACAAAGATCAGCAGAAAAATCAGAGATGCAAATGAAGTGGAGGCCTTGTAGAGGGACGCAAACAAAATATACAAATGGTCAGAAGACAACAATATGACTTGTAACACCGAGAAATTTCAGCTCTTGAGATATGGTAGAAATGAGGAAATTAAACAGACTGCATATTGTGCTCCAGAGAGATAGGAAATTCAGAGAAGCATGAAAGCGGTCGACTTGGGGGTAATAATGACCGATGATGCCAAATTCGAGACATAAAATCAGATGGCAATAAACAAAGCAAAAAAAGTCGTGAGACAGGTACTAAGAACGTTCAAAAGGAGGGACAAGACAGTAATGATTCCCCTGCTGAGAGCACTGTTCATACCAAAACTTGAATACTGCTCAGTTTTGACGTCCCCATATAAAAAAGAAATTAATAAAGTAGAAGAAACTCAGAGACATTTCACAGCCAAGATTGATGGCTGCAAAGAACTCAACTACTGGGAAAGACTATGTGAACTAAATCTGTACTCACCGCAAAGAAGAAGAGAGAGGTACACCATAATCTACATATGGAAAATGATCGAAAAACTGGTACCAAACCTAAAACTAAACCCAATTACCATTCAAACAACGCTGGAAAATAGGAAAAGCAGTGTGTAATGTTCCCAACTTAAAGACCCGACAAGGGACCTCTTCAACACTGAAAGAAAATAGTTTGGTTGTCAAGGGGCCAAGACTTTTTAACCAGCTTCGAAAAGACCTCAGAAACGTTACAGGGGTCAAAGTTGAAGTCTTCAAGAGAAGACTAGAGGCCTTGCTCAGGACGGTACCAGATGAGCCTGGTGCACCTGCTATGTGCGGTGAAGAGCGCAAGAAAGTAACTCGCTCCTCCACCAAGCCAGACCTAGAGGTGGGGCCACCAGCTTGACCTTCGTGTGAAGAGAGACCAACACACGGAAACTAAACGAGGTTAGCGAGGTGTATATATATATATATATATATATATATATATATATATGGTGTCCCAAAATATGTATCTGTTTTTGTTTGCTCGTTATTTTATTTTATAATGTATATTTTATTTATAGGCGTAGGAGGCAGGGGGTCTGCGGGGTCCTGGAACCCCCTCCCCTAGTCAACCTTTGTGTCGAGTCCATTTTGCCTCACTTTGTCGGGTCCATCACATTATGTCAATGAGAGAAAAATTGAAAAGGGAGGAAAACAGGATTAGAAGGCAAAACTGTGAACTGAAATTATTTTACAAATTAATTTTATTTGACCACTTGTATGGTTATATACACCTGTACAGTTGTCTTGTCTTGTACGCATCTGATTTTAAATACATAAAACTGAAGAGTAATTTACATAATAGCATTATTATAATTTATGTCACTGTATTTTTCTCATACTTCATGAAAAACTAGAGGTTTGTTGCATAGCTTGCATTATCGTTTTTACTTTTCCAATCACCTTAAATAATCTTCCTTATTTTTCATTTCAGATTTACTTTTATGGCTTTTAGTTGGGAAAACAAAATGTCTCAAAAAATTTACTTACGGAAACGACAACATAGCAGCAGGTACAAAGTCAAATGTGTTGCATGCAATGAAATTTTTGACAATGATTTCAAAGTCAGACATATGAATAAACATCATCAAAGTTTGATATTGTCTGGGAGAACTCCTGATACTGTCTGTGTGCTGCCACAATCTCAGTCAAAGATTTCAAGTTTTTTTTCATACTGAAGCAGAACTTCCAAGAAAAGCAGCACATGCAATGATGTTGGTGTTGGTATCTCTGACTCTGAGGAATCTCCAATAACAATAGGAGCTGAACAGTTGCTGGAAGATGACGGAAAAGCAGACAAGGTGAAGGAAGAAAATGAAAGAGAAAAAAGCACTTAATAAAGAAAAAACATCGTGCAGTGATGAAGAAAAGGAAGAGGTAGATGATGAAGAGGATAAGGAGAGAGAGGAGGAGAATGACAACAAAGAAGAAATCCACATCAGACAGGATAAAATTTATGTAGCACCAAATGCTTCTAGTTTCACAGTACTCACCAGGCCAGAAGGTCCAAGGCAAACGATCTTAAAACAGTATCCAATTAGAGTCATCTCCGGTCATAACAGAAGGCTTAAAATGAAGTGGTACAATGATTATTTATCGCTGGCTTGAATACGACATAGAAAAGGATGAAGCATTTTGTTATGGATGTAATAAGTTTGGCCCTAAAAGTCAGAAGCCTTTTATTTTCAAGAAATGGAGTGCTACGCACAGACTTGAGAAATATGCAAAAAGTATACATCATGAAAATCATATGCTAGCATCTACCAGCATCATTTTTTATGGCTTGGCCCTTTCATTTTCACTCAGCCCTACACTAGAAAAATTCCTGCAGACGCTAATGTGCTAGCTCAATAATTTTTTTTTTTAGGTTATGGAAATATCGGTCTGAAGCTCTGAGCAACATCTTTCTTGTCGGGTCCAAACACCTGGACCCCCCCCCCCCAGAGACTACTTATCCCGTATGTCCATGATTTTATTACTGGGATATTTTCTTCAGAAGGTTAATAGATTGAAGATTTTATTTCGCATATACCTTTATGCATATACCTATACATTTCTTATCTTTCATTACTTAACAACTAATAAATATTGTATATTAAAACTGTTCTTTCACCATTTCATAATTAAAGCCATAACTTTTCCTAATTTTTACAAAATTAGGAAAGAGTCAAAAGACGATACCGCTACCAAAAGACTAGCCTAGTAAGACCACAAAAGGCCTTACTAAGCTACAGTCTTTAAGGAAAGCCAAGCCTTTTTTCTTCAGAACGATAGAGCACCTCCACACACTGCTCGTGAAATTTGCACCGTTTTGCGGAAGCATTTATCCGGGCGACTAATCGCCCTTCATGAGCTAGTAGAAGGGCCTGCATACCCACCTCACCTCACAACCCTTGACATTTTTTTTGGTGGGGTTA
Organism: Bathynomus jamesi; assembly: GCA_023014485.1. Classification (NCBI taxonomy): domain Eukaryota; kingdom Metazoa; phylum Arthropoda; class Malacostraca; order Isopoda; family Cirolanidae; genus Bathynomus; species Bathynomus jamesi. The sequence continues at coordinate 599,044 of JAJOZX010000117.1, forward strand.
CGTAAAAGACGATCTATTCAACCAAGCGGAAGACACCTGAAGACCTAAAGACCGAAGTGTCTGAGGTGATCAACAACATCCCAGTTGAGCTATTTCCAAAAATTATGTCAAACATTTGTGTAAGGTTCAATATTATTGTGTTAGAAAAAAATGGCAGTTACACTGAACATGTTTAATTAAGGTGAATAAAATCTTATGTTTTAAGTACCTATTTACTTGGCTTTGTTTCTAGATTTCCTTTATCTTTACCTTCGAACATTTATTTAGAAAGAGATCTTTTCGGGACACCTAGTGTGTATATATATGTATATATTGTAACGGAACGAGGTGGTTTTTATTCTTTATAATTTGTGTATTTATTGGTATTAATTCTACCTTTTATCGAGTCCCATTACAGATGACTCTTTCCTGAGAACTTTTGCTTCTCAGTGGTCCAATTTTTCGACCTGAGTGACAACCTATTCACCTTTCTTTGAGGTCTCTGGGTTGTCCTCACTTGAGCTTTCCCTCCCTTGGGTAATTACCCAAACAATTTGTCGAGTCCCATTTCGGATGACTCTTGTTGAGGGCTTTCGCCTCTCATTGGTCCCATTTTGGATTGATTGACAATACAGTTGGTTACCTTCTCTTGAGGTTCTCAGTTGTCATTCAAGCTTTAGCTCGATTGGGTAATAACCCAATTATTTCCTCCGAGTCCCATTTCGATTGACTTTCGTTGAGAGCTTTCGCTTCTCATTGGTCCAATTTTAGACCGATTGACAACACAGTTGCTTACCTTCTTTCCAGGTTCTGAATTGCCAGCTGAGCTTTCGCTTGATTGGGTAATGACCCAATCATTTTACCCGAGTCCCACTTCGGGTAACCCTTTTTGAGAGCTCTCGCTTCTCATTGGTCCAATTTTGGACCGATTGACAACACAGTTGCTTACCTTCTTTTGAGGTCCTGAATTGTCCTTTGAGCTTTCGCTCGATTGGGTAATGACCCAATTATCTCGTCGAGTCCCATCTTGGGGTGACTCTTCATTCGCCCCCATCGCGTCCTTTTTGTTGACGGTTTGGCAAGCTTTGGCTGCCATTGCTGTGGTTTCGGGAGGTCTTGTTGGGCTTTTATCTGTTTGGCCTTTGCCGTTTTTCTTTCGTCCTTTGAACCAGCAATTTTTTCGAAGGAGGCCCTTCTTCCTCCCAAAAGTACAGAACCCCCGTTTTTCTTCGGGTTCTTTTCCTGTCTTATTTCGGCGGGTTTCTTTTCGTTGCCTGAACCAACAATCTTGTCGTGTATGGCCCTTCTTCCTGCAGAAGATGCAGAATACCCATTTTTTTTCAGGTATCTTTTCTGTCTGATCCTTCCAGTTTCCTTTCGATTTTTGAACCAACATTTGACTTTTGTATGGCCCCATCTTTTGCAATAGGTACAGAAAGCCCATCTTTTTGTAGGTTTTCCCTCTGTTTTCCCTTTGCAGTTTCCCTGTTGTTTGTTGAACCAACATTTGCCATAAGTGTGGCCCCTTTTTGTGCAATATGTACAGAATAGCCCTGTTTTCCCCCCTTTTTGTATGAGTGCATCTCTGTGGTCTGTTTGTTGATTTTGACTCGTTTTCGTCATTGGTTTTGTTGTGAGTGGGAGTGTTCACATATTCAACTGTACCAACTTTTTCCCCTGTGGGCGTTTGGTTTTCTAACCTTAATTTATCTTCGTCATAGGCTTCAGCGTGGGTAATAATCTTCACACATTCGAACGTCTCAGAAATTTCCCGTGTGGGTGTGTAGTTTTTATGTTCCCTGTGTTCCCCTGTTCTAGTTCTAGTTCCATTAACCTTCTCCTAGATTTTTATGCGTCAGCTTTAGCCCGTTCTAGCTCTAATTCTAGTTCTAGTTCCATTAATTCTGACGCTCTTTCATCTAAAATGTCTTCATCAATTAAGTGGTCTATAACGAACTCTTTTAATACCCTTTCGGATGTAGTCTGAGGTATATTTATTTTAAAAATCTCATCCAATTTTTAAGATTCCCACTAAGGGATTCCACATTTGGGTTCTCCACGAAAAATTCAATTCGAAAGACATTGTAGATTTCGAGATAACGTTTATCTTTAAATCGTAAAGTTTTTAAGGTTTTGAAACCTTTAACAATACAACATAAGAACCTTTTTAGGTTTTTAATTTAAAACCTTTACAGTTTTAAAAATTTAAAAACCTTTCCTTTTTAGACCTTCAAAGTCTTTAAAAGAAAAAATTTTAAGGTCCTTTAAAAAAAGATTTTCACTCGTAACAGAATTAACAGAGAATCCCTGGTTAAAAGTTAAATGACTAATTAGTTCATTTACTACGGACCTTGGTTTCCTGGACAGGCCTCCATGTAACGTAACGAGCTGGTTTCTTCGTATTAATCTTTGTGTACTTATTGGTATTAATTCTATTTTTACTTCAACCCGTTGTCATTTAAACAATATCATTCGTTTTTAACCCAAGGTTATATATATCACTGATTATATATATTCTTATTTCTTTGTTAATAATTGTAGGGGGATAATGATATACCTTTTACAAAAATAATATATTTGTCAGACTTTATTAAATAAATTAAAATATAACAATGAATTTGTTGAATATTTGTTTTCAGAAATGACACTTGAGACATTGATTCTTACTTCAAGAATTTAATATTTAGAATTAACATAATGAGTCAAGATATGACTGTTAGCCAAATGTTTTGGCATGGAATCAAATACCATGAAAAAGAATGACACTTAATCATAAGTCAATTACTTAAAATGCATAAACACTTTAAATTTGACTGATAGACAATTTTAATCTACAATAGATAGTTATTTAACTGTATACAGCCGTTTGGTAATATGTCGGATCATTTAATAAACGCATGCGTACTACAATTTTAATTGACTTATTTTTTACATATTCACCGCATAAAAGCTTTTTGTGTCTCTCGCGTTTTCTACGATGAAATTTAAGGAGAGACGATTTTTACATCTTATTTGAGCTAAGTCCGTTTTCTTCCTTTTTGAATTTGGAGGGTAGACTCTTTTGGAATCTTTTAACCGACACGACTTTCACTTTTAGCGCGGCGAGGCGTTTACTCAATTTGAGAATAACGATTTCGCTTTAAGTGCCGCACGATTTTAACTTCATCCCGACGGCACACTCCGTATAAATTTATACTCGAGCAAACTTTCATTAAAAACTCTTTTTGTTCCTAACAGGGGGAATTAAATCAAATGTTCCCATCTAAATTTAATACAGGTTTCGTGAGAATGACCTTTATTCTTTCACGGTCTGAGGTGCACAATCTACCCGTTTTTCTTTTTCACGGTTGGGGCATCTTCCCGCTTCGAATTCAATCCAAGTGTCTGAATGGCTACGTTTCGTTTGAAAATGTACTTTTTAAGTTAATTATCTTCCCTAGCATCTGGCTACTTATATATGGCATTGTTATCCGAAATTATTCAGAATTAAATAAACAATTGAATTCATGTCTTTTTCCCTAAATTACATAATTATTTAATATGAAATTTCATGTATTTAACAATTTATAAACCGCTTCGTTTACACTCGAATTATGTGAAAATGCTCTTCGCCTTCTTTGACGAATAACGAACGCTTTATTTGAGCTTCGCTTGGTATTTACCGTTTGAATTTTACACATACAATTCATTCTGCTTGCATGATCAATCCGTTTGTGGTTTAATAAATAAACAGTAATTAATTAATTAAACCTTATTTCATTATTCCCATTCATAACACCTCCCCCCCACGAGAAAGCCCTTGTACGTAGAACAAGGCGAGAGAAGATTGTTCATGCAAACTCCCTTACCAAGCGGCGGTTTGGAACCGTCACACGATAAGTACCTAGAATTAAATGTATTAAAACTAGTAAGTCAGATAAACTTCATGCCTTCAATCCTTAAGCCTAGACAATATATTGGCGATTACAGTCAGTTTACAGGGTACATGTAATGTAGAGATTTTATAAAGGTTAGAGGGCTAGAGATCACCTTCAATCTGTTTTTTCTCTTTAATTTTGATAAAGTGTTATTGGGTTATGGTCGTTATAATTTATTTAATTAACGGCGAGTTTTTGACAATTCACATTTTCTGAATTTGTCCGACACGAATAAAATCACTCATAGCTCCTTCTCAATCGTCGCGTAGTCTTCTTGATGTTTCTCCAGCTCAGAGGAAGCATGGCAGATAGGATGGAGGTCCTCCTCCTGACTCATCTGCAAGAGTGCGATCCCACTTCTGTTTCGCTCGCGTCCACCTGGATCTGGAACCGCCTGGAAGTCGAATGTTCGGAAGATCGGAGTCCTCCTCAGGTGTCACTTAGTTCCCTCAATGCCGGTTGGCACCTTTCGTCCCAATGGAATTTCAGTTTGTCGTTCAGAAGATCGGTCAATGGAAATTTCATCGTCCCGAAGTTTGGGCAAAGTCATTGCCGAGTTTGGAGCGTCTCCACTTCGACCTATGGCGTATCCCAGATTAGACATGTGGGACTCGTGCGATTTAGAAGTTGCTTGATGGGTCGGCCTCTTCCTCAGCTCTACATCATATGCTATTAGAGAGGACATAGTCGGTACATCACTAAATAGGGAGCAATTGATACAGCAATTTTGGTGAGCTGTGAGTTTGTGGCTTAGGTTTCAATGTCCTAATTTGATTTTTACTTTTCGTGTGGCTGTGTTATTAACCCTTTTGGCTTAACACTTAACTCACAGTTCAATAATTTCCTCTTTACGAGTATTCCTTTCACTTGCGACACTTAATTTCTCGACTGCTTTTATTTTAGTATCACCTTTTCGACCATAAACTTAGAATTATTGTCCATGCGCTCAGTATCTGTTAAAAGATAAAAATGACAATAACCTAATGTTTCCTCCTTCAGTTAGAAGTTTTAATTTAAGAAATTTTGATCACTGATTTTTTGTATGTTCTCATACGGACCAAAAAATCTAGCGTCCAGTAAATCTTTAAGCACTGGTAGGAACGTCAAAACTTTATCTCCACTTTGTAACTCTCTACAATGAGCATTTTTATCAAAGGTTTCTTTTATTTCACCCTGAGTTGCCCTTAAGTGGTTTTTGACAATTTGGTTTGTCCAATAAGGTTTACCTTTAAATTCTTGACGTATCTAAGTACGGACAAGTTTTGCTTTTTGTTCCAGCCAGGCTTTACACAAGAACTTAATTGGTTCCTTGACTTCATGACCATAAGTTAACTCAAATGGACTGAGTCGAGGCTTTCTTGTTGCACTCTTTCGTGAAGAACAACAAACATGGAATCCCATCGTCCCAGTTTTTATCACTTTCAAAACAGTATACCCTCATCATATTTTTTAATGTCTGATGAAACTTCTCTAATGCCCCTTATGATCGTGGGTAATTTTGTGTGGAAGGTTCTGTGGGTTATACCTAATGTATGTGAGTAGTATGGGCGAAAATTGGACGAGTGCAAGAATGTTACAATGTTGCAATGCAATATTGTTCAATGGCGCAAAGGGGTTATGCAACAAAGTGGGGGTACGGGTTATGAAATGAAGGGGGAAGGGGTTATTCAATGAAGGGGAGGGCGAATGTTGCAAGAGCAACAAGGGGTTAAGCAACTTGGAGGCGGAGTTATCCCCCAAGAGAAAGAGAGGAGAAGGAGAGAGAGGAAGAGAGGTGTTCGCCTGGCAGGAGCCAAGCACATATTAAGACTTCATCTGAGCGCCCGCTGTCTTATAAGGTGTAAATCCGCCAGTTGGCTTAATCCCCCAGTTGGCTTAGAAGGCGTAATTGGCTTGTACAAGTTGAGTTGCCAGATTCCGCTATTTATTTAATTAAACCATATATTATTGACAGTTGGCTTAGAAATCAGTCAGTTGACTTAGAAGGCGTAAATGGCTTGTTCAGGTGTACAGGTTGAGTTGCCAGATAGCGCTATTTATTTAACTAAAGTATATATTCTTGACGGTTGGCTTAGAAATCCGTCAGTTGGTATAGAAAGCGTAACCAGCCATTTGGTATAATTAAATAATAATATCGTTTACAACCAAAAGCATTAAATAAAACACCATTACATCATTCTGTTTATTTAAACGAAATATTGGAACCAGGAATATGTAGAAAATAAATATACATTGGAATATATATGATCAAAAATAAAATAAAACATAATAATAGTATAAGAAATATGAACGAGGAATATGTATATCATAAAAAAAAATATATATATATAACCAGCAATATAAAAGTACAGGAGAAATATATATACACAATTATATTAAATAATTAAATATATTGAAAATAAATACATACACTTTATCTTCTAATGCACAAAATAAAAAATAAAAAATAAGAAATACAAAACGATGGAGTAGAACCATCAATATAGCAGTACAGGAGAAATATATATATATATATACACAATTATGTTAAATAATTAAATATATTGAAAATTCATCAAAATACATTCACTTTGTTCTACTGCGCAAAACACTAAACTCACATTTAATCGAGTCTACAATCACATCATTATTGCTTTGCACGACGCAGTAAACGCGGCTAAATATTATTTCGCCGCTCAAGTTTTAGGGAGAACTATACTCTATATAAATGGCCTTCATATCGTTCAGTACTATTTTTGTGCCCACTTTACAGTTACCTTTAAATACGGTTAGAATACAATCAAAAGCACGCACAAAGAGGTCATCGTTAGCCACAACGTAAAACACAAGTTTATAAACACTCCTTTCCAATCGAGGGTTTATTTCTACCGACCAGAGCTTTTCAATCGTGAACTCTTCTTCACACTGCATAGCGGCAGTTGAAATAATCTTCTAAGTCGTTACGACAGCTGCTCATTATATAAATAAATAGTTCTTCAGGATGAACGGTGTAGGTGAGCTCAGCCCTGTACCGCTCAAGTGCTTTGTACAAAAGTTCATGATATTTCAAAGAGTCTAAAACTTTTAAATAAGCATCCAGCTCTAGACCATTCTCACCTTGTTCAGTCCTACACTCGGTAAACCCATCGAGCAGAGCGGTGTATGCGTATTCAAGAACCGTATCAAAATAAAGCATATCCGTAACACGAGCGTCTAATATAGGCTTCAGCTTGCGGAATCCGACGATTTCAAACATCCTGTCGAGGATGAAACGGTTTCGCGTAGGGACAAGAGCGTTATTATCTGAAGCATTCTTCCACATCAGCCGTATATCAATGCACGGCCGATCGTTATTTATACACAACGTACAAACAACGGCATATGAGGGGGTGTTACTAATCTGCTCTCTTCTTTTACCTACACCAGCAGGAATTTTATAACGAACCTCACTCCACTTCTCAACTACCACGAAGATTCTATTAATTTTGAGGACACATCGTACACGGCGTTGAGAATGCTGCTCAAAGGAAGTTCCATTGTATTCGAGGAGCGCACGTCTAGTCGCTTCAAACTCTGAGATGACTTTCAGCCACATACAACGGATGGGCTCGACGGGAGGAGTGACACACACCGTAAGCTAATGAAACGTGTACGGCGCTGTTCGAATACTTGTATTCCATTATATTGGGTTCGTGTTTTGAGAAATTTTCCGAAACATGAAATAATAACGGTTTTAATGTTTTATCACTCCCACTCCCCAGAATAATCACATTTTTGCATAGGGAGATTTTCACGAACTAAACACATTTTATTCACACTCCGGCGCACTATTTGAGAGAAACATGACCATATTTTTCCTTTTTGCTTAACATACGATACTCATCTCTAAATTCTGTGAAATACTCATGCAGACCTATAGCCACAACATGTAAGAGAATACTTGCATCCCATTATATAGGGTAGATGTTTTGATAAATTTTCCGATACATGAAGCAATATCGGTTTTAATGTTTTATCACTCACCAGACGTTCATTTACACAAACTAAACATCTTCACAATCCGGCGCACTATTTGAGAGTAACATATGACCATATTTTTCCTTTTTGTTTAACAATCGATACTCGTCGCTAAAGTCTGTTAAAAACTCACACAGGCCATTAGCCACAACCTCACTACAAACCTCGTCATGATATATATTAATATTGTGGTAAAAATACTTAAGATTCTCCATGATGACAAGATTTACATTCTCAGTCGCAGGGTACGAGTAGTCGGTATGATGCAACATGACATAATATCGCTTGTCACACCACTCATCAACAAGTCTCACTAACCATAACCACTGCTTATCTTCTGAACATGTTGCTTCTTCTACTTCACGGTATATGCGAGCCTTTATAAAGGTTAGGTGTACAACATACTTCAATACATCTTTTGTACTAGGAAATTCTACAATGCCCTCGCCAGAACAACCGTAGAATATTTGAACATCTTGGTCCTTCGCACGGCTCAATGTAGCCTTAAAAGTATCAAAGGAGGGTGGAATAGGGAGTTTTTCAGTATCCACCATATCTTGGCACTTCGCCGAATACCACTTCATAAACGTTGAACACGCAATATTAAAGGTAACCATTACTATTTTTTTTCTACGCGGGAGAATACACGTCTGAGCTCAAGGGTATGCAGAGGTCAACTGAACACGCAGGGATAGAGATATGCTCAGTAGGGTGGATCGATTTTACATTTTTTTCGATTTCCATATTCTAATAGAGACAAAAACTTGCGCATGCATGAGAAAATAGCCTCTGCAAAATCGTAGCTTAATAGGTAATCATCTTCTGCCCCCGGCAGAGCGATGAAAATCATATTTTAGTAGTCAAAAACGTATTTTTCTTATAATTTTTAAAATATAAAATTTTGCGTGTGTGTTATTTCATGCCTAAGCAACGATATGAATGCTATGGGAAATATATAAATGCATTATTTAAGACAAAGAGCCGACCTGAAAATATGTATAAAATATACATATTTTCAGATCGGCTCTTTGTCTTAAATAATGCATTTATATATTTCCCATAGCATTTATATCGTTGCTTCGGCATGAAATAACACACACGCAAAATTTTATATTTTAAAAATTATAAGAAAAATACGTTTTTGACTACTAAAATATGATTTTCATCGCTCTGCCGGGGGCAGAAGATGATTACCTATTATGCTAAGATTTTGCAGAGGCTATTTTCTCATGCATGCGCAAGTTTTTGTCTCTATTAGAATAAGGAAATCGAAAAAAATGTAAAATCGATCCACCCTAAATTGCTCAGGTAACATAATATCGCTTGTAACACCACTCATCAACAAGACTCACTATCCATATCCGTTGCTTCTCTTCTGCACGTGTTGTTTCTTCTACTTCACGGTATATGTAAGCTTATATAAAGTGTAGTCCTACAAGATAGTTCAATACATTAGTCCAGGCAATTTGTAGTTAGACCTGGGCAAAATTGCTTCAGAAGCTTTCTAAACTGTTTCCAGCTCAGGAACCATTGCCGAATAACATATCCAAAATCCGACAAAATTGGACCCCGGGAACACCCCCAAAAATGAAATTCAAAATGGCGGACTGGATGTTTCCTACGAAAAAAAATATATATATAATTTACGCTTTTATTTATAGAGATACATTTGATGCTTTTTCTTTCAGTTGTAATGTTTTAAATAATTCAACAATATACAACACAACCAGTTATTACGCAAATATAATGTATAGCTTTTTACAGATTTTTATAATCAATAATACAACAATTATTTTTTTCCCAGTTTCAAGTTATGTTCATTACAGAAGAAGTGATACCTGGTCACAAACATACAGAAATTAATCCTCTTCATCACTATCATCGGATAGATTACCGGTACTTGGGTTGTTATCGCAACCACTGATTTGGCACTCGCCACAAGCGGCTGAACAGGGCATTCCATTACGCTTGCATCCACATCTTGAAGTAGCACATTTCGTCTTGCAGGAGCAGCGGATCATGTTGAGTAGATAATTTGGAGCTGGTGGCTTGTCGCAGGCTGTAGGGTAGTAGGAATTATTCTTTACATACCAACCCCACTGCTGCATCGATCTTCTCTTCTGTAGACTTCCAGATTAGTATTTGAAAGTATGTGCGAAAGCTGTGGTACTTTGTGGACACATCGGTAGGTGGCAAACGTTCGGGTGTAAAAAAAGATTTAGCTGTAGCTACCTTTTCAACTAACATTCGATGACGTAGTGCGTTAGTGGATTCAAGTCTTTTGCAGCCATACAACAGAAGCATTGCCTTTCTTCCAGCGGCTTCAATGTCAGAGTGTTGGCAACAATCAGAACAGAATGTATTTGCAACTGAACGGAGTTCAGCCACCTTCATCAGTGTGTCGAATGCTTTGGCTTTACCGATCGAAAAAATTCTGGATGTGCTATCACAGCCCGTGAAAGCATGCACAAACAGGAGATACTTGCAGATGTCATTGCCTAACAATGATTGAATGCTGAGAATATCATACACAGGATTAGGAGATGGTCCCCGTCTTATATCGCTGCGATAGTACAACTTGAAACCACTGTCCTTGGCATGGTACAGAAGGAGAATCAGCAAGTCGGTGTCTTCCCCTATTACTGTTGTAGTTGCATTTTCTGATGAGGAAACTGCTGCACGAACGATGTCCACATCAGCATCCCCATCTGCGTTGTGAACAGTACACCCGTGCTTCTTCAACATCTCACCTACGAGGGAAATAAATGCTTGCTTGTTGTTTTCATTAGCCAAGAAGTGTTCCTTCTGGCCAACAAACTTCATGCTTGGACTGAGATTCACATTTCTGCTTGTCTTGGTGCTGCGTCTTCTGTGGGTCATGTCCTTGATCGTAGGAGAGCTGCTGTAGCCATCAAAAACAATGATTGCTTTTCCATATGTTTTCAGAGTGAAATCGGCATATGAGTTGGCGATGCTGTCATATGTTTCATCTGGACGCCAGGAAACACGATGTAGTAGAGATCCACCATCCAATACGTACTGGTCTGTGCACTGAATTCTTGAACTTCTTCCATGCGTAAAGTGTCAGTGTATTTGATTATTGCATGAGCTAGCTGAGACTTATCGGGTTTCCTCAAGATACTTCGTGATTCGAACAATGCAGGAGGATATGCACACAGTTCGTAACACATGACATCTTCAAGATTCATGTCTCCGCCAGTGGCAACAGTCATCATTCTCTGAAACAGTAGTGCAGGATCTACTTCTATATCTGAAGCATCAGTGATCACAACGGCAGAAGCAGATCCTAGTGTTTTCACTTTGTCAGATCTTTTGGCAGAATATGTAAAGGCTTGTTTCCCAATCATTTTTACGACAATGTTCGTACCGATTGAATGCAATTGATGAACGTTAACTCCAGGATCAGCAGTTAGCCCTGTTACAATGTTGCAGAGACCCGAGGTAGAATGGAATGGGGATAAGGATTCCAGACGTTCAAGTACTTTCTTCATGTCATTACTGTCCCTGATTTGTCTACTTCCCTCATTTCCTTGTGCTGTTCACTACTTTCCAACAAAACTCTGGTGTATTCCTGCATTGCTAAGTTATAAGTGGAACACAGAGGCATAGAAAAGAGCCACGTTGTCCTTTGGATGTCTGTAAATCCACTTCCGCGTGTCAGTCCGCCTCTGCTTTTCAGGGAACGCATTAGTACTTGTTCTATCACCAGGTCTGTGCCGAGTCCGGCCCATAATCTGTCGCTTCTTCTTACCACAAACTTACCTTCCTGGAACATTTTGTTAACGGCTGGATTTTCAGAAGGCAAACTTAACATTTTCTGCAGGTACAGGTATATCGATTTCAGGTAATTGTGATGTCCGGCTGCTGCAATTATGGGGATGGTCTCCAGCATAGCTTGCAAGTGCAAATCCCACGAGCCGGTTCTGTCTGCTGTTATCAAGGAACGTGCAATGTTGATCATTCGCTGATATTCCAACCAGAGTTGACTTGTTTGCGAAGTAGATTGTAGGTCAGTTTTCTTCGCATCCAAAGTGGTAGCAATCTGAGACAATGCATTCGAAGATTCCACATCCTCAACTGATTGTTTGGCGGTCATAACATCGTCGAGCAGGTCACAAGCTTCCTTATGGAGGTCATGAGGAGTTCCATCTTCATTACGAGGGAAAACGTCTGCGACTAGTAAGGTACTAAGAGCTGCATCTACTATCATATGACCACGTATCGCTCTTGAAACAGCTTTTCCAGACATCATGTGTTGCACGGCATTTGGTCCGTATATTTCTTGAAGTACTTCAGACAATCCTGAACCATTCATAAGAGTACCGACTGCTCCCAAAAGATTCATCAGAGTGTGAAATGATCACAGCATTAAAACAATGTCCTGCAGGTCTCTCTGTTCATTGATGATTTGGGAAGCTTTCCAGAACAAAGGCTGATCAAAGGTAATAATGCATGGGACTTTTTGATCGCGTGCTATCTTGCTCAAATATAGTAATGTCGAAAATATGCAGGTCATGTCAGTTGGCGACATATCTATGATGGGAAGGAACGTGATCGACGCCACACCTGGATGTGAGACACTTGATCCACCGTGAATTGCCTGCATTGTTCCGGACCAAGTTGGACCTGATCTTTCTGCTGAAGATATCTGCCAGAGAAGACTAAGTCGACTTATGGTGGCAGTGGGTACTGGAAGTTCGCGGAATGAGATGTCCCTCAACATGCTTCTCGCGTGTCTATATTCCTTAATGTCAACGGTTGCAATCTTCTTAATGTCATGTCACCAACATTACGCCTGTGAATAGAAGGGTGGATCTTGATCTTCGGAGTTATTGCGGCAATCAAACCCATTCCATGAAAGGTATTCTTCCCATCCAAAGTGCAGACATCATGATCGACGTTATCTGCTGCTAGAAGGACTGCAGTGTTTCATCAACAGTAAAGAGCCAGACCCACTTGCCAGCGCCGCGTTTCTTTCGAATCTTGTTACTTCTGCATACGACGAACAGTAACCCAGCTGATGGAGAACGTCAATAAGGTACCTTGACCTAAAGTTGTGGTGTAGCTGAACCGACAAACCGATCTGTAGTGGACATAGTAATCCTCTAGGACGGGTTGCTTGCATAATGCTCTGCCCAATTGCACCTATTTTTCTTGAAGCATCCTGTCCCGCAAATGCTTTTGATAATAGCAATTTCAGACTGTTGGGAATGTAATCAAGAGCACTTTCTGCAGTGATGTCATTTGGAGATGGATACACATCTTTTCTAGGCGAGTCGACAGACTTGATATCACTTCTGATTATTTTTGCAGCAGCTTCTACTCGGTAAATCTTCTGTAGCTCTATATCTATATCACATTCTTTCGACTTTTTGTGATAATCTATAAGAATTCATTAGCTGTCTCTCGTAGTGTTACTACATCTGCCTTCCCACTTTCACCTGATATTATGATCTTGTCTCCGTAACGTTCTAAAAGCTTTCTCTTCATGTGCCTGCGTTCGTAGACAGAGCTCTGACTTCCTTGAAGATATTCCTCCATTTGGAAATTAGGTCTCCAATCAACAGTTGTTCATCATCATTCTCTTCCAGGTAAGCACAGGTCTGAAGGAATGCTTGGTGTTGCTCTTCATTAGTTGGTCTCCCTTTCTTCGAATCATGATCGTCGGAGGAGTATGCGCGAGGAATGTTTTTTCCACTTCGAAAATTTACGCTGCGTGTGATGGTAGACACAATCTGCAGCAGGAAGATCACGAAGATAATACTCCAGACGGCCTTTTACATTAAAGACCATTCATCGCAGCGGCTTTCACAGCACCTTTTTAGGTTTCGGAGACTCTGTATTCTTATTTTGACATGCTCTGATTTGGTTTGTGTTTGGAAAAAAAGTCCACAAAGGTATCACAAAACAAACAGTGAGTAGCACTGGAAAATGCGTATTCATGAAAACGAGCACTTTTCCTTGGTATTGCCTCGGCTGCGGTCTGTCGCTTCTTTATTTCAATGGTCTTTTTATCCGTAACCTTTTCCTACATACAACGTGAACACTTATTCCAGCTGTTGCAACAACATCGCTTCCACGGCTGCGGCTGGATGCATTTATACCATCTGCTCTTTTTGCGAGATGTGAACCACTTCCTGTCCGCTGTCCAATTTCTCCTTACAAATCACGCACAATTCTTCAGGGGTCTGCATTCTTGAAGGCGGACCACCGAGTCAGCCGTACACCGAGTCAGTCTGAAACAGAAAACACAAATTAATAAACTGTGTTGCAGTATTTAAAAGGAGTACATAATAACAGTTTTAAAGAAAATGACAAGCACAAATACGCAGATTTGATAGTGGTAGTAGGAATTAAAGAGTTGTATAATATAAGTTTATAAAGATGTAGCAATGTCCATTCTCACATACACTCCATACAGTATATTTTATTACATTACGTGACGTCATAGTTTATACTAGCCGCCTAATACAATTTTAGTGTCATATAGGTTAATTTAGAAACGAAAATGTGTTTTAAACATTTTACTGATCAAGAAAACGTCATAACTTCTCTACAAAGCGAAATTAAAATTTATTGTATTTCGTAGGAAACTGCCTGTCCGCCATTTTGAATTTCATTTTTGGGGGTGTTCCCGGGGTCCAATTTTGTCGGATTTTGGATATGTTATTCAGCAATGGTTCCTGAGCTGGAAACAGTTTAGAAAGCTTCTGAAGCAATTTTGCCCAGGTTGAAGCTATTTTTGCTCTAGATTGCCTGGACTACATCACTTGTACCACGAAATCTTACAATGCTCCCGCCAGAATAGCCGTAGAGTATTTGTACCTCTTGCTCCTTCGCACGATTCAATGTAGCCTTAAAAGTATCAAAGGAGAGTGGAATAGGGAGTTTTTCAGTATCCACCACATCTTGGCACTTTGCCGAATACCACTTCATAAACGTCGAACACGCAATATTAAAGGTAGCCATTACCATTTTTTGTCTACGCGGGAGAATACACGTCTGAGATCCAGGGCTTACTGGCATCAACTGAGCATGCAGGAAAGAGATATGCCCAGCTAGTAGCAGGAGTCACGTGATCTATCTTACAGTGGGCGGAGCTTAGAACTTTCTCGTGTACACACGTTGGGCGGAGCTTAGAATTTTCTCATCTGTACACACATACACACACACGCACACACACACACACATACACAGAGGAGAAAGTGAAACGCTAATTGAAACACGATTTATTTAATAAACGAAATATTCAAATATTCAAATATTCAAATTGTGGGTACTTACAATTAGTTGGAGCTGCTGGTCGCCCTCATCATCATCCAAACACACTAGCTCCTTCAACGAATCAAAGTTAACGACCCGCCGATTCGCCTGGTTGAGCATGATACTCTTAGCCTTCACGGTATATTTCATATCCTCCCCCACCCTCACCCGTACCCAGTAAGTTTTTGGCCCTGTTGAGACAAAAGAGTCGGCGTATGCGATGTTTCCATACTCATCCTTGATATCATCAGTGAAATCTCCGAGGAATTCACCAATAGGAGGCATGTATTCACCCTCCCTCTCTGTGAATACCACACTATCTGTATCGGCGTACAAAACCCTCCGCCCAAAGGAATGCAATAGACCCCAAAGTTTGATGCGTGCGTAGGCCGTTGTGAAGCTGGCTACAGGTATATTTGTAACCCGTGAGGTATCTGTGGCCAATTCGGTATTGTTGTACTTTATTATGTAAGTATTACCTACATTCACGATCTCCACGACCTCTTTATCGAGAGCGTTGGCATAATCCCAGACTTCACTATAACTTTGTGCCAAATGAACGTTCCTTTTGCCAGTATTCTGTGCAAATTTTCCCCAAAGACTGTTTAGACACAACTTTGCGCTAAAGCGCTTGCCTGGGTTCTTTACAATTTGGGAACGGTCAAGTTGTATACCTTCAAGGTCACGGTAACGTTGAATATTGGCCGATTTTTCATCTTCGGTATCAACTCCTCGTGGATACCCTGATGCTTCGACCTTATCTTTCAAAAAAGCGTTTATATATGGCGTGAAAAAGTTTGGTAGATTCTGAAACCTCCACACCTCATGTATTTTCAATATTCTGTATCCATGGCGAATAGCTACATCAAGCTTTGGACTTGTATATACACCTCTGATTTTACGCTGGTTGGCTGCATGATTACATTCCCCATTGTTCTCCTCTGCGCACTTCACGCACAAGGGAAACATGAGCTTGTGATCGATAACGACGGGTAAGATCGACATCCATAAATCGCGTCGGGGGAGCACATCTACGAAAGAAAGGCCGAAATAGTACCCGTTCAAATTTGCTGAAAACACTTCGATGGTGGACAGATCTGGTCCCAAGTTTCTCAGGTGCACCAACGGGGTACGGGTTGTTCTTCATCACGTAGGGATATAAAGAACAGAAGTAGTAGTAATGGAGTTTCACGCCCTTCGTAAGCGGAAAGTATAGCTTGAAGTAATTTTTACGCCCTCCGAACAAGGTATTACTGCATTTGAGGGGATCCAGCACCATTGAACGTTTGATCGTGTTTATTTCTTCACGGTACTCTCCATCTGTTTCCATCCGTGCATCCTAACAACACCCTGGCCAACTTTGTGACAGAACTCCACGGACCCATTGAATTGGAGCGTGATTCGTATGAGGTGGGTTTATGTGAACTGCAGTTAGTCTCCAAATTTTTAACTCTTGAAAATGAGCAAATCATATTTCTGATCCTTAGAAGAATCGATGAGTGCGAAAAATTAGGCATAGCCTTAGACATTACTATGCGTTCAGTCCTGTTCGGTGAGGAACAGTACTATAGCACAAATGTATCGCTAGGAATCGGGAATTATGACAGCCATGGACATTGTGACGGGGGTTAAACAAGAGTCTTGAAAAATCGTATCTGTCAAACGATTTAGTTCTTGAAGTCGTAAACATAGACACGCCTGCATGCTCATTGAAGTTAAAGTCAACGCTTAGTAGAAATATTAAAGATAAAGAGCTGTTCACAATTTTGGCCGAGGGCCGATATAGCGCTGCTCTCCAAAGAGATACATTTCACGAGGCACAGCATGACATGTCCAGCTTAATGTATCAATTGAAGATGGAGAAATTGGGTGAAAGCGCTCCATCTCCAGACATGTGCTATATTTACAGCAATATCGTAGGGCACCAATTTGTTGGGGACACCCAGGCGCGCCTACTGCGCATTGCACACATCCCCAACCATAGAGGGAAAAGTTTGAGCGTTACATATGACAAGCCCCATTATATGAATGTTGCGACTAATCTATTAACCAACATCTCGATATATATAAGAACGATTGAGGGAAATTTTTCCCATTCGGTGATGGGAGCTTAACAGTGAAACTTCACTTTCACAGTTTATAATGACCCGAATGCCATTCACACTCTATCGAGGAGTGAGATACCAGCGTGGGAGTTGGCTTGGATCCATTTTTTCATCCATACTACGCACCGCTGTCCCACTGTTGAAGAGGGGTGCCAGGTAGCTAGGGCGGAAGGCGTTACAAACAGGTTTTAACGCGGCAGAAGACATAATGGGTGGAAGTAATCCTAAAGAAGCTCTAAAAAAACATTTAAAATGTACACCGGACGACATCATCAAAGATGCAAAGAGAAAAATGCATGGTGGCGGAAAGAAGAGATCTGCCAGGAAGAAGGGGTTACCATCATGTGGCGCTAAACATAAAAGGAAATCAAAAAAGAAGTGCTCAAAGCGTATGAAACCTATGGCTGATCATTTTTTTTAACTGATATAAGCTAAGGACACTACTCCCACGAATCATAGGCTGATTACTAGTTGTCGAGAGAGGTGGCACTATTTCTGATTCGTCATGGCGAGTTTCATCCATCCGTGTAGTTCACAATGCTGTAAATCGGAACTGTCCTTCTTTGATATGCCCCCCACTCAGGTCTCAATTGAGCATAGCGACTTTATTACAATTAACCCATTAAACACAATTAGTTCGCCGAGTGCCCCTATAGAATTCGTGATACCCAGCTCAGGCCCTTACTTTTTTGACCCGAGCTGCATGCATATGTACGCTAAACTGCGCATAGCCCATTCTGATGGAACATACTGCGATGATAGTTACTCTGCATACACTGAAACCAACTTTTTACACACCATATTCAGCCAGTGTGAGGTGTATTTAAATCAGGTTAACATCTCGGCAGGAACGGGGTATTGTCGCCTATGATCCTATCTGGAAAATGTCCTCAACTTTTTGAAAGAAGCGAAGGACACCTTTTTAACCGCCGAGGGATATTACCATGCAAAAGATTAAAATGGTATAAAGGATAAATTTAAAAATTCTAAAAAAAAGATATACGAATGTTTTGGACGTCTTCAGCCAGATTTCCCATTCCAGCAGAAACTGCTTATGAACGGGGTGGATATGAAGTTGATGCTTACTCGCACGATTCCTGAGATCTGCATAAATCTTGGGTCTGATGAAGAAGAGGGGGCGAAACCCGTTGTGATTCACATAATGGAGGCGTATTTGCGTATACGCCGAGTGAAATTAAGTTCGCCAAAACATATAGAAATTGAGAAAGACTTAATACACACCACAGTCACAGTAAAATACCCAATTAACAGGGTACAGTTCAAACTATACACGGTGCCCGCCGGGTTGGCCTCGAAGCAACTAGAAAACGTGGCCCTTGGAGTTCTACCTAAGAGGATATTAATTGGAATGTAGGACCACGCCTCGATGAATGGAAAATATAAAAAGAGTGCCTTTAAATTCAAGAATTTCGGCCTTAAAAATATTACTCTATACGTAAAGGGCATCGCTTTGGGAGGGACTATGATTACGGATTACTCATCAGACGCTGTGTTCCCGCTCTGCGCGAGAGCTTATAGTAATCTGGCTCATAATACAGGTGGCTGCGATGAGCTTGGATTTGGTGTAACGCAGAAAGAATTTGTCGAAGAATTTAACATTTATTCATTTGATATTACGCCTGATTTTTCTGCTGGCGTAAATATGCATTTAAGTCCACAACAGAGTGGGAATATCTTAGTCAGGTTGGGATTTGCCAAGTGGAACAGGAGCGGACTGGCCCCAGCGGCCCAACGGCCCGTAGCCAGTGGGCCCTTTCCGTTGGGGGCCCTAAATTTGTTCGATGTATTACTATATAAGACCACATGGGTGTTCACAGGGGTCAAAAAAGTGCCGCCACGGCAACGTACGTTAGCGACAAAACGGCATTAAAAAATTTCCACTTTTTATACTAGTGAAATAAATGGTATTTAAATCGTTTAGGATTATTAACTTTAGTTTAGTCGTTGATAAATTATGTCCGTTTAAATAAATTTTTATTTAAATAAATTTATTATATATTTATTTTATTTGTTGAAAATTAATTATGTTAAAAATCGCTTTGTTACCAAACGTATTTCTGAGATTTTTAGTATAACCAATCAGCACTCTTGGACACTATTTTTGGCGCGAAAAATAAAATTAAGTAAATAAAGTAAATATTTTTTAAGCGGTGTTGCATTTGTGCAGGCGCGCCGATTTTTTGCTCTTGGTCTTTATAACGTGAGTAATTTACTGAATTTTTATTTAAGTAATTGATAATTTTTTATATTTTTAAGCTTTAAACACATAAATATCTTAGGAGCTGAATAATGGCCAGCAGGGCCCAACCAGTTCAGCCTAGATCCCAAGAACCTACATACCAAAACCTACAATCCATACCCCCAATAATCTCCTCATATGCCTTTTTTCTAAAAGCCTTTGAAAACGTTATTCATTGATATTGTGCCCTATATAAATATACATATTATAATTATCAGAGGCGTAACTAAAAGAAGAAAGGCCTGTGGCCTACTGTTGATAATGGGCCCCTCTGTAATGGTTTAAATAAGTGACAGTTTAGATTTGGATTGAAAAAAGTCTCTTTCTTCTTCAACATTTTTTATGATTTTCATGAGTAACTTTCATATTGTAATGAACAGATATATATATATATATATATATAATATAATATATATATAATATACACTGTATATGCTGCAAACCCACAAGAAAAAGAAAAGAATGCATTCATTCATTTCACGTGTTTAATTGTGAAATTCATCCATATATATATATATATATATATATATATATATATATATATATATATATATAATGCAAACCCACAAGGAAAAATAAAAATGATTCCAAGGCCTTTCGTGGATTAATTAGATTTGATTTTGGTTGAGTTCAAAATTATATTAAAAACTCGCGGGGATTTACAGGTCATGACAAAATTACTAGATTTTTAAAACATCCATGAACACTTTTTTGGGGGAAGAATTTACTGAAGCTCTTTTTGGGCCCTCTCAGTGACACCTGGCCGGTGGAAATTTTTGAGCCTATCCGCGCCTGGGCCGCCGCCGAAGCCTATAGACGCGCCTTTAAGTGTGCTAATTTACCTGGAATCACAGGCACTAATAGAAGTTGATCGTTTCAGGAACGTGGTCACAGACTTTTAAAATGGACGCGAATACACTCCAGAGAGTAATGAAAATTAACCGTTTCACACGCTCAAAATTTATCGGTGTGTTTGCGAAGAATGAAATATTGAAGTTGCCAACTACGAGAAACTGGTACGGGATTATCGTTAACACCGACATTGTGGGGGGTGAGGGGATTCATTGGTTTGCAATCTATTTTAAAAATAGGGAAAGAATGTACTATTTTGACTCACTCGATGCTCAGCCCTGGAATGATTCTGTGGTTGTGCAGTATATCGAGCAAATACATGTACCTGAGCTTGTGTGGAACCCGTATCGCTTTCAAGGATATTATAGCGACACGTACGGGATGTACGCCCTGTCATTTCTCATGCACATGTCACGTGGGAAGGGATTTATAAATTTTTTTAAAATTATTCGATTTGTGCGACACTGAAATGAACGATAAAAATGTATGCAGACAGATAAAAAAAGGTTCCCATATGTTAGCACCCGCTGTATGGTGTAAAACTGTATATCTATATTGTGTAAAGCCCTATTTGCAGCCATTAAGACTTAGTTAATGGACACTGGTTCCGCTTTGTACATGTTTTCTACCATTTAATAAATTAAATGAAAATACAATGTGTTTTGTTCTTAATCTCAAAAATACTTACATTACTTCCTCGATGATCTGGCACTCGCTGGGCCGGATGTGAGCCAATACCTCGACTTCTGTGTTCAGATCGCTGGTTTGGTTGTTGGGTAAAGCATCCATATCATTTATTCCCCTTTCATCAAAACGAAAAGAAGCTATAGCACGATCAAGTTCCGCATCGGTCCTATAAAATTAAGTAGAAATAAAGAGCTACAATAAGAGAAAATGCTACGAATTTAAAAAAATTATAATAAAAAAGCAGATAATTCTTAAAAGTTTTGGTAATTTAAAAATCCTACATATATATATGCCGAAATAATCACGAAGGAAACAGACAATAATTAAAAACATAATGGGATTAATTTTTTTCATTGTAGAAGATTTCAGAATAAAGCTAGATTAGACTAACAGCAAATTGTAACCACAAGCAGATACCCTGACAGTTTTCAAAAATAAGAGTGCTAAGACATCGTGTGCCTGCAACGGGACTTAAGCCCGCATGCACTTCTTAATAGTGTTTCATATTTCTAAAATCTTATCTCTAGAACTTTCTATAAATTTTAAAATTATCGAGTAATGTACAAATAAAAACACACCATATATATATATATACAGGGCGTCCCAAAAAAATGTATACACACTTTAAATACTTATAAAGGCAGTGTTTATTAAAATACATTTCCTTTTCCAAATGTAATGAATCTACAGACATTATTTAATTGTTTTGTCAACGGCTGTTTTCAAACTGACGTCCGTTCTGGTCCAGGCACTGCTGATAACGCGAAGCAATGGAATCGCAAACATCACGAAACATTTCGTTTGGTATTTGTGTGCATTCTCGTTCAATGGCTGCTCTCAATTCAGCGACTGTTGCAGATTTTATAGCGTAGACTTTGTCTTTTAAGTATCCCCATAAAAAAAGTCTAGTGGTGTGAGGTCTGGTGAACGCGGAGGGTATTCTACGAAACCCCTTCGTCCAATCCACATCCACATCGTGCCAAGTACCACTCGCAATACTCCACTCTTCGGTCCGGATCATCTTCATTAATAGCATGGACTAATCTTGGAATGTAACTTTTCCATTGACAGCGCTTCAAAATGCGTTGGACAGACGATTCTGAAATTCCTACCTCACGACTCGCTTGCCGCACAGATTTTCTTGGACTTTGGTGATACGTTTCCAGTACTCTTTCTTGCTTTGTGGGGCTTGTCGATGTCCGTGGTCTTCCGGAACGCTTCTTGTGGACATTCTGAACAGTTCCATCGGCTTCAAACTTATCTCTAATTCGAGTGATGATAAGTCGCGTTGGTGGATCTGTTTGAAACTCCCTCCTAAACTGTCTTTGCACTTCAACTGCGTTTTCACACTTCCAGTAGCATTTTAGGATGAATTTCCTTTGTTCAAAGCTTAGTCTGACTGCCATTATTAATTCTAATGGGTTTAACTTGGAAAGAAAGAAACATCAATTGAGCTATCAGCTGTTAAAGTGTGTATACATTTTTTTGGGACGCCCTGTATATATATATATATACTGTATATATATATATGTGTGTGTGTGTATATATGTATATATATATATATATATATATATATATATATATATATACCAAAATAACCACAAAGGAAACACTTATTATGGCATTTTAATTAACATTGAACGAGCGGCAGAATATAATCAAAATTAATTACTTACATTTTAATATCGTCTACATTGAACGGTTCTTACATTTACGGTTCTTACATTTCGTCACAATTTTCTGTAACAACTTGCGTAGATAAAAGTTCATTCCGATCTGCAGCGTTGAAAATTAGACGCGTTGCGTCAGCATAGAAATCTTGATCTTTAAACAATTCGAGGGAGTCGTACAGCTGGCTCATGGTTGGTATTTCTAAAACACTAAGCAAGAAAAATGAATGAACTGAGGCTCTGAGATGAGCTGCTCCCTTTTATAAAGGGGGCTTGTGACCAACCCACAACACACAAAACGCTAGCTTCCTATTGGCTATCGGTGAATTTTGGGCGGAGATTGACGCGTAGGCCTGCATAGCGGCCAAACAGAGGTCCTGGGCTCCGCCCACAGGGCTGTGATTGGTTGCCCCCTTGAAATCTGGTGCGTGTCAGATATTCCCATTCGTGGAGAGACGAGAAACGCTTTGTTTTTTATCTTTTATTCGACCGAGAGAGAGAAAGAGAGAGAGAGCGAGAGAGAGAGAGGGTGGAGAGAGCGAACGAGTTGAGGATAGTTTGTGAATCGGTTTATGATGCACTATCTTGAAACATAAAAGTGGAAGGTAATTTCAGATTCAATTATCCATGAAGAAAACTGCTGTAAAAGTTTATTGTATCGTATAAGAATTCCACGATACACTACATAAATTTAAACATAAATGATGCGTGCTGGTTGCGGATCATTAGCCCAAAGTTTACGATCTCGAGCAGATCTCTCATTTATATAATTGTGTGTGTGTGTGTGTGTGTATATATATATATACAGTGGTGTAGTGCTGTGGGAACGCGTGGAAACGGCGTTCCCTTACTTTTTTTGGTAGACGGAACGGCGTTCCCTCACTATTTCAAATAAATCCGAACTTACAAATCTCTAACGTCATGAAATTTTAATTCCCACCCCTAGAAGAAATATGAGAAAGAATCATTAACTGTTTCATTTCTTTTAGCTTCGACTGAGGCAATGCTAGCCTATAAAGATCTGATGAAACAGTCACCACGCGTACCAGTTGTTAACTTTTTTTTAGTTAATCATTCCAGGTACTGGATGTCTTATATCTAATGACACTGGAAATACTGCATCTTCAACCTTGGAATATATCCTAATATCCAGTGCATATGTCCTCAAAATATCCCTGAAATTGGTCAGATTTCAAAAGATTTCCCGGAGGGCTTACAGTGCCCCCGGTCCCCCAGCTGTAAGGGATCGCCGCGCTCGCCATTGTCTCCCCCGCATCTGAGTAACACTTTCAAAATGCGTTCCCTCACTTCTTTATTTAGCACTACACCACTGTATATATATATAGCGAGAGATAGAGAGAGCGAGGGATTTGTACATATGTAGGATCACCTTTGCTTTCGGTACAATAAATAAATTTTAAAAAAATAATCTACCCCTCATCATGTGACTTTTCAGAGGAAATTGAAGACACGTGTCGTTGAAAATAGAGCGAATTATGGTATCTCTCTAAATTAGCTTCGTAAAAATTATTATGCCCTGTAAATTAAAACGTCTGGAACTGGAAATGGTTTTTAAAAAAATATCACCTCAACTTTTCACAAAGACTCGTTTAATTATCGCTATTTAAAACTTGACTTTCTCATGGTTCGTATATTTAATGACCGATGCTGCGTCATATAATTTAATGGTGCATGCCTTGTCTCGAATCTTGGAAACCAGAGAAACGGCAATAAAGAATTAGATAAACAACATGTGTATATATGTGTGTATATATATATATACATATATGGAAATACTGGAGCATGAAGTGCATATATTTCCGTAATTAATATTTTTTTTGGTTGTAGAAAAACTAAGAATATCAGATGTTTCAAATTTTATTTTTAAATGTGAACGAAGATAAATATAACTGTGTATATATATATATATATAAGAGAGAGGGAGCGGGCGAGAGAGATCACTGCTAGGGCACTCTGGGTAACCATTTATCTACCAACTGTGGAAAGACGTTTACGAATTTTTTTAGATGAACTTTTTTCCGGAACTGTACATATATAGGCTTTCTTTGGTTAACCCTTCGATTGCTTCCGCCCAAATTGTTCATTCTGACGAATGTCAAACTTTTCACCACCACCCTAGACCTACTTTTTAACGGGGATGTGTGTGTATATATATATGTGTATATATATATATATATATGTAAAAGAGAGAAAGAGAGAGCGCGCGAGAGAGATCCCTGCTAGGGCACTCTGGGTACCTAGTTATCTACCAACCGTGGAAGGACGTTTACACTCCACCTTAGACCTACAGCTTAACACGGATCATTAGGCTATCCTGGCTACCAACCGTGGAAGGATGTTTACACTCCACCTTAAACCTACAGTTTAACACGGATCATTAGGTCACCCTGGCTACCAACCGCGGAAGGACGCGCCGCCGCCGGGTCTCGAGCCCGACGCATATAATCGTGTGTGCATAATATTTTATGGGCGTATAGACGAGTGTGTACGTGCCAAAACGAAGTATACACTGTGCCAACTGGCTGATAATGCCTGAAGGCACTGGCTGATTAAGTCGACTGGCTGATTAGGGGCCCTATAAGACAACGGCCGCTGGGCTGAAGTCTTAATATGCGCTTGGCTCCTGTCAAGCGAACACTTCTCCTCTTCTCTCTCTCCTTCTCCTCTCTCTTAGGTTAGGTATACCCCTTTGGGGGGCGAGGCCGTCCCACCTTCTCCCCCAAAGAGGTTTCCCCCAGCGGGAGTTCATTGCAACTTTGGGGATAACTTCGCCTCCAATTTGCATAACCCCTTGTTGCTCTTGCAGCAACCCCCTCCCCTTCAGGGGGGTGCCTTGCAACAAGGGAGGTTGGCACTGGCACTGTGGGGTGTGGGGTGTCTTGCAGAAAGCGGGAGGGGGTTGGCACTCTTGCAACATTGATCAACATTTGCAATTGCATTGCACTCTCTCCTTTTGCGCACACACTACTATGGTCGTAAACCTCCAACGTAACAAGAATAACACTGTTACTCGTCGATCGAAGCTTGAAGGGAACAGTGAAGATTTGAATTTGTATGAAATGGTCACCAAAAGGACCCTGGGAATCTTCAATCTGTTAAAGAAAGAAGGAAGGAAGGCAGCGGAGGATACCTTCCTGAGGACCGATCCCAATTCCTGGACGGAGGATGATTGCTTTCAGGAGTTTCGACGCATAACGATGAACTTAAAAGTTGTCAATGATTCGACGGAGAGGGGGATCGCCTTTATCAAGGCATATAATACATCTTTGACGAAGGATGAAGAACAAAAACAATTCATCCTCCAATTAGTAGCAAAACATCGCAAAGACTACTCATCACCTTCAAAGGAGTCAGTGATGAAGCGTTAATCTAAGTAATGATGCATGTTATAAATGAATGATAAATGTAATTTTCTATCAAACATATCACTTTTGTTCTTTAAAAATTTATGTTTTATTTAAGAGTTATTCTGTTTTCTAAAAAAATAAGCTGTTTTCTTTGAGATTTAATCTGTTTTCAAACACATAAACTAATATTTGCCCTTGTTTTTTCATTTTTTAACCGAGGAGATCAATCAATGAGTAGTAAAATGAAATTCATAGCGACCAGTAAATATCATTCAATTAGGCTGAAATTTGACATGGAGATGTTTGATAAATATAGGAACAGGAGCAGCCATGTGGAGGTAAAAAATTACAAAATTTGTTTTTTGGACCACCCTAATATATATAATATATATATTAGGGTGGTCCAAAAAACAAATTTTTACAACCTAATATTCCTGTACTTTAATTCGATGAACATTTGCCTAAAAACAAAGAAATTAACTTTCATTTTAATATCTTTTTAGAAAAGGTCACCCCGAAATCAAAAAATCGATTATTGCATACGTAACTTTATTGCATATTCCATGTAATATAATAAAAGAACTCACAACATAATCGTTATAATACTTGTACATATATTACTGCTTATTGCTTAGAATAAACCGAAGTTGCAGTTTGTTTTTGTTTCTGCAGGCAGCATACAGTTCCTGCATAACTTTGATTGCACGTTCTGCACACTGATTACTTCTTGGTATCTTGAGTGGGGATGGCTCCTGCTTCCAGTGATTTTCCAATGAGTTCAATGCTTTTTTGTAAGGTTTCAATATTTCTGACAAGTTCTTGAAGTCATTTTCATTGTACATCTGATTAGTAAACAAATATTCTGCCCAGTTGTATGAAATGAATCTGCATACCTTCTCCAAAGTCTTCCTTGTTGTAGGTATAAGAATAAATGCAAGGATAGCTAGAATGGCTCTTGACTGCCACCTCGCATTGCTGATGTTTGGAATTTTCTGAAAGTTAATCAAAGGAAAATTCCCTTTTTCTTCAAAGAATCTAAACACCCGTGTTAGATGGTACAAAAACTTAATATCATCTCTCCATCCTGATTTCTCGAGGACCTCTTCTGTTCCATTAACAAACTGTGCCTTTAGTTCCTCATAATTCTTCACCAGTTGGGATAGAAATGGATATTCGATGTTTGGAGAACTGGTGTTAGCACCAAGATCTTCGTCCATTACCAAACGGAGAATCCTGTCCAGAATGTGATGCTGACAACTGATAAATTGTGGTTTGCAGATACCCTTCTCTGAGAACATTCGTTGCAATTTGACAACAACTCCACTCTTTTTCCCAGTGTTAACACTTGTTGTATCAGCAACGATCATCTTTATTGCATTCCATAAGGCGTATTCATCAATAACTTTTGCAATTCCTTCAGCAATAGTTTCAGCCTTGCCATCTTTCAGACGCAATGCATCCAATTTTACTTCGGTTCTTTCATTTTTAAGTACCACTACTTGATACTCATTTTCCTCAATGCGCTTTCCATCAAAATGTAAAGACCACTCTTCCATCTGTAAATTTTCAATCATTTCCTCCTTCAATTTAGCAGCCTCTTTGTATGCTGACTTGTAAATTGCTGCTTGACTTGGTGTTGGAATGACAATACCATCAAGTGACAACTGTTTGCATATTTTAGCGGCTTTACTTGTTGATACTCCTGTGGATGTCACCAAGTTGGTTGCAACTTTACTTTTGTTATGTCTTCTGGTTGGTGGAGTAATACTCTCATCTTCATCTTCATGCTCGCTCTCTTCAGATTCAGTACCACTACCACCAGATACATGATTGTAAGATGTTGATGCTGATTCAGCAGGCAATTTTCGTCTCTTTGAAGGGTGAATCGTTTCTTCACTTGCAACTTGACCTGTAGAGTACCCCACTTCTCCTTTGCTTTCCACTTGAAGGTGGTACAGTCGTTTGTCTTCCGAGGATAACCATTGGCCATTTACTTTAGTGATATCAAAAAGTTCATTCAGGGCATCATATTTTCCCCTCCTGATACATTCATCATAAGTCTTCATCACCTTCTCAAGCTTTGCTCGTATTACTTGATCTGACACATGCGGAAAATTCAATTTATTCTTCCATAATTTTGTAACTTCTTTGGAAATTTCTACTATTCGCTCCTTTCTTCCTTTGATTTCTGTTCCAAGAAACTGGTACCGTCCAATGATTTGGATTTGGAGTGGTATTCTGCATTTTTCTTCTAGTGAAGATTCTTCTAAAGGCACACTTCCTCTTCTTCTATGTGACTGCTGGAATCTCACCAGATTATTGGTCCAGATATCCTTGTTCTTCTTTATGGTAGTATCACTTTTCTTGTGTGACATTATGTTGCTTCTGAAACAGATATAAAAAGGTATTAAGTTGATTTGTTTGTTTGTTTATATATATATTATATATATATAATATCAATATAATATATAGAAATAATATAATAATTAGAGGGCGGATTTTTAGGTGAAAAAATATGACCAAATATTTATTTTTTAGGTGATAAAATTTTGGAAAATATTTTTAGAACATCCATAGAACGTCTCACGAAAATATTTATCACCAAATATTTTGGGCTCTATATATTTTTTGAGTTTGACTCCCCTCTACAAAACATTCTGGATACGCTTTTGTTTACGTGTTAAAATGGAAGAAAAATTCAACAAATTATTATGGTTAATGAATTTTAAAAATGTTCTGGAATGTTCAAGAGTGCAGAAGCGAATTCCACATTTCGCTACGTTTTTTAATTAAGCGAACATATTACAAATAATAAAAGCTTACCTGAAGTTGAGTTGAACTGAACAGTTGAGTAACTATTGCGCAATACTGGACACAAGTGATTCGGTTGATTTCATTTCGTGCTTTTATACAATTTGCGAGTGCATGAAGAACAATGTCGTGTGTTCTAGAATTTTCTTGTATAGGTGGATTGATATTAGTCATCGAATTTGAGCACCGGAAGTGATTTTTCGGGCGATCTCACGATATATTAGCGTACTGAAAAATTCGAAAATATTTTTTAGGTTAAAACGTAAAAGTCCGCCCTCTAATAATAATATATTTATATACTTATGAGTAGTAACGTAAATATATGGTTATGGTGATTCAAACTTTTGATTTGGGGGGTGACCTTTTTTAAAAACTGAGAGGAATTAGGGTCTTTTTCATTGTTTTTAAGCAAAAGTTCATCGATTTATGATACAGGAGATCTTTTATTTGAAAAAAAGTCTAAACGTTATAACCCTAATATATATATATATATATATATATATATATATATATATATATATATATACGCTATGTGGCGTTGGCCTCTGAGGTCATATATATATATATATATATATATATATATATATATATATATATTTATATATCGAAACCTACGGTAAAATTACACTGAGTAACAAAATTTGAAAAAATTTCTGTTTATTGTGATTTTTCTGTCGTTTCTTAATGATTTCGGGGCGCTGATTCCAAAAATTATATTGGTTTTGCTCTATCATCAACCGTTGTGAACATAGATATTAAATCTCTTTAATAATTTAGAAATTTGGCATCTTGCCTGTAGTAATCCTTGCTCAAGTATTTCTCACTGTAAACTCATAGATAGGGATTATAGGAAGATAGTATCCCTGTTAAGAGAACCAGGAAGCTCCCTGATTAAATCTTACAACTATCATACAAAATTATTCCTGGATGGAATGATTTTATCGCCCCCCTGTGGAGGAAACCGAAAGACGCCTACGATTTGTGGTGCTTTCATGGTAGACCCAGATTAGGACCAGTATACATGAATATGTGTAGAAGTAGGGGTCAGTATAAGGCGATGTAAACAGGAAGAAGAGTCTATTCGAGCATCAAAAGCCTGTGAAGCTCGCATAAATAACGATAATAACAAATTTAGAAATTTGTTACGAATCAAACGGGTATCAAAAGTGTCCTCCCTCCGACAATCGGTGGGGTGTACGGAGAAGATGAATTTGCAAAGCTGTCGAAAAACCACTACTCTAACATTCTTAACAGTGTGAGTAGGAATAATCTTAAGATAGATTGCAGCGAAACGCCTGT
This sequence comes from Bathynomus jamesi, assembly GCA_023014485.1. Lineage (NCBI taxonomy): Eukaryota > Metazoa > Arthropoda > Malacostraca > Isopoda > Cirolanidae > Bathynomus > Bathynomus jamesi. The sequence goes on from JAJOZX010000117.1 coordinate 629,272, forward strand.
GGGAGGGGCAAAGGAAAATACTTTGATATCAGTTCCTGAAGTAAAGAGGTTAATTAAAGAGTTAAAGACTGGTTCTGTGTCAGAGGTAGATGGGTATGTCTGCATGTATCATTGCCTTTATCAGCCATGCTTGCTCATAGCAATATCCTTGCAGAGTTCATGAGGGTATAAATCTTGCCCCTGGTCAAAAATAAGTCTGGAGACATTCTGTCCAGCAATAATTACAGGCCTATTGCTGTCACTTCCTGCTTCTCAAAACTACTATAAAAACTCTTGTTACTCCGATTAAATGATTACCTATGGACATCTAGTCAGTTTGGTTTTAAAAGGTCCCACTCAACTGACCTGTGTTTCTATGTACTTCAAGAAATAATATCTAAATACACTGACAATAATTCAACTATTTATAGCTGTTTCCTAGATATAAGTGAGGCATATGATAGAGTGAACCAAAATATTTTATTTAAAAAACTAGAAGACAGGAAGGTTCCCATGTACATATTAAATTTATTGAAATTTTGGTGTTTCCACCAATCTTTTACCGTTAGGTGGGGCAATGTAATATCCGAATGTTTTGGCTCCTCTTGCGGGGTGAGATAAGGCTCCTTGCTCTTTCCTATGCTGTTTAATGTGTATATTGACGGATTAATTGCGCCACTTAATGAGGCAACAGTGGGATGTTATATAGATAACACAAGGATAAATAACTTAGTTTATGCCGATGATATGGTGTTAATAAGTCCCTCTGTTAAAGGTCTGGATCGGCTACTAAAAATCTGCGAAGTGTATTCGCAGAAACATGATATACTTTTTAAGTTACAAAAACTAAGGTTATTCAATTTCATCCTAAAAGCTGTAATCAGCCAGCTGATATTAAGTTTAAAATGAAAGGTGAAGTAATTGAGGAAGTACAAGAGTTTAAGTATTTGGGTCAAACTATCACCAGCTCCTTGAGTGATGACTGAGATATAAGAAAACAATTACGAAGTCTTTGTGCTAAAGCGAATATGACTATAAGGAACTTTCGGTTCTGTACAAGTGAAGCTAAAGACACTCTCTTTCATACTTTCTGTAGTAATATATACGGACAGCAACTCTGGATGAATTATAAAACGATTCTGGCAGAACCCTAAATTTGCTGTACAACAGGTCGTCTAGACTCTTACATAAATTACCTCCCGAGATGCTCAGCTTCGCAAATGTTTGCTACCCGCAATGTCCCGAGCTTCCCGGAGGTAACAAGACGTGCTCAATACAGTAATGCAAAAAATTAAAACAATCAACCAACCTGATTATCCAAGCTCTCAGTGGCGGCTCGTGCCTAGGAGCTGCAGAGCTGCAGTCCCCTCAGACACTCACTGCCAGGCGTATGATTCCTTCAGACACACAGCAGAATAATACACTACTAACAAATATATCGTAATAAAAAGTCATTATATGTTATTTCCAATACGTTACTAAGTGAATTTTCATTAAAACCAGACCAAAATTTAAGTTACTTTCATAGTTGCTGTACGATTCATGTCTGTTATTAATTGGCGCCACATCTGGAAACAATGAGCTGCAGTCGGTGCGGCTCAGTCTCGTGTTTACATTGCGTGCGGACCGTGCGGTTAAGTCGTGCTTTCTTTAATTACCCTTTGACGTAGGAAAATCGAGTGAAGTATTTGCAAAGCATCAACTTTTCCCAGCTGACAATAAATGAAAAGACTGAAATCAAAGCAAGAGGAAGACCTACACCAGTTTTATCCATTCAACAGAATAGTACAAGCAGGAACAAAGAATATACACGCCAGTTTAACATCAGTGTTTATCAGAAATGTGAATGGCTATGTGGTTGTGACGAGGCAAATACTTTATTCTGCTTTCTATGCTTATTGTTTGGTGGAGACTCGTCATGGACAAAAAGTGGTGTGACTGACTTGAGGCATTTGCCACAGAAAATAATGAAAAATGAGCAGTCAGCCAAACACATGAATAACATCATTGATTTATCGTTGCTGGGTAAAGTAAACATTGCAGCTCAAATTGACAGAGCATACAAGCTCTCAGTGGCAAAACACAATGAACAGGTAAGAAAAAACAGATGTGTTATCCAAAATCATAAACTGTGTAAAATTTTGTGGAAAATTTGAACTCCCTCTCAGAGGACATGATGAAACTACGAGCTCCAAGAATCCGGGAGTATTTCGTGGATTAGTTGATTTTGCCTGTGAACTGGATTCTAGCTTAGATGTTCATTTAAAGACCGCTACAGTTTTTAAAGGAACATCTAAATCAATACAGAATGAACTTCTAGAATCTATGTCGGAAATCTGCAGAAATAAGATCAAGGAAGAAGTAAAGAATGTAGAATATTTGGAAGTTATGTGTGATGAGACAACGGATATTTACGATAAAACACAGATGGTAATTGTTCTAAGGTATGAGCTACAAGGGAAGCCTGTTGAGAGATTCTGGGGATTTTTTAACCCTATCAACTAGACAGCAGAAGCCTTATCAAGTGTGTTACTTAAAGAGCTCCAGACTTTAATTGGTGATTGTCCACACAAATTCATTGCCCAAACTTACGATGGTGCAGTTTCTCTAAGTGGAGTCAATAAAAGTGTGCAAACCAGAATAAAAGAAGTGTATAGCAATGCCCACTTTATCCACTGTTATGTACACCAACTGAAATTGACTTTTGAAAAGGCAACATCACAGAATACTAATGTTCGAGTATTTTTCAATAGCTTGTCAGGAATACCAGCATTTTTTATAAGTCTCCACAAAGAATGGCTGCATTGGAGAATGTTGCTGGCCATCGAATTCCAAGGCCATCTGCAACACGTTGGAATTTCAAGAGCAGAACAATCAATGCTGTGCATGAAATGAAAGATGCACTAATTGAATGTTGCAGCACACTGGAAGCATCTAACTCAGAGCTTTCCAAACTGGTGTGTCGCGACACATTAGTGTTTTTTGTATTTTGAAAATTTTGATTTTTCTATCAACAAAATCGGCTACAAGATAAACCACCTACTAAAAAATTATGATATTTGATATTTGATAACAAAAATTAATTAATGTGTCGTGAAAATTGTTATGCTTAAATAGTTTGTCGCCAACGTTAAAAGTTTGAAAAGCTCTGATCTAACTCAAGAGACACTGGATCTGCAGCAGCTGGTCTCAAAAGAATTGTGAATGATCCTGAATTCGAATTTTGGTTAGAATTTTTCTCCAAAGTAATGCCTCATTTTGACATCATGTCCTCTCAGCTTCAGTCTAGAAATATTAATGCAGCTAAGGCTAACGCCTCTTTAAAAGTTTTTAATTCCGCAGTTCAGAAGTTAAGAGATGAATGTGATGCCATAGTGTCGCCTCCTGAGCAGAAGAGAAGAAAATTTAATACAGATAGATCAGCTGCTACAAAGGAGGTTTGTGACGTAATTTTGTTGCAGTGCAGAGAGAGATTCAGCTTTACTAATCATTTGGAAGCAAGCAAGTTACTTTTAGTGAATAATTTTCCAGTGTATGCCAAAAATTTCCCTAGTAATGAACTTGCACAAGCAGTTGCAGCCTATCCCTTGCTTGAAAAAGACAAATTGAGAACTGAACTTACTGTACTATACACAAGAGAAGATTTGTGTAAATCAGAAAGTCTCATAGACTTGTTGGAGATGATAAACGACAATCATCTACAGTCAACATTTACAGACATTTTCAAGTTGCTAAAAATTTTAATAACAACTCCAATGACAACGGCAGTAGCAGAAAGGTGCTTTTCAACTTTGAAGAGAATTAACACTTTTTTGCGCAGTACCATGGTGAATGACAGACTGTCTGCTTTAGCAATGATATCCATTGAAAATAAAATTATAAAAGAACTGAAAGATTTTAATGAAAAAATAATAAACCATTTTGCTACATCGAAGATTCGACGCACCGATTTTATTTTCAAGTAATATTACCATCACCACCTCAGCCATCCCTACCGCCACCACTACCACCCCCATCATCCCTTCTACCACCACTACTACTACCATGCCCTGGAAATCCGTGGACATCAACTCATACCTGAGGTAGGTCAAATTTGTGTAGTCTACTGTTGTGTGAAGCTTGCAGTCCCTCCATTTTATTTTATCACGAGCCGCCACTGCAAGCTATCCATGAGTCCTGCCGTTTATCCTCTATGCTATGGAACTCTTGGTACGAAGACGTCTGTCTGTAGCTCCACTTAACTCCAACATTACTGTATTATTTCTAATCAACTGTATATATTTCTATCATTAGTATGTGAACTGTCATTGTATTAATGATATTTGCCATATAGTTTGCCAATAAAACTTTTCAATTTCATTTTCATTACATTATAATTACCTGTATGTCAGTGCCTGCACATTCAACTGTCCTTTAGATATACACTTATACAGTATGTATCTGTGTTATATGTTGTTGTACTCGGTTGTTCCGTCTCCACTGCACCTACCTCCCAGTTGGCGTATCTTGACTATCACTGCGGCGTTGCCACATGTACGGAGTCGTCTGAGGCGAGGAACATTACATATGCGGGCAACTGTACATACACATATTCATATATATATATATATATATATATATACATATGTACATACGTATATTCACATATATATATATATATATTATATATATATACGTATATGTATAAGAAAAATAATGACAATATCAAAATTAAGAACATAGAAGATAACCAGATAACAAGAAGTAGAAGCGTAGAAAATACAGTTTGTAAATACTACGCAAATGGGTACTACAGATATCGGGATGGGCAATGCATCTATACACATCCCACATTATGTAACACATTATACAAGAGGCTATTGTAAATTTGAAAAAAGTGCAAGTTCCACCACATTACTGTCTGCAACACCTATACAAGATATGGGAGGCCGGACAGAAAGCACGTAGCAAGCCACTTCATGCGTTATCGGGACAACAGGTGCCGACAAAGATAAAGAGAGGCAAATTTTCGGAGGACCACAAAGCAAAGAAACCGCCACCACTATTGGAAAACGAATCAAATGTATGTAAAAATGATAGAGAAAAAATTAAAATAATCCTAGCCAACATTCTGGGCCTTAAATCAAATCATTCCCCAGATAAAGTTTTATACCTGAAAGGACTCATGCAAGAAACCGGAGCAGACTTTGCGTGCCTCACGGAAACCCATCTAAAGGACTGCCGTGCGAACTGTGAAAACTGTGAGTTCTATATTGACAAAATGAAATACAAATTGACAACTATAACATCCACCGAGTCGACAGAACAGTGAGACGTTAATGAGGATGTGCTATTTACACACGCGAAAGGCATATGGCAGAAATGACTATAAGTACCTCAAACAGCTACGTAGAATGTGTAGCAGCATGCAGCAAAGGGTGAAAAATTAAATATGGTACTAATTGTAGTGTACAGACCCCCAAACACGCCAACCTCAAAATTCTCTGATTCCATTACAGAGGAAAGAAACAGGGTAAAAGATCTACACTCTCCAACCCCAAATATTTTTCTCTGGTGATTTTAATTTTCCATTCATGAAATATAAAAAGATAGATTTTATTTTTCACTCCAAAGCTATAAACTGGGAAGATGTTGCATCCAGCATGGAAGTAATAGATTGGAAAACTATTTTCGAGGCCAAGACAACGGAAAAGATGCTAATGACCTTAGAGGAGAAGACGCTGGAAATTGTGGAAAGTCATGTCCCAAAAATGCAACAAAGGGGAAAGAGAAGCAGGTTCGAGAGACAAAAGAGGTCATTGTTCCAAAAAAGAAAAAGAGTGACTGCAAAATTAAGTAACTGTAAAGATAACAACATCAGAAAAATATTAAATGATGAACTGCAGAGTATCGATTACGTCATACAGGAACTAATTGAGAAGCATACAGAAAAAGAAGAAGGCGACGCTATAGAGGCGATAAAGGTTAACTCAAAGTACGAGTACTTCTATAATTTTGCAAAAAGGAAATCGAAAAACCATGCGACTATTGGACCTTTGAGAAAGGAAGCCAGTGCTGTATCTGCCGATCTAACAGAAGTATCTGAAATATTAAGAGCTCAGTACGAATCATCTTTCAGTATCCAAAAAACTAACAAACTGATATGCGAGAGAAACGCTTTCTTTGAAGAACAACTACAAGAGGAAAGTATAACGGACTTCGACTTTACGACAGATGATATTACACAAGCTATAGGGAAACTAAAAGCACACTCAGCGGTAGGACCGGTCAAATGGAATGCCACACTGATCAAAAACTGCAAGAAAGCAATCACTGAGACCCTATATTGGATATAGAGACGATCATTAGGCACGGGAGAACTACCGGGCATCCTGAAGCGCGCGAACATAGTCCCAGTATATAAAGAAGGAGATCGATCCGAGGCCAAAAACTATAGGCCACTGTCACTTACATCTCATCTCACTAAAATATTTGAAAGAATGTTAGACAGAAAATCTATGGCTTTTTGGAAACTCAGAAAAAATTAAATGACAACCAACATGGGTTTCGGTCAGGCAGATAATGCCTATCACAACTAATGGAACACTACAACATTATTGATGCACTTGAAAGTAATGAAAACTATGATGTAATATACACAGACTTTGCCAAAGCGTTCGACAAGTGTGACCATGTAATCATAATACATAAACTGAAGTATATGGGAATAACAGGAAAAGTAGGGAAATTTCCTTAGTGAGCCTCGCAAGTCGTTACAATACAAGGAGTATCTTCATCAGAATCAGTGGTCCTCAGTTCAGTACTACAAGGAACAGTATTAGCTCCACTGCTCTTCATGATCATGCTAACTGACATAGATGAGGACGTTGCCAGAGACAGCACAGTAACATCCTTTGCCGACGACACAAAGATCATTAGAAAAATAAGAAACCCAGAAGATATAGGATCTCTACAAACAGGCATGAACAGAATCTACAAGTGGACGGAAGACAACAATATGAAGTTTAACACTGAGAAATTTCAGCTGTTACAGTACAGAAAAAGAGAAGACCTAAAATTCATGGTCAGAGAAATTCAGAGAAATTTTAAAGCAAAAGATTTAGGGGTGGTGATGACTGATGATGCGAAATTTAAAAACAAAATAAGATAGCAGTAAACAGAGCAAAGAGAGTAACTGGGCAGATACTGAGAACCTTTAAACGAAGGGATAGGAATATAATGATTCCTCTACTGAAAACACTAATCATAACCAAATTGGAATACTGCTCGGTCCTAACATCCCCATATAAAAAAGAAGACATTAGACGACTAGAAGGGATTCAGAGAAGCTTCACAGCCAAGATCAATGGGTGCAAAGAACTAAACTACTGGGAAAGGTTAAGCGAACTAGACCTATATTCACTGGGAAGGAGAAGAGAGAGATACACCATTATTTACACTTGGAAAATAATGAAACTAGTCCCTAATCTTACTCTGAACCCTGTAACTCGCCAAACAACAGTGGAAAGTAGAAAAGGAAAACTGTGTCGTGTTTCCAAATTAAAGGCTAGACAGGGAACATCCTTAACCCTGAAAGAAAATAGTTTTGTTGTGAGAGGACCAAAACTGTTTAATCAGCTGCCCAAAGACTTAAGGAACACGAGTGATGTTGCAGTGGACATCTTCAAAAGATTAGAAGCCTGGCTCAGAACAATCCCCGATGAGCCCGGCGTACCTGGCTATATGAAGTGGAGAGTACAAGAAACCAACTCACTACTTCACCAGGCCAACTCGAGAGAAGGGGCGACAAGCTTGACCTTCGTGAAATGAGGAATCGCCGCACAAACATTTGAAAGGTTGCTAGGAAAGGTATACATATGTACATACATACATTCATACATACATACATACATATATATATATATATATATATATATATATATACATATATACAGTGTATGTACAGTATATATATATATATATATACTATATATACATGTGTGTGTGTTTGTGTGTATATATATATATATATATATATATATATATATATAGGAACTTAGGATAATTTTTATATTCATACTTAACACAAGATTAGTAAAGATAATTTTATATTTCTCTCTCTTTCTCTTAAAAGTTTTAACGGATTAAAACACAATGGTTCCCTTGGTGATTAAAAGGATTAAGGACTTTCATGCCCTTACCATGATACTTTCTACTTAAAATATAATTAACAGCCAGGGTAATTTAATGTTAGAGCACTCGGCTGTTAATGTGAAGGACCTGTATTTGAGTCTCGGATCGGACTTCAGATTTCAGTGATTATAGTGTATTATTTCTAATCAACTGTATATATTTCTATCATTAGTATGTGAACTGTCATTGTATTAATGATATTTGCCATATAGTTTGCCAATAAAACTTTTCAATTTCATTTTCATTACATTATAATTACCTGTATGTCAGTGCCTGCACATTCAACTGTCCTTTAGATATACACTTATACAGTATGTATCTGTGTTATATGTTGTTGTACTCGGTTGTTCCGTCTCCACTGCACCTACCTCCCAGTTGGCGTATCTTGACTATCACTGCGGCGTTGCCACATGTACGGAGTCGTCTGAGGCGAGGAACATTACATATGCGGGCAACTGTACATACACATATTCATATATATATATATATATATATATACATATGTACATACGTATATTCACATATATATATATATATATATATATATATATATATATACGTATATGTATAAGAAAAATAATGACAATATCAAAATTAAGAACATAGAAGATAACCAGATAACAAGAAGTAGAAGCGTAGAAAATACAGTTTGTAAATACTACGCAAATGGGTACTACAGATATCGGGATGGGCAATGCATCTATACACATCCCACATTATGTAACACATTATACAAGAGGCTATTGTAAATTTGAAAAAAGTGCAAGTTCCACCACATTACTGTCTGCAACACCTATACAAGATATGGGAGGCCGGACAGAAAGCACGTAGCAAGCCACTTCATGCGTTATCGGGACAACAGGTGCCGACAAAGATAAAGAGAGGCAAATTTTCGGAGGACCACAAAGCAAAGAAACCGCCACCACTATTGGAAAACGAATCAAATGTATGTAAAAATGATAGAGAAAAAATTAAAATAATCCTAGCCAACATTCTGGGCCTTAAATCAAATCATTCCCCAGATAAAGTTTTATACCTGAAAGGACTCATGCAAGAAACCGGAGCAGACTTTGCGTGCCTCACGGAAACCCATCTAAAGGACTGCCGTGCGAACTGTGAAAACTGTGAGTTCTATATTGACAAAATGAAATACAAATTGACAACTATAACATCCACCGAGCCGACAGAACAGTGAGACGTTAATGAGGATGTGCTATTTACACACGCGAAAGGCATATGGCAGAAATGACTATAAGTACCTCAAACAGCTACGTAGAATGTGTAGCAGCATGCAGCAAAGGGTGAAAATTAAATATGGTACTAATTGTAGTGTACAGACCCCCAAACACGCCAACCTCAAAATTCTCTGATTCCATTACAGAGGAAAGAAACAGGGTAAAAGATCTACACTCTCCAACCCCAAATATTTTTCTCTGGTGATTTTAATTTTCCATTCATGAAATATAAAAAGATAGATTTTATTTTTCACTCCAAAGCTATAAACTGGGAAGATGTTGCATCCAGCATGGAAGTAATAGATTGGAAAACTATTTTCGAGGCCAAGACAACGGAAAAGATGCTAATGACCTTAGAGGAGAAGACGCTGGAAATTGTGGAAAGTCATGTCCCAAAAATGCAACAAAGGGGAAAGAGAAGCAGGTTCGAGAGACAAAAGAGGTCATTGTTCCAAAAAAGAAAAAGAGTGACTGCAAAATTAAGTAACTGTAAAGATAACAACATCAGAAAAATATTAAATGATGAACTGCAGAGTATCGATTACGTCATACAGGAACTAATTGAGAAGCATACAGAAAAAGAAGAAGGCGACGCTATAGAGGCGATAAAGGTTAACTCAAAGTACGAGTACTTCTATAATTTTGCAAAAAGGAAATCGAAAAACCATGCGACTATTGGACCTTTGAGAAAGGAAGCCAGTGCTGTATCTGCCGATCTAACAGAAGTATCTGAAATATTAAGAGCTCAGTACGAATCATCTTTCAGTATCCAAAAAACTAACAAACTGATATGCGAGAGAAACGCTTTCTTTGAAGAACAACTACAAGAGGAAATGCAAAAAACTTCACTTTTTTACGTGAAGGTCAAAATATGAGAATAAAAACCCACTCTAATAGACAGAGTTTATTTCCACGACAGTTTCGACGCCCACTGGCATCCTCCTCGGGTGGATACAGAAACACCCGAGGAGGATGCCAGTGGGCGTCGAAACTGTCGTGGAAATAAACTCTGTCTATTAGAGTGGGGTTTTATTCTCATACAAGAGGAAAGTATAACGGACTTCGACTTTACGACAGATGATATTACACAAGCTATAGGGAAACTAAAAGCACACTCAGCGGTAGGACCGGTCAAATGGAATGCCACACTGATCAAAAACTGCAAGAAAGCAATCACTGAGACCCTATATTGGATATAGAGACGATCATTAGGCACGGGAGAACTACCGGGCATCCTGAAGCGCGCGAACATAGTCCCAGTATATAAAGAAGGAGATCGATCCGAGGCCAAAAACTATAGGCCACTGTCACTTACATCTCATCTCACTAAAATATTTGAAAGAATGTTAGACAGAAAATCTATGGCTTTTTGGAAACTCAGAAAAAATTAAATGACAACCAACATGGGTTTCGGTCAGGCAGATAATGCCTATCACAACTAATGGAACACTACAACATTATTGATGCACTTGAAAGTAATGAAAACTATGATGTAATATACACAGACTTTGCCAAAGCGTTCGACAAGTGTGACCATGTAATCATAATACATAAACTGAAGTATATGGGAATAACAGGAAAAGTAGGGAAATTTCCTTAGTGAGCCTCGCAAGTCGTTACAATACAAGGAGTATCTTCATCAGAATCAGTGGTCCTCAGTTCAGTACTACAAGGAACAGTATTAGCTCCACTGCTCTTCATGATCATGCTAACTGACATAGATGAGGACGTTGCCAGAGACAGCACAGTAACATCCTTTGCCGACGACACAAAGATCATTAGAAAAATAAGAAACCCAGAAGATATAGGATCTCTACAAACAGGCATGAACAGAATCTACAATTGGACGGAAGACAACAATATGAAGTTTAACACTGAGAAATTTCAGCTGTTACAGTACAGAAAAAGAGAAGACCTAAAATTCATGGTCAGAGAAATTCAGAGAAATTTTAAAGCAAAAGATTTAGGGGTGGTGATGACTGATGATGCGAAATTTAAAACACAAAATAAGATAGCAGTAAACAGAGCAAAGAGAGTAACTGGGCAGATACTGAGAACCTTTAAACGAAGGGATAGGAATATAATGATTCCTCTACTGAAAACACTAATCATAACCAAATTGGAATACTGCTCGGTCCTAACATCCCCATATAAAAAAGAAGACATTAGACGACTAGAAGGGATTCAGAGAAGCTTCACAGCCAAGATCAATGGGTGCAAAGAACTAAACTACTGGGAAAGGTTAAGCGAACTAGACCTATATTCACTGGGAAGGAGAAGAGAGAGATACACCATTATTTACACTTGGAAAATAATGAAACTAGTCCCTAATCTTACTCTGAACCCTGTAACTCGCCAAACAACAGTGGAAAGTAGAAAAGGAAAACTGTGTCGTGTTTCCAAATTAAAGGCTAGACAGGGAACATCCTTAACCCTGAAAGAAAATAGTTTTGTTGTGAGAGGACCAAAACTGTTTAATCAGCTGCCCAAAGACTTAAGGAACACGAGTGATGTTGCAGTGGACATCTTCAAAAGATTAGAAGCCTGGCTCAGAACAATCCCCGATGAGCCCGGCGTACCTGGCTATATGAAGTGGAGAGTACAAGAAACCAACTCACTACTTCACCAGGCCAACTCGAGAGAAGGGGCGACAAGCTTGACCTTCGTGAAATGAGGAATCGCCGCACAAACATTTGAAAGGTTGCTAGGAAAGGTATACATATGTACATACATACATACATACATACATACATACATACATATATATATATATATATATATATATATATACATATATACAGTGTATGTACAGTATATATATATATATATATATACATATATATACATGTGTGTGTGTTTGTGTGTATATATATATATATATATATATATATATATATATAGGAACTTAGGATAATTTTTATATTCATACTTAACACAAGATTAGTAAAGATAATTTTATATTTCTCTCTCTTTCTCTTAAAAGTTTTAACGGATTAAAACACAATGGTTCCCTTGGTGATTAAAAGGATTAAGGACTTTCATGCCCTTACCATGATACTTTCTACTTAAAATATAATTAACAGCCAGGGTAATTTAATGTTAGAGCACTCGGCTGTTAATGTGAAGGACCTGTATTTGAGTCTCGGATCGGACTTCAGATTTCAGTGATTATAGTGCATCTGTGAGTCTTCCTTGGTCGGGTAGTGGTTCGGATCCTTCAAAAACTTGTAGGTCCCCGCTGTCATATGACCTATGATGTTACGAAGAAAGTTAAACAGCTCTAAACAGTATTATTATTATTATTATTATTATCATTATTATTATTATTAAATTATCAAATTATATAAACAAAGTAGTCGGGATACATTAAAAAATGGTAACGTATTATTGTCTTTATTATAACAACTAAAGTAATGGAACAAGAAATGAACGTTCATATTATTTTGTTTTTAAATTGTCATTTGTCCATATATGACGTAGGAATAAAAACTTCCATAAAAATCCGTTCTCACTTTTAAGATTGCTTAAAATAAAATTGGTTATATTTTCACATAAATAAGCATTTAAAATTATCCTCAGCAGCGGTTTCCTAATTTGATTATTTTCGCTTAATGGAGATTTAAACACTTAGATTATTAAAAGAAGATTCATACACGATATTCTGCTTAAGCCCCCATTAAATAATTAATGGGCAATACCACGTGAGATTCAGCTTGTCAGAGGAGGAAGACGCTGAACATTCTCACTTTTCGAAACAACATGAAATTTTAGCCATAGAAATGAATGAATGAATCAAACCCCTCATTTTATTTCCCCTTTAGTTTCATAAATACTATAATAAATATTTTATTTGATCAGTAATGTTGTTTGATTCCATATCTTGAATTATGAACTTTACTCATTATGTTTAGTCAGATAAAAGAAATATGAGCTTCTACATTTTATATTCATCATATACAACACTGCATTAATGTAGAACAAGTTCAGGTGTAATATCTTACCTTTGTTCATAATTATTAGATACAAAATGTGGTCAGAAAATAAGTTTACACGGCGTATAATTTCATAACTAAAGGACCTACATTAATTATGTTTGTATTCGGCTGCCATCTACCGACCATTGGTTATATGAATCAGTTGAACATGGCGGCTCGAATGGAACAGTGCCCTGTCATTTCTGCAACGATATTCCGAGTCTGTCAGTGGTCAAGAATTTCTCGAGCGCATTGTCACAGGAGACGAGACATGGGCTCAACACCGTACTCCAGGAAAAAAAAAGTGCCAGCATGGTCCGCTGGCAAAGTGATGGTTACAGTGTTTTAGGACCACAAAGGAGTTTTGTTCGCAGACTTCATGCAAAAAGAACAAAACTAATGCAGCTGAGTAGTGTGGTCGCAAAAGGTTAGAATGCAATTACATGCAATGTTGATCAAAGTTGCAAGGTGCCCAACACCCTTCCCCCTTGTTGCAAGGTGCCAACACCCGCCCACCCCACCCCCAGGGTGCCAAAAAAAAGAAAAAAGTTAATGGGGAAGGGGTTATGCAACAAGGGGTGGGAGGTAACCCACCAAGTTGCATGAAGGGGGGAACTTTGGAGAAGGGAGGATGACCTCCTACCAAAGAGGTAACCCTAACTTTGCGGGAGTAGGTGGGATGGCCTCACCCCCAACGTGTATCCCTAACCTAAGAAGGTAAAGCTTAACCTAAGGAGAGAGGAAGAGATGTTCGCGCTGGCATGTCACAAAGCATAATAATGCTCTCGGCCTCAGCACTTGTTATATGTGGAGGGGTTGCCAGATAGCACTATTTATTTAATTTATTTATATATGGAGTGGTTGCCAGATATTTATTTAATTTTTTATATATGAAGGGGTTGCCAAATTTATTTTAATTATTTCTATATTAAACGCAAGAGAGAGATGTTCTCAATCTTAGAGGGGCTTGCCAGACATTTATTTTAATTATTTATATGTGGAGGGGTAGAAAGATAACACTATTTATTTTAATTAATTATTTATTAAAGGCAAGAGAAAGATGTTCTCAATGCTTAGAGAGGTTTGCCAGGAAGTACTATTTAATTATTTGTAGAGATATTACACACATACACACAAACACACACACACACGAGCCATATTAGAAATGTTTAGTCATTCCTTAGATATATATATAACCAAAATTCAATTCAGCTAACCTTTACATATATATTACAGAGAGATGTTCACATGAGATATCCATATTAAGAGAGTAATTTCATTAACGGAACATATATACATTAATGGCTCAGTCATGCATTATGCATTCATGCATTCATGCATTAAAAAAGTTCTGGGACTGATTATTCTCCTTCGTAACGACAAAGATCATGTGGCTGAGAGGACCTACAGCTTAATGTGTGATCCAGCTCCCTACGAGTCGTTATATTACCTAAACGTGGAAGATAGGGGTCACCCAAACAACACTCATCAAGCCCAACGTTGGTTAGCAGCTCAAAAATACTTTCCCAAAACGAGCCATATTAGAAATGTTTAGTCATTCCTTATATATATATATATATATATATATATATATATATATATATATATATATATATATATATATATATATTAATGGATCAGGCCAGGCAGGCTGGTAGCGCCTCCAGCTACCAGCGGCAGAAATGGTCTGAAAGTTTATAAAGAATCCGCCTTGTCCATCTTTCATGCATTAAAAAAGTTCTGGGACTGATTATTCTCCTTCGTAATAACAAACGTCATGTGGTAGAGAGGCCCTACAGCTTTATGTGGGTCCAGCTCTCTAAGAGTCGTTATATCATCTAAACACATTTAACTGACTTAAATAAAAATTTTTTATATATACACACCTAGGAAAGCATTTGTTGGATGATAAAACCCAAGCACATCACTCTGTTTATTTAGCCGGATTATTGGAAATAATTTCATGAAATATATAGAAAATTAAATATGCAGTCAAAATAGTTCAGAAGAATTCTATACACACTTTAAACGATATATATATATATATATATATATATATATATATATATATATATATGTATGTGTGTATGTGTGTGTATATACCAAAAATAATTAAATAAAACACCGATACGTCATTTTTTCTTATTTAGACGCCAAACCTATCCCAATTATTTAATCAAAAATAATATAAGGAATACACAAGCTGAACGAGGAACGGTCAAATAGCTTATAAACACTCGTAAATAAACACGAAATAAAAACCAATAACAGACAAGGAGAGAACAAACGCAATGCATGTTCATTAAGAGCTTTTTCTTTTTTCTCCATTATGGAACAAGTTTTTAACCGTGTTTGTCTACTTTTACGGTTTGCTGGAAGTCGTTGATTTTAAAGTATAAGTGAAACAAGTTCTTTGAGATTCATTTCAGTTTTTACGAAAGAAAATATAAAATAAATAGAAATAATTGAAAATAAAATAAATTTGCATTTAATTAATTTTGTCATTACAAATCTAATCTCACGTGTGTATATATATAAATATATATATATATATATATATATATATATATATATTATTGTAACAAGATGTATTTCGGTAACTAATTAATTTTTCCCCATCATATTTATGAATTAATTTAATATATTGTTTAATTGCCTTTAGCGTTTATTACCTTGACGAATATTGGGTATTAGCTTCTCTCCCTCCTTCGCCCTTCTATCTCCTTGTGACAGTAAACCACTTATATATCCGATGTTTCGAGGTATACCACACTCATCTTCAGGGTAAAATCTAAAATTATAAAAAGTAAAAGATAAGCAACATTTTGAAAACAAACTAAAAAATTACACTGCCCAACCAAAAACAAATTTTTTGCTGCTGATTTAATTCTAAGACCTGTTTCTGGATAATATTGATGTGCTGATTTCAAAAATCACCTTAGATTTTGTCCATCACATCAGGTTTTCGTGCAATGCAATATGCCTATTTTGGGTGATCCATGAAGGGCGCTTATCAAAATTTATGATTTTTGAGACCTGTTAACAGCTGTTTTGCTGTTAAAATTTTATCTGTGGAATACGCACATCTGTGCATTAAATCTAAAGGTCATGTACAACATATTAAAATCTTGGGTATCTGTGATTCCCCCAGGTGTGAGCGTGACGTCATGATCCAAAAAGTCTGAAAATTATAAAGATCTTGTAAAGGATTTACTTGTAAACTTTCAGCAGTTGGGTTGCAACATGAGCATTAAAGTTCATTATCTCAACAGTCATCTGGATAAATTTCCAGAAAATCTTGGTGATGTTAGTGAAGAGCAAGGTGAAAGGTTCCACCAAGATATCAAAGTGATGGAAGAACGATACCAAGGAAGATGGGATACCCATATGATGGCTGACTACTGCTGGAGCCTGCAAAGAGATTGTCTTGACATCTCTCATGCTAGGAAGTCCTATAAGAGAAAATTTATCAGCACTGAAAAGTAAGAAAACAAGAAAAAGACAATGTTAAGAAAACTGGTCCCGTGCTTGCTTTAATATGGATTCATTTTTTGCTTATTTAAACACTTTTAATCACTTTATGTGTCACTATTACCATTGTATATTAAAGTTCACTCCCTGCACAATTGTTTACTTTTCCATGCTGATTTTGAGTATGTAAAAAGTTATTTTTTGAAAAGAAAAAAATTGGGCATAACCCTGCCAAAATGCGATATCTCCAAAATATCCGTATTTGATTGCTCGAAAACCTGACGTGATAGGCAAAAACTAAGGTGATTTTTTAAATCAGCACACCAAAGTTACCTAAAAACAGGTGTTAGAATTAGATCAGCAAAATTGGTGTTGGGCAGTGTTATTAAATAAGTCTTACAGTAAAACATTCGCAAAGATAAATTATAAAACTTAAATTTCCATAACCTAGAAATAATTATGTAATAAAACATCTATAGATGTTTGTTTTTATTTATTAATACAATCAAATTATAAATTAGAAACATAGAGTATTGTACTAGTACAAATGTATTCAAATAAACACAAATAAAGTATTTACACGTCATCTTCTGAACAAGAAGTCGAGCCAAATATTATTGTCAATACTTTTTATTTATCTGATCCAAGGGTAACCTAGCGTAACCTAATCTAAAAGCCTAAGAAACAACCTAATAAGAAAGAATATAAGTGTAATCTAACTTAAAAAAGGACCTTTCAAACTTTCAAATGTACCGTGTGATGATTCTTCATTTCACGAAGGTCAAGCTTGTCATCCCACCTTTCTGTATTTCAATTCAATATCAACATATCTCCTTTCTGCCGTATATGACAGATTTTTATACTTTTTATCTTATAACAATAACTTTGTAAAAACTAAAATGATCACATGAAAGTTAATTGAACTTTCTATATTTTTTTAGTTATTAATGCAATCAAATTCCATAAATTAGAAATACAGAGAGTGAGACATAAATTAAAATTGAAATATTCAAGTCTACGAATCACGAATGAGGACGGTAGTCACAGTGGGTTAAAGAATCTGCGGAGTGAACAAGCCAAATTTGATAAAGACGCACCTTCATTATTCGTGAAGGTGATTTCAATGCCTAAAGCGTGGGTCCATTACATCGGTTTTAAGATATCTGATTGGCACACACATATGCTATAGGCACGCCTAATTACTTTAACATCCAATCAACTAGCTTAAGGGAATCATGCATATAAAAAGAAGTATTTTCAGCTGGAATTCACAGCCGTTATTTTACCAGCGGATAACAAGTATCATGAGCCAGTCACAACTTTACAGTTTACCGGAACTATATGAAGCTGGAAACAATGACGCGGTGTCCACAATTAATCTTTCTAACGCATCCGATCGGAACGTATTAGTTTCAACACAAACCGTTTCTAACATCTGCACTGAGGCTCCGTTTGATCCAGCTAAAGTTTCTACAGTTGGGATATGAGTATAAAAATTTATGTACCTGTATTTCTCTTTCATTTTTTGTGTTCTATATTTAGTCGCGAACTCGTTATTTATTTTAGTGTTCCTGAGGATGTCATTAGGCGAAAGCTCTTGAGCACCATTCTGTGTTTCCTCGTGATTATTTCACACACACACATATATATATATATATATGATGAATAAAACCACGAAGGAAAAAAGAAACACAAAGGGGTGCTCAAGCGCTTTCGTCTAATGACATCCTCAGGAACACTGAGGATGTCATTAGACGAAAGCGCTTGAGCACCCCTTTGTGTTTCTTTTTTCCTTCGTGGTTTTATTCATCAAATACTTTTCACGTGTCACTTTCGTGAAATAATTTTTCATATATATATATATATATATATATATATATATATATAATATATATATATATATGGAGGGACTGTGATAATATATTATAATATTTTGTTGGAAAATGTTTCATTAAATTAGCAGGTGTCCTCAATTTTTAATTATAGATTGGTTTCAATCTATAATATATGAAATAATCACGAGGAAACAGAATGGTGCTCAAGAGCTTTCGCCTAATGACATCCTCAGGAACCCTAAAATAAATAACAAGTTTGCGACTAAATATAGAACACAAAAAATAAAATAGAAATAGAGGTACATAAATTTCTATACTCATATCTCAACTGTAGAAACTAGCTGGATCAAACGTAGCCTCAGTGCAGATGTTAGTAACGGTGATTCCATGGTATTTGAGGCTTCACCTTGTAGATCCTTGTAAATCCTTGTAACTCTCACTTCCTCTCTCTCTCTCTCTCTCTCTCTCTCTCTCTCTCTCTCTCTCTCTCTATATATATATATATATATATATATATATATATATATATACACTCTATACTTAAAGTAGAAATTTGAGTCTCCCTTAAGAGAAAATGTAGAATAATAATAAGCAGTAAGTCTATTCTTTCACATATACTCTGATAAATTCTTTATTGTAAGGACGGATGAATAGCTGGGCACAGGCTACCGACACTGGAACCTTAGCCCTTGCCAGATACATTTAAACATCAAAATGTGATTATTATGGATTTTATAAAAATAATTAACACTTGCAAAAGAATCATGAATATTATAATATAATTCCCGCTTTTTTGCCTATAACATATGCTTCCCTAAACATATATATATATATATATATATATATATATATATATATACATATGAAATAGGATCCCTCCTAAGGAGACGTAATTTTACATTTAGGATAAAAACGAAGACGTAGAGCAAGAAAGTCATTATATTTGGCTGCAGCCGACGTTTCGGGCAACTCTACCCATTTTCAAGGCCTAATAAAATAAAAAGCTAAAATTAATGCATGACAAAAAAAAAAAAAAAATATACGAATGTCAAAAACAAACTAATTCATAGCACAGAATAAAACCACTTAAAGAATAAAAATTAAAAAGCGTAAAACAAGCATAAGCCAAAAACAAAAATTAAAAATTATATACATGACAAATAACACATGATAAAAGTAAAACTTTAAAACTAAAAACATTCAAACAAATTAGTTAAAAACTTCACTAATAAAAAGTTAAATGAAAAAACGCAAAAGTGCACGAAACATACCATGCTCACTTGACATCCTCAAACAACTGAGGCGAAAAGGAGACAGGGTCAAGGGGAAAAACAGAAAAATTTAGTTGGTAGGCATTCTAATTAATATAAAGGGGGTAACAGCTAGAATCAATATTTAAGCTGGAGTTCAGAAATTTAATGCACAAAGATTCATAAATACGGAGAGAGGACGGACATTTTAATGATTTAAGAATTTTAAAGTTATTAACGGAAATATCAACTTTACACTTAACAGAATGATTTCTAATGGCAGACTGTTCCTTTTTAGATAAAACTTTCCCTGTCCTATGGCTAATACCCATATGGGAGCAAAATCTTGCCTGCAAAGAACGAACTGTGCTGCCAACGTAGTTCCCCTGGGAACACCCAGGGCAGGTAAACAAATAAACGACAGAACAGTTCATCGCAGGGGGGATTTTGTCCTTACAACGGAAAAAACATTCAAGGGTATTATTATTCACAAAAGCAACCTTAAAATCAGTGTGAAAATAAAATTTCCTCACCACACTCAACAATTGCTTTTTCACAAAAGTGTTAAATTGGTAGAGGTCAGGTAAAACAAGATATTTACAATTCTTAGGAACATCATACGTTGGGATAAGTTTGGGGGAATAAACATTATTAAGTAATTTACCAATAATACCTTGTACAAGAACCCGTGGAAAACCATTTTTAAAGAAAAAAATCAGTAAGGAATTCAAACTCATTATGAAGCAGAGCAAAGTTTGAGCAAATATTATAAGCTCTATGCACTAAAGTGCGAATCGAACTTAGTTTGTAATTAAAATCGCAAAAACTATAAAAATTAAAACCTAAACCCGTAAAAGTAGGCTTCCGGTATGTAGAAGTTAAAACAGTTGAGCCTGATTTGGAAACCAAAACATCAAGGAAAGGAATAGAACCTTGAACTTCCTTTTCCTGCGTAAATATAATGTTCTTATGAAGTGTGTTCAAAAAATTTAAAAACTGAACTGATTGATTATCCGTTTGGAATAAAGCAAACGTGTCATCAACATAACGTCTGTACAAATTCGGCTTAAGGTGAGGGGGGCACTCACAGAAGGCCCTTTCCTCAAGATGAGACATGAAAATATTCGCAAAAACGGGACCCAAGGGGCTCCCCATCCCCACTCCATCCAACTGACGGTAAACTACCCCTTGAAAACTAAAAAAGTTATCCTTGACAGCCAAATTCAGAAGCTGCTCAAACTGTGCTCTGCCAAAGCCGTGAAAAAGTGAGTCCGGCTGTGGAAAAGCTTTATTTAAAATAATTGTAATGGTCTCATCCAAGGGGACATTTGTAAAAGGGAAGATACATCAAAACTTGTCATAAACAAAGAATTCATATTAAACTTCTTAATTTCCGACACAAAAGAAAAACTATCCTTAACACTGTACAAGTTCACAGTAAATGATGATAACAGTGGGACAAGAAATTTGGCAAGTTTGTAATTAGCCAAAGGATAAGACGCTAAAATTGGGCGCAATGGAACACCGACTTTATGAACCTTAGGCAGACCATACATAAGGCCCAAATAAGAGCCTGAAACGTACAATTCATCATAAGTGGAGGAGTTAATAACACAATCATGTTTAAGCTTAAGCAAAACACGGTTAACCTTGTCTTCCAATCGCTGAATAATTTTAGAAACCTGTTCATCTACCTTAACAAATTTTAATGAATCAGAAAGAATATCAAGCATTTTTTTAATATAATCAGTTTTATTCATAACCACAACACCGCTACCCTTATCTGGTTTAGTAATAACAATAGATTCATTTACACCCAAGCTTTTTAAAATTTCACGGTCCTCCCTATGCAGAAAAATTGTAGAAAACTTAAAAGCTTTAATTTTAAAAAACAATTCATGGGACAATTGGGAAATATGTTGTCTAACCTTACCAAAATCATTAGCATCAACGGTTGGAAGAACCTTCAGATCATGGGCTATCCTTTCAAAATAAAAATAAAAGTCAGCAGGTTTAAAACGCAAGTTAGGAAACTTGAACTTAAGGCCAAGAGACAAGAGAAAACTTTCACGCTTTGACAGGGTATAGTCAGATAAATTCCTAATGACCTGACCAGGATCTAGAAAATAAGGGCGAGATAGGTTTAACCTAAAAAGCTTGCGGTCATGAATCCGGGAAATAGAACGTACATATGAAAGGGAGGAAACATGAATATTAGACACTATGCACGCATAATCACAAAAAGAGACCAAGGCCTTCAACTGGCTTTTAAGAGCACAAATCTTGTTCGAAATATCATGCTTAAGCTTAAATTTGTAATTAATTTCATTGTTAAGATAATATACCAATGATGACCTATAAAACTCTGAAGAATAGAGTGAATTGCGATACAGTTTATAATAAATAAAATTAGGAAAGACGCCACTATTCCGGCAGATTTCTAAAAATTCAAGGTCCAATTCAATCTTCTTGAATTTTCTGACAGACTTTTCAAGTTTACGGTGGAGTCTCAAACCCTCTAGTCCATAACGCGTAGATACATATGAAATAGGATCCCTCCTAAGGAGACGTAATTTTACATTTAGGATAAAAACGAAGACGTAGAGCAAGAAAGTCATTATATTTGGCTGCAGCCGACGTTTCGGGCAACTCTACCCATTTTCAAGGCCTAATAAAATAAAAAGCTAAAATTAATGCATGACAAAAAAAAAAAAAAAAAAAAAAAAAAAAAATACGAATGTCAAAAACAAACTAATTCATAGCACATGAATTAGGCTGCAGCCCGAAACGTCGGCTGCAGCCAAATATAATGACTTTCTTGCTCTACGTCTTCGTTTTTATCCTAAATGTAAAATTACGTCTCCTTAGGAGGGATCCTATTTCATATGTATCTACGCGTTATGGACTAGAGGGTTTGAGACTCCACCGTAAACTTGAAAAGTCTGTCAGAAAATTCAAGAAGATTGAATTGGACCTTGAATTTTTAGAAATCTGCCGGAATAGTGGCGTCTTTCCTAATTTTATTTATTATAAACTGTATCGCAATTCACTCTATTCTTCAGAGTTTTATAGGTCATCATTGGTATATTATCTTAACAATGAAATTAATTACAAATTTAAGCTTAAGCATGATATTTCGAACAAGATTTGTGCTCTTAAAAGCCAGTTGAAGGCCTTGGTCTCTTTTTGTGATTATGCGTGCATAGTGTCTAATATTCATGTTTCCTCCCTTTCATATGTACGTTCTATTTCCCGGATTCATGACCGCAAGCTTTTAGGTTAAACCTATCTCGCCCTTATTTTCTAGATCCTGGTCAGGTCATTAGGAATTTATCTGACTATACCCTGTCAAAGCGTGAAAGTTTTCTCTTGTCTCTTGGCCTTAAGTTCAAGTTTCCTAACTTGCGTTTTAAACCTGCTGACTTTTATTTTTATTTTGAAAGGATAGCCCATGATCTGAAGGTTCTTCCAACCGTTGATGCTAATGATTTTGGTAAGGTTAGACAACATATTTCCCAATTGTCCCATGAATTGTTTTTTAAAATTAAAGCTTTTAAGTTTTCTACAATTTTTCTGCATAGGGAGGACCGTGAAATTTTAAAAAGCTTGGGTGTAAATGAATCTATTGTTATTACTAAACCAGATAAGGGTAGCGGTGTTGTGGTTATGAATAAAACTGATTATATTAAAAAAATGCTTGATATTCTTTCTGATTCATTAAAATTTGTTAAGGTAGATGAACAGGTTTCTAAAATTATTCAGCGATTGGAAGACAAGGTTAACCGTGTTTTGCTTAAGCTTAAACATGATTGTGTTATTAACTCCTCCACTTATGATGAATTGTACGTTTCAGGCTCTTATTTGGGCCTTATGTATGGTCTGCCTAAGGTTCATAAAGTCGGTGTTCCATTGCGCCCAATTTTAGCGTCTTATCCTTTGGCTAATTACAAACTTGCCAAATTTCTTGTCCCACTGTTATCATCATTTACTGTGAACTTGTACAGTGTTAAGGATAGTTTTTCTTTTGTGTCGGAAATTAAGAAGTTTAATATGAATTCTTTGTTTATGACAAGTTTTGATGTATCTTCCCTCTTTACAAATGTCCCTGGATGAGACCATTACAATTATTTTAAATAAAGCTTTTCCACAGCCGGACTCACTTTTTCACGGCTTTGGCAGAGCACAGTTTGAGCAGCTTCTGAATTTGGCTGTCAAGGATAACTTTTTTAGTTTTCAAGGGGTAGTTTACCGTCAGTTGGATGGAGTGGGGATGGGGAGCCCCTTGGGTCCCGTTTTTGCGAATATTTTCATGTCTCATCTTGAGGAAAGGGCCTTCTGTGAGTGCCCCCTCACCTTAAGCCGAATTTGTACAGACGTTATGTTGATGACACGTTTGCTTTATTCCAAACGGATAATCAATCAGTTCAGTTTTTAAATTTTTTGAACACACTTCATAAGAACATTATATTTACGCAGGAAAAGGAAGTTCAAGGTTCTATTCCTTTCCTTGATGTTTTGGTTTCCAAATCAGGCTCAACTGTTTTAACTTCTACATACCGGAAGCCTACTTTTACGGGTTTAGGTTTTAATTTTTATAGTTTTTGCGATTTTAATTACAAACTAAGTTCGATTCGCACTTTAGTGCATAGAGCTTATAATATTTGCTCAAACTTTGCTCTGCTTCATAATGAGTTTGAATTCCTTACTGATTTTTTCTTTAAAAATGGTTTTCCACGGGTTCTTGTACAAGGTATTATTGGTAAATTACTTAATAATGTTTATTCCCCCAAACTTATCCCAACGCATGATGTTCCTAAGAATTGTAAATATCTTGTTTTACCTGACCTCTACCAATTTAACACTTTTGTGAAAAAGCAATTGTTGAGTGTGGTGAGGAAATTTTATTTTCACACTGATTTTAAGGTTGCTTTTGTGAATAATAATACCCTTGAATGTTTTTTCCGTTGTAAGGACAAAATCCCCCCTGCGATGAACTGTTCTGTCGTTTATTTGTTTACCTGCCCTGGGTGTTCCCAGGGGAACTACGTTGGCAGCACAGTTCGTTCTTTGCAGGCAAGATTTTGCTCCCATATGGGTATTAGCCATAGGACAGGGAAAGTTTTATCTAAAAAGGAACAGTCTGCCATTAGAAATCATTCTGTTAAGTGTAAAGTTGATATTTCCGTTAATAACTTTAAAATTCTTAAATCATTAAAATGTCCGTCCTCTCTCCGTATTTATGAATCTTTGTGCATTAAATTTCTGAACTCCAGCTTAAATATTGATTCTAGCTGTTACCCCCTTTATATTAATTAGAATGCCTACCAACTAAATTTTTCTGTTTTTCCCCTTGACCCTGTCTCCTTTTCGCCTCAGTTGTTTGAGGATGTCAAGTGAGCATGGTATGTTTCGTGCACTTTTGCGTTTTTTCATTTAACTTTTTATTAGTGAAGTTTTTAACTAATTTGTTTGAATGTTTTTAGTTTTAAAGTTTTACTTTTATCATGTGTTATTTGTCATGTATATAATTTTTAATTTTTGTTTTTGGCTTATGCTTGTTTTACGCTTTTTAATTTTTATTCTTTAAGTGGTTTTATTCTGTGCTATGAATTAGTTTGTTTTTGACATTCGTATATTTTTTTTTTTTTTTGTCATGCATTAATTTTAGCTTTTTATTTTATTAGGCCTTGAAAATGGGTAGAGTTGCCCGAAACGTCGGCTGCAGCCAAATATAATGACTTTCTTGCTCTACGTCTTCGTTTTTATCGTAAATATATATATATATATATATATATATATATATATATAATATATATATATATACCTATATATATATATATATATATATATATATATATTTAGGGAAGCATATGTTATAGGCAAAAAAGCGGGAATTATATTATAATATTCATGATTCTTTTGCAAGTGTTAATTATTTTTATAAAATCCATAATAATCACATTTTGATGTTTAAATGTATCTGGCAAGGGCTCAGTTTCCAGTGTCGGTAGCCTGTACCCAGCTATTCATCCGTCCTTACAATAAAGAATTTATCAGAGTATATGTGAATGAATAGACTTACTGCTTATTATTATTCTACATTTTCCCTTAAGGGAGACTCAAATTTCTACTTTAAGTATAGAGTATATTACGATTTTATTTCAACTAACTCGAATGATACAGTCGCGTTGACAGACGGATACCTGCAAATTAAAATATCTCTTTTAGAACTACTAAAGTTGATATTTATGAGTATATATATATATATATATATATATATATATATATATATAATATATATATATGTGTGTGTGTGTGTGTGTGTGTGTGTGTACTGTGTGTATATTTTTGATGACAAATAAATGGATTTTTATTGAAAAAGATCGATGAGGAACTGACTCGAGTTATAGCTTATTTACGTGATAGCTTTGAAGAAACGCAAATAGCCGACGACGATTTGGGGTCGGAGATTGAAGTATTACAACACACCCGATCAAACAAGTGCCAGGTCGTCGACGAAGTGATGTGAGTTTTTTTCTTTTTCTTGTGTTTCAGTCAAGAAGATGCAGTGTATTTTCATCAAATTATTAAATGATAGAATCATAAGGAATATTTTATAGCTTATTTACGTGATAGCTTTAAAGAAACGCAAATAGCCGACGACGATTTGGGGTCGGAGATTGAAGTATTACAACACACCCGATTAAACGAGTGCCAGGTCGTCGACGAAGTGATGTGAGTTTTTTTCTTTTTCTTGTGTTTCGGTCAAGAAGAAGATGCAGTGTATTTTCATCAAATTATTAAATGATAGAATCATAAGGAATATTTTATAAAATAGTAAAATTTTTACATCCAACTTAAATTAGTTACAGAATTAGAATCCGTCACATTTTATCAGGTCATCCCATAAGTAATGTCGGTTTTTTAGATCGGAATTTGAAGGACAAAAAAAACTCAACTGAAACTTTTTAATCTAGTATATATTTTCCATCGGAATCAATGACACTCTGCCAACGTTCTACAAGCTTTTCAATGACATGTTTATAAAATTCAGACGGTTTTGAGGCAAAAAACATACAAAGACTGGTGTGCAGGTCATCTAAAGAAGTATACTGTTTCTCGTCAAGATAGTTTTGCAGACTCCTGAAGAAATGATAATCTGAAGGCGCAAATTCTGGAGAATATGGAGGATGTGGAAGTTTTTCCCACCCAAGCTCCTCAGTTTTTGCAGAAGTGATCCGAGCGGTATGAGGATGTGCGTTGTCGTGGTGGAACACGATTCCTTTCCGATTAACCAAAGAAGGTCTCTTTTCTTTTAGTGCAGTGTTCAATCGATCCAGTTGTTGGCAGTAGGCTTGAGCGGTGATTGTTTGGTTGTGTGGTAAGGTTTCAAAGTGTATTACAACACCTTTATCCCACCAAACACTAAGCAACACCTTCCGAGGGTGAAGACTTGGTTTTGGCTGTGGTGTCGCTGGTTCTCCGGCACAAACCCACTGTCGACGGCGCTTAACATTCTAGTACAGTATCCACTTTTCATCACCAGTCACTAAACGGTGTAAAAACGGATCTTGGAGTTCACGGAAATGAAGAGCTGTGCTAATGTTTACCCACACCCTCAGATTGTCGACCGTCAATTCATGTAGTACCCATTTTCCTAACTTAGGCACTTTCCCGAGTTGTCGCAAATGTCGATGGATGGTGGACGGGGATGAATTGAGTTTCTGGGCCAATTCTTCGACAGTTGTTGAAGTCTTCTTCAAGTGCGGCTAACAGCAGGTCATCATCAAACTCAGCAGGGCGTCCAGAGCGTGCTGCATCTGTCAAACAGCAGTCACCATTCCTAAACTTTTGAAACCATCTTTGACATTTCCTCACATGCAGAATATCGTTGCCATAAACGTCCTGAATATTTCGCGTTGCTTCAGTAGCACTATTCCCTTTTTTGAACTCGTAAAACATTATATGCCTGATATGCTCTTCTGATACCGCCATGTTTATGAGGGGTTTACATAAAGCAAAACACACGTCTTCACTGGTCAAGGTCTGTAAAGTATGTAGCGAAACACGATAGATCTCCTCTTAGATATAACCTTCGGAAATTTATGCTTAAACCGAGTAGGACTAGTTTAAACTTAATCTATCGTAAAATCAACATTATTTATGGGATGACCTAATAAATAAGCTACAGAGCATACAAACTGACATTATTGGAGAAAATATTGGTGCAATTATTCAAGTTACATTTTATATATACACAAAATATACAATATAACGAGTGCGCAGAAACGCGAAACGGTTTTTATCTCTTTGCATACCAATTCATCATTCCGCTCAGTGTGACACGGGTCGAATAATTTTTAAAAATTTATAAATTCCTTTCCACGGGTTGTGTAACAGAAATGAAAGGCAGTACATGCCGCAAGTATTATTAAAGTATCCCTGGAATCATTAAGGATTCCAGACAATTTCGGGGATATGCATCTGTTCGAGAAATTTTACAATAATAGAGTCGCTCCAAGAATGAGTCCCCACGAGCTAAAGTAGTACATTCTTTTCCTATTTTTAAAGTAGATAGCTATCTAATGAATCTCTTCGCCACCAATAACATCCGTTTTCACAATAAGTCCGCCGTAGTCTCTCGTAGCTAGTAATTTCAATGTTTTATTCTTCGCAAACACCCCAATAAATTTGGAGCGTGTGGATCGGTCACTATTCATTACTCTCTGGAGTGTATTCGAATCCATTTTAAAAGTCACTGACTACACACCTGAATCTGTCAATTTCTATTAGGGCCTGTGATTCGACGTATACTAGTACACTAATAGGGGCGTCTATCCGCTTGGCAAATTCGAGTCTGACTGAGATGTTTCTCCTCTGCTGAGGACTTAAATGTGTATTTACACTAGCAGATAAGTCAGGAGTGATGTCAAACGGATAAAGGTTAAATTGCAAGATGAATTCTTTCTGCGTTATACCAATTCCTAGCTCATCGCAGGCACCGGCGATATGGGCAAGATTACTATACGCTCTCGAGCAAAGCGGGAACACAGCGTCTGATGAATAATCCGCCTCCAATGTTCCCCTCAACGCTATGCCATTAACGAATAAAGTTGTTTTTAAGGCCTTCTTTTTATATTTCCCATTCATAGAAGCGTGGTCGTGCATTCCAATTAATAGCCTTTTAGGTAGAACTCCCAGGGCGAAGTTTTCGATCTGTTTCGATGCCAACACTGCGGGCACCGTGTATAGTTTGATCTGTACTCTGTTAATTGGGTATTTTACTGTGGCATGTAGTAATTTTTTTTCAATTTCTAACTGTTTAGGTGAACTCAGTTTCACTCGACGTACGCGAAGGTATGTTTCCATAATATCAATCACAACTGGCTTTGCTCTCTCTTCTTGGTCAGCTCCCAAATTTAAACAGATCTCAGGATTCATACGAGTGAGCTTTAATTTCATATCGTCCCCATTCACAAGCAGCTTCTCCTGGAATATGAAGTCTGTATGCAGGCGCCCAAAACATTCGTATATCTCCTTTTTAGAATTTGTAAATTTGTCCTTTATACTGCTTTCGTCTTTAGCCTGATAGTAGCACTCAGCAGTTAAAAAGGTATTCTTCGCTTCTTTTGAAAAGTCGAGGACATTTTGCAGATAGGCTTGCAGGTGATAATAGCCCGTTCCTGCAGAGATGTTGACCTGATTTAAATACACATCACACTGGCAGAATATGGAGTAGAAAGTTTGTTTCTGGAAATACAGCGTATTTATCTTCAAAATCCGTTCCATCTGAATGTGCTATACGTAGTTTAGCGTACATGTGCACGCAGCTTGAATCAAAAAAGTAAGGGCCTGAGCTGAGTATCACGAATTCTATAGGAGCACTCGGGGAACTAATTGTGTTTTACGGGTTAATTGTAATAAAGTCACTGTGCTCATTAAAAACTTTCGTTGGGGGCATGACAAAGAGGGACAGTTCCGATTTACAACATTGTGAACTACAAGGAGGGATGAAACGTGCCATGACGAGCCAGAAATAGTGCCACCTCTCACGACAAATAGTAACCTATGATTCATGAGAGTGATGTCCTAAGGCCTAAGCTTATATCACTTAAAAAAATTATCAACCATAGGTTTCACTCGATTAGAGCACTTCTTTTTTTATGTTCTTTTACGTTTAACGCCACGTGCTGGTAACTCCTTCTTCTTCTTCTTCTTCCGAACAGCCCTCTTCTTCAAACCAAAACGCATTTTTCTCTTTGCATCTTTGATGATTTCGTCCCGTGTACGTATTATGTGCTATTTTAGAGCTTCTTTAGGTCTAGCCCCCGCCATTATGTCTTCTACCGGGTTAAAACCTGATTGTAGCGCTTTCCTCCAGAGATATCTGGCACCCTTTTTCAGCAAGGGGACAGCCGCCGTACGTAGTATGGTTGAAAAATTGGATGCATAACCACTCCCACGCTGGTATGTCACCCCTCGATAGACTGTGAAAGGCTTTCGTTCCATTATAAATCAGTGCGAAGAAAGTGGAGCTTCACCGATAAGCTCCCATTTCCAAATATGAAACTTTTCCCCTCAATCGTTCTTATATATATTGAGATATTGGTTAATAGATTAGTCGCGACATTCACACAATGAGGTTTGTCATATGTAATGCTGAAGCTCTGTCCTTTATGATTGAGAATGTGAGCGATATCTAGCAGGCGCGCTTGAGTATCCCCAACAATCTGATGCTCCACGATATTGCTGTAAATATAGCACATGTTTCGGGATGGATAGCCATCACCCAATTTCTCCAATTTCAGCTGATACATTTGGCTGAACAAATCCTGTTGTACTTCGTGAAAGGTATCTCTTTGGAGGGCTGCGCCATATCGCCCCTCGGTTATAATTTTGAACAGCCTGTTATCTTTAATATTTCTGTTAGCTTGTGATTTTAGGGTCAGGATGTGTGCAGGGATTGTTTGTTTACGATTTCATATACTAAATCAGCCGTAAGATTTGAGCTTTTTAAACTAACGTTTCAGTCTCTCACAACATCCTCGGCCGCACCATAACGGGCCGGGCCTAGTGTTACTTCTGTAGTGTAATATCGTGCATCCCCACTCCGGGTGGTACGCATGGTTTCATCCCGAGTTACCCCGGCTTTTTCACACTCATCAAGGTCTCTAAGACCGTAAAAACGGTTTCTTTATAATCAATACTTAAAAAGAGGGTGTCCAGCTGAATTTCGCATCTCCCCACCTCATACGGATCACGACCCAATTCAATGGGTCCATGGAGTTCTGTTACAAAGTTGGCTAGGGTGTTGTCAGGATGTACAGATAGAGAAGAAGAGGAAGGTAGTGAGACGTAGAAATGGTTAGGCGCCATGTTGCATACTGTTTAATCTTCTTTATTGCATCAGCTTTTATATAGGTGCTGAAGCTTTCTGGGTACCGTATCTATTTCACCAGGTACATTTTTCTCTTTCCTGATCCTATGCTACCTAAATTTTTTTCAATTTTAAACACGTTTTTTTCCTAAATTAAATGTCAATTTCTGCAACTCTTCGTGCTAAAAGCCTTTTGCGATTTCTTCCCCATTCAAATCTTCAACGTAATACAGCATTATTTCTCCTTTAGGTCTCATAGCCTTAACTTTAAAAATCTCACGTGCCCAACCTTGCTCAAATCCCTTCGCGAATTTATTACCCGAACGCGACAGCCTTACATAAAATAACACTGGGGAACAAATTTCAACGTTTTGTCTATTGAATTAGATTTGACAGTTAGTTCTAGGTAATTTGGGTGCGCTGAGCACGAATTTTTACTCGGTTTTGCTCTATCAGGTCCTGATTTTGCTCAACACCCCTCCTCTTTCGTCGTATTCATAAAAAGGTTTTTTTCTCAATACTCGCTGTCTTTTTGCAGTTACACATTATGCAACTAGGTTTTTATCTAGGTATTTGTACCTATTGTTATGGTATTGTTGTATTATGTATATTTTTATATGTAACACCCTAAAAATATTTTTAATTTTGTCATTTTTAACCCATTTTAATATTAGTAAATTAAGCTAAAAATATCATAGAATTCTAAAATTTTCTCGAGCGTTCCTGTTCTCTGTAGAGTATTCTAGAGGGACAACTAAAATATATAAAAGCGACTCGTTTCCAGAGTTAATCAGTCAATTCAATCAGTCAGTCAGTCAGTCAGTCAGTTGAGTTAGTTAATTAAGTTTGGGCATTAACATAATTTTGAATTGGCATATGATTTAGTGAGTAATTTTGTCATCGTGATTTAATATAGTTGATTTAATTAGACGTAATTTATATTGTACCTACTCATCCGTGTTTCTAGTTTAATTTCATAGATTGTAAGTACCTATTTCATAATAAGTACCTATTTAAACTAATTTTTGTGTTTATATTTCAGATTTTCTTAAATTTATATGAATTAAGGGCTTTAAATACCTTTACAAATTGGCAGAACAATCAAGCAATATGTCATCAAGCACTAGAAAGTTCAAATGCAAAAACAACCCTGATTCCTTCTGTTATATATGTGGAAATTTTACACTTCCACATCAACGAGCAAATATAACTGACTTCGTAAAAAGAGCTTACTTAGCTTATTTTGGCATAAAACTGGGGGACCAAGATAAATCGTGGGCTCCACATAAAGCCTGCACTATATGCATTGAAAGACTGCGACATTGGACGAAGGGTTCGGATTCAAAAATACCTTTTGGAGTTCCGATGGTAAGTTTATGATTTCATAAAACTACGTAATTTAATCACTAGTATACTGTAACTTACCTAAATGTAATTGTAACTTAGGTACATAAACAAAAATTTACAGAAAATGTTTATAAGAATCTCAAATATTGCATAAGGTTGAAACACATAGAAATGTTAAATGTTTGGGTGATAACTTTTGATAAAATTCATAAAAACAAGTCTCTCGTCGCTTTTGTTAACGCTTTACAATTTTTTTTCCATATCAGGTGTGGCGAGAGCCTACTAACCACGAGACCGATTGCTACCTTTGCTTTGTCAAGACTTCGGGCTTCACTAAGAAAAATAAACATTGTATCGAGTACCCAAATTTCGACACCGCGATACGACCTGTGCTACATTCAAATGAGATCCCCATTCCAAAATTTAAGGGTCTGCCAACTCAAGAATTAGTTGAAGATGTTCCTGAAAATATTGTTATGCACTTTGAGGAGTCAGACACCGATTTTGACCCCAGCGTATTTGAAAGTCAAAACGATCCGCAAAAGTTTAACCAGGCCGAGTTGAATGATCTTGTAAGGGATCTAAATTTGCCAAAAAAGGCTGCGGAAATTTTAGCTTCAAGACTTAAAGAGAAAAACTTGCTTACTTCAAACACATACATTTCATTTTACAGAAAAAGAGAAGAAGAACTTGTTAAATATTTTAGAACAGAGGATAGTTTAGTATATTGCTGCGACATAGTTGGTTTGTTAAAGAAGATGGGGGTTGAGTCTTACGATGCAAATGATTGGCGCTTGTTTTTAGACAGTTCGAAAAGAAGTCTTAAGTGTGTGTTGTTGCATAATGGCAATCTATACGGCTCGATACCGATTGGGCACTCAACAAAATTAAAAGAAAAGTATGAACATATAGAAAAGGTTTTAAATCTTATCAAATATAGGGAGCACGAGTGGATCATATGTGTTGACTTAAAAATGGTTAATTTTCTGCTAGGACAACAAGGAGGGTATACTAAATATCCCTGCTTCCTTTGCTTATGGGACAGCAGAGCCAAGGAAGAACATTATTTCAAACAAATCTGGCCAGCACGAACATCACTTACTGTCGGAGAAAAAAACGTAATTAATCCACCTTTAGTGAGCAGAGATAAAATCATATTTCCTCCTCTGCATATAAAACTAGGCCTCATTAAACAATATGTAAAAGCTTTAGATACGAACGGCGAGTGTTTCAAATACATAACTTCAAAATTTCCAAGTTTAAGTTATGAAAAAATCAAGGCGGGAATTTTCGACGGTCCACAAATAAGAACAATGATTAAAGACAGCAATTTTCCTAATGTCATGAATGAACGCGAAAAAAATGGCTGGTTCTCATTCGTGGACTTGATAGAAAACTTTTTAGGCAATTATAGGGCAGATAACTACGAAGAAATCGTAAAAAAACTTTTAAGGGACTACAAAGAGTTAGGTTGCAATATGAGCATAAAAATGCATTTTTTGAATAGCCATCTTGACCAATTTCCAAGTAATTTAGGTGATGTAAGTGACGAACAAGGGGAGAGATTCCACCAAGATATCAAAATTATGGAGGAACGGTACCAAGGCCGCTGGGATTCCCACATGATGGCTGATTACTGCTGGTGCTTGAAAAGAGACCTGCCATCAACAAGCAAATACGCTAGAAAGTCTTACAAAAGAAAATTTTTGCCACAGTGAAAGCTTCATATCTGTTTGTTTTTTTATTTTAAGTCATTTCTATCGTTATAATGTAATTTTACTGTAGTAGTTTGAACTGCTTGTATTCATGAAACTTGAAAAAAAAAATTAACACATGACTTAATTTTTTAGTCCTAATTTGAAAAATCTGGAAAATGGCACATAGGCTGTCGACAAGAATCAGGACCTGATAGAGCCAAACCGAGTTGAAATTCGTATTCAGCGCACCCAAATTACCTAGAATCAAGTGTCAGATATCATTCAATAAAATACGTGTTGCCCAGTGTAATCATTGATTCTGAAATGTGTAGAGTGTGGTATGGTTCTACGAATATCTCATCTCACCTCACGCTCTGTGTGCGTACCTCTTTCTAAAACGTCGTTAGGTTTTGTCTCAATCGTTCGATGGTGTGAACGGTTCTAGGATGAGGCCAGTGATTCCAGAATGTCTATATATTTGTATGTGTTTTTATGTGTAAAATAGCGATGCATGCGTTCCTTTATGGTACGTTGAACTCTTTCAACTAAAGAGGCCTTATGTATAGAATTGCTAGTGTAGTAGCTGATATTAAACTCTGTCAGCATGTTCTGAAAAGCTCGGCCTATATATTCTTTCCTCGTATCCATAGAAAAATAGACTGGAATTCTGTACATCAGCGTTTTGGTGGCTTTAGCAACGTTTCAGGCGATTTATTTTTCAGTGGAATTAACCACAGATATTTAGAGAACACATCTATTATGAATAGGATATAGCGGTAGCCATCATTATACACTGAATATCTTTGCATGTCTGTTAAATTCGCATGCTAAATAGAATCAATCGATGCCGCAGTTGTCTTGGCTGTTTTAAACCTTTTTCTCAAAGGCTTATGAAGTGTCTAAGCATCCTGCTCCTGCAAAAACTTCTCAACATCTTTTTCCCTACTCCCTCATTATAAACACCTCTTTAGAGTCTCTGTAGGAGGCTGGGTTAGAAATGTCATAATAGCGTCTTCTTAATATGTTAGCCATTTACGTATTTTAGAAGCACGTGGAGAGGGTTGACCGTTGTTGTTTGGTCACTTCTTTCTCCTCTTCAGAGGTGCTACCGCTGGGGGTGAAGGCGTATTCAGTTGTGGCAGATGCGAAGCTTTCTCCAAGTCTTTTAACCTGTTCAGATTTCATATCAATGTTTTGGGGACATTTATTTGTTGTAGTCTTGCTTTAATATGTTTCCATCCTGATAGTGAGGGTCTATCCCACTTTCTCACCAGATCATGGACGATGTCGACCATATTCGAGCCCTGTACCTTTATTCATTCAACAATGACTTCACCTGTATCGCTCCACTGTATGATGGGGTCCTCATTCAATAAATTATAAAGACTTAAACCTTTATTCTTCAATGTACTCGTATGTGGGAGGCGGCTGCTTTTTAATACATGTTCGACATGTTGTGGGGCCGACCCGATATTCTTTGGCTGTTCAGCTCTAACGTCGGACACAGGTCCTATGTCGCCATACTCATCGTTGTTCGCGCTGTGCCTAATAACCACGAGGATCTCTGTAGCATTCTTATAATTTTCGTGCTCGAGAAGAAATTTCTGCAGAGCTTCATGGTAAAAGATTCTTTTCTCATCAGGTGACTTTTCACTGTTCAATAGGTCTAACAATTCGCTTTCCATTCTTTCAAAACTGCTTTTACGGGGTTCTAGAACCGTGACTGGATTCTTTGAACTTTGCAATGATGCATACGCCTCGTATGGAATCGCTACCACTTTCTTCATTGTATTAATCTGGTTAGTAAAGGCACCAAAACTGAAAATAGGGTGGGCAGGAATGACCCCTCTCTTTGTACAATAATTCGTTTTTTCTCCCCTACAGCTTGCATTTTACGAACGAGTGTACGTATTATGTTCTTGTAGCGGGGTAGGGGAGCCTTCTGAGGGTGTTTCATTGGGTTTCATTGGTACATTACATGTTATAACATTAAGGCAGATTTCACGGATGCATTTTAAAAAGTTTGGGTCGATATTTTTAACAAACATGTTGCATTGTCCGGGGCATTCGATGGTAGATTTTATTAATTCATGGTATTTCTTTAGCCTCTTTGTCATTCTGAAATATACACCGTTTCAGGCTCGCTTGAGAATATATTCGTTTTAGAAGCATCCTAAACGTGGTTCGCGGGTGAAGATCACAAAGCAAATATCCGTAACGTTGACTTGTAGCTTCTTTATAAACTTCCAAAAACTTCTTACGCTGATTCGGGAACATTTCATTGGCTAATACCCTAATTTGTGGCACATCTCTACTTTGCGCGAATAAGACTAGATATTGTGTATTTAGCGACACATCGCGCATGTATCTGTTTTTGAAAAATAGATTTTGATTGATGAAAAACACGCTTATGTTAAGATGTTGGGAGAACACTGTAAATGTCTCGGCAAACTTTTTATCCATTTCCAACATGAGATCGTCAATTACAATGACTGTACGTTCATCTCCTTTTAACGAATTAACGACATATACACCTTTGTGGATCATTTACAAAATATAATAAAAATGTAATTGGTGTTCCTTATATTCTAGTCTTGTTTTTCCTCTTCTTCCAAAGAATCGTGAATGACGACGAGGTACAGTATCGTGTGCCCATCATCGACATTACAGACGATCCCGATGACAGTGTAGTTGTGGTCACAGACTCCATCCTCGCTGACGAACCCACACCAGCGACAATTATAGCACCACCACCCAACAATTCAAAGCGGAGGCATGATGAAGAGCCTTCCAAGTCAGGTATAAAGTGTGTCAAGAGTGCACCGATTGTAAGACCCCTAGTAATAGAGTCCCAACCTTCTACGTCTCACGACACAACACCCACACCAGCTCCTTCCTCAAATAAAAATACGTCCTCTTATTCCTGTTCAATTCTGAGCACATCCTCCACAACAGCAACAGCTTCTCATGCAGTACAGGAAGGTATAACATTCGAAATGGTGCACACCGCCACCCCAACCCCTGATCCCCTGTTTAGCAATGGTGTTGAAGACGGTCTGCGATGCGTAGTTGAACGTATTGTGGCGTTTGCCCTTGAGAACCGCGACGAACGTGAAGTCAGGTCGAGGCAGTCCTTCAGGTTGGGGTCAGATGACGGGGATGTAGATGATTTTTGGGTAGTAATACCATTCAGACGCTTGGCCGCTGTAGATATAGAATATATCTTGGGCCTTATAATGCAGGCCTCTCAAAGTAGTACAGCCTTCAATATGGACAAATTCACGGTAGATAATGACCGTGTATTCCGTATTGCGGGTTATAGTGCCACACCTTATACTCTTAACTTCAATTCTCCGGTTATTTACAGACGGCTTATAGACACCGAGCGTGGTTACGAATTTATAGCAAGAGTTTTACCTCATATGTTCACTGTGCTAAATACAGCCCCATATAATATCTGGTTGCCTGTGGTTGTGCAGCGTGCCCGTAAACTGGCTTCAGATTGCAAACTTGAGTTTGACTGTAATATGGGTTCTGAAGAGCTGAGAAGGGTAGAACAGGAAATGAATCTTCGTACAGTTGTATTTGGAATAGATGATCGTCGTAGGACTGTGTGTTTTTAAAAGCTGTGTAAGAGATAGTATAAGACCCCTACTTATTTTAGAAGTGTCAGGAGCAACGTATCTCCCCATCCGTAATATAAGGACTCTTTACGCGAGTTATGATGAAAGTCGAAAATATGGAAGGCATTATGATTTGTGTAAGGGGTGTTTCGAGTTTGCGGAAGATATAGTGAAACATTGCAAAGATTTCCACATCGTATGTGAGCAGTGTAAAAGCTCCAAATGTGAAAGTCGTGTAGTTGAAGCTGAGAAGAGGGATTGTAATGTGAGTAGACGTACATTTTTCAATAATTGTTTTGAGTTCCAGAAGTTAATTGGCACGTGCAGGAAAATGAGAATCTGTGAATGTGGTATGTTTCATATGATGGCTAATTGGGGGGAATTCAAGCATAAATATGTTGAAATTCACTGTACTACATGCCATGAGAAATATATGGCGGATGATTGAAGCATGTATGTTATATGAAAGCCTAAAAATAGACCTTGTATAAAAGTGTACTACGATTTAGAAACATACGGTTGCTGAAACCAAAGAGGTTATCCCACATCTACTTGTAAGTCAGACTATCTGCGATGAGTGCATAGAGGTGCATAGTGTGATGAGTGTCACAAATGTGACATGAAACTCTCTGTGTCCTATATTGTCAAGTTAGTGGACTAGTTCAAAAAAATGACTATGTATATTCTTGCCAATAATGGGGCAAAATTTGACACACAGTTCCTTTATAAGGAACTGATTCAGCACGAGTCATCGGAAATATTTACAGGAGATCTCTTTAAAAGGGAAACAAACTTATGCAGATGAAAATAAGAGGTAATATACAGTTTAAATACACCTTATTATTCACACCTTGTAAAGTAGCTAAGCTAACCAAGGTAATGGGTGTAGCCGCCGAAGTTTCAAAAGGGTATTTCCCTTACACTTTCCTTACTGGCGACACTTTAAGTTACATAGGACAACCTCCCCCCAAACATTACTTTAACTACGCCAACATGAGTGAACGTGAAGATTTTGACTGCTACTACAAGTTTTAATGAAGATAATCCTTACAATATAGCTGATGAATGTGAGCGTTATTGCGTGAATGATGTGCGCGTGCTTAGAGTATGTTTCTAGGCCTATAGAAGGATGTACATAGACCGTTTCAACTGCGATCCGCTGCAAGTTGCAACCACGATCGCCTCATTGTAATTTACGGTGTTCATGAACAATTTCATGCCTAAAGACACCTTAGCCGTCATTTACAGAAACAATCCCCGCAGTTGTGGGCATAAGCCTATTTACTGGCTCATACACCTACAGCAGCAAACCGGTGTATACATAAAACATACCCAGAACACGGGAGAGGTACCCATTAAGATCAGTAGTCGTGTTTTATGGGTTGATGGTCTAAGCGAAAACCGTGTCACTGCTGAGAAGAATGTATACTCCTTTAACGGATGCTGGTGGCACGGATGCCCTCGGCCCGAGTGTAGAATCGTAGGAGATATCTACGGTAGATCTCCTGCCGACAGTCTTGCATAGACCCGCACCCGCGATTAGCGTATAGGCACCCAGTTCACGCACAAGATCTTGTGGGAGCATGAGTATGATGCACGGTTGGAAACAGATGGAGAGTACCGTGAAGAGATAAACATGATCAAGCGTTCAATGGTGTTGGATCCTCTCAAATGCGATGATAACTTGTTCGGAGGGCGTACAAATCCCTTCAAGCTATACTTTCCGCGTACGGAGGGCGTGAAACTCCATTACTACGACTTCTGCTCTTTATACCCCAAAGTGATGAAGAACAATCCGTACCCGGTAGGTGCGCCTGAAAAGCTGGTGGGACCTGCCCTGCCCACCATCGAGGAGTTCGCAGTAATTCAGTTCTCAAATACTCTACTGCTATTCCGGCGAGAGCAATGCAGGATTTCGTGGCACAAACGATGTAATGGACTATGTTGTAGGACTAAACTGCATAAAACCTTACATATACTGTGAAGTGGCAGAAACAACACGTGCAGAAGAGAAGCAACGTATATGGTTAGTGAGTCTTGTTGATGAGTGGTATGGCAAGCGGTATTATCTCATGCTACATCATACCGAATACTCATACCCTGCTGCTGAGAATGTAAATATTGTCATAATGGCCAATCTGAAATATTTTTACAACTACATTAATATATATCATGACGAGGTTTGCAGTGAGGTTGTGGCTAAAGGCCTGCGTATGTTTTAATAGATAGGAGTATCGTTTGCTCGGTAAAAAGGATAAATATGGGCACATGTTTCTCTCAAATAGTGCCCCGGAGTGTGAATAAAATGTGTTTAGTTCGTGAAGATCCCCCTGAACAAAAATGTCTGTTGCGCATTCTGGGGAGTGGGAGTGATAAATCATTAAAGCCGATATTACTGCGTGTGTCGGAGATGGAGAAGTTGTCTAAACGATTGCCCAGTATAATGGGGCACAAGTATTTACATGATTCTTTCATGTTGGAACAAACCCGTACACGAAACATTAACGCTTGGTATGACTCACCCGTGTGAATCGTTTCCCACACCTGTCTCCCAGCCAAACCGCGCACCGGCTGCTCATAGTCATCTCAAAGCTTGAACCGACCGGACGTACACTCCTCACGAAAGAATACGATGGAGTTCCTTTAAGCAGCATTCTCAATGCCGTATACGATGTGTCCGTGACGAAGTCATTAAATGTGTTCAGGCGTAAAACCGGTGCCGTAAACTATGGACTAGAAACGACTTGTAGACAAACAAACTCTGGTGAACGGAAGGGTGTTGATTTAAGTGTTGAGGAGATGAATAGTCTTCGTGATAGTTGAGAAGTGGAGCGAGGATCGTTATAAAATATATGCAGGTGTGGTAGTGTGGTACAAGAAGAGAACAGAATAGTGATACCCCCTCATATACCATTGTTTGTACGTTGTGTATAAATAACGATCAGCCATGCATTGATATACGACTGATGTGGAAGAATGCATCTGATAATAACGTTCTTGTCCCCACGCGAAACCGTTTCATCCTCGACAAAATGTTTGAAATCGTCGGTTTCCGCAAGCTGAAACCTATATTAGACGCACGTATTACCGATATGCTTTATTTTGATACGGTTCTTGAATACGCATACACCGCTCTGCTTGACAGATTTACCGAGTGTAGGAATGAACATGGCGAGAATGGTATAGAACTGGATGCTTATTTAAAAGGTTTAGACTCTTCGAAATATCATGAACTTTGGTACAAAGGACTTGAGCGGTACTGGGCTCAGCTCACCTACAACGTTGACCCTAAACAGCTATTTCTTTATATAATGAGCAGTTGTCGCTACGACTTAGAAGATTATTTCAACTGCCGATATGCATTGTGAAGAGGAGTTCACGAGTGAAAAGCTGGGATCGGTAAAAATAAACCCTCGATTGGAAAGGTTTGTTTATAAACTTGAATTTAATAATGATGTTGTGGCTAACGATGCCCTCTTTGTCCGTGCTTTTGATTGTATTCTGTCAGTGTTTAAAGAGAGTGATAACTTGCCAACCGAATGTAAAGTGGGCACAAAAATTGTCTTGAACGAATTGAAGGCCCTTTACATCGTGTATAGGCATCTCTATAACTTGAGCGGTGAAATAATGTTAACCCTTTATGGCCTAATAGCACATATATGTACTCTTTCATATTAATGTCTTTGGTGAGTTTATTTTTTTATGTAAGAGCTTCGAAAACGAATGGGACATGTGTGTACTCTTCAAAAGTTAAAATAATTTACTACTTGGCAACTTTCACTTACAAATGAGGATGATATAGCAGTTTGTTCTTTGAAGTTGAAGGAACGAGAAAAAAGTGATAATTCTTGTTTTTATGGACAAATGGATTCTCAACCAGGTGAGATTTTAGAAATTTTAAAAATATTTATTCTTTTTAAAATGTTTCATGATCATGTATGAATATTTATAATTATATAAAATGGTATTTGTGAATATTTTATGATAATAATTTGAAAAGGGATATATTTGTCCTAATAGGTACAGAAGA
Source organism: Bathynomus jamesi (assembly GCA_023014485.1). Classification (NCBI taxonomy): domain Eukaryota; kingdom Metazoa; phylum Arthropoda; class Malacostraca; order Isopoda; family Cirolanidae; genus Bathynomus; species Bathynomus jamesi. Next base: position 671,262 of record JAJOZX010000117.1, read on the forward strand.
AGATTTTCCATTTTGTTATAGGGCCTACATTTTTAGTTTATTTTTCATTTTTTATGCAAATAGTACCATAAATTCAGAAATAATGTAAGATATAATGCCTTCATTTTTAGTTTATTTTTCATTTTCTATGCAAATAGTACCATAAATTACAAAAATAATGTAAGATATATAATGTTTCATAAGTAAATAAAAATATAATGAAGGTAATAATAATGAAAATAATAATTATAACAATGATAATTGCAATACTAATAAAAAATATTAATTATAGTAATAATATAATAATAAAAACACAATTACTATTATATACTACTACCGCTAATAATAATAATTGTTCCAAGATACCTAGCCACAAAGAAAACTGCCAATATTACAAATAAGTTTTTTTTCCAGGTCCATCCAAATTACCTACTTCAATATTCTATGGGAGCAAGAGAACTGCAGCATCACTGGCTGAGACAATGCAATATGTGAGTGATGTAGACGATGAGTCATCTGATTTAGAAGATGATTTCAGCATGCTCGACAAATGCCAAAACTTACAAGCCCTTACCCTGCAACTAAACACTAACACGAAACGGCACCCGTCACCTGCTTTATCGCCTTACTTGGGAAGTGACGAACACATGTCTCAAGGTAGATTATAATGTGACTGTTTCTTACTGATGTTACAGATGCAGAGGTGGACTCAGATGAAGATGAGAGCGAATCTACCCTTGTTTTGGAGGTCAATGCTACTTCATCTGAAGCAATAAGTAATGCAGAGACGAAAAAACAAAATAAGAGGAAAAGGAATGTCATTTGGAAACATATTTCAGGAAGTGACGAGGTTAGCTTTCCAGCAACAATATTTAGTAACGATACAACAGATCAAGTCGAAATTTTACAGGTACCTGTTGAATATTTTAAGAGTTTATTACACCCGAATTGATGGATACAATTGTACAGCAATCCAATTTATACAGCATTCAGAAAAATGTTCAAAAACCTCTTTCTCTTCATGTACCAGAATTAGAACAATGGCTAGGGATGTGTATGTTTTTTTCAGTAAGCAAAATTTCAAACACCAAACTTCATTGGAAACCCAGTCTATCAAATGACAAGGTATCAAATATTATGAGTCGTGATAGATGGCAAGAAATAAAATCAAACTTTCATTTATCAGATAATCAGAATATTGACGCTAATGATAAACTTTTCAAGATTAGACCACTAATAGATCATTTGAGATCCAAATTTAAACGAATTCCAATGATTGAAAATTTGTGTATTGATGAACAAATAATACCTTTCAAAGGCACATCGGGTTTGAAACAGTATATACCAAAAAAACCATATAAATGGGGCTACAAGTTTTTCGTTCTTTGCGATAGCAAAGGAATGGTTTATGATTTCATGCCTTATGTTGGAAAAATAAATCCAGTTGAAAATCCCGATGTTCCTGACCTTGGGCCTGACTAAATCGCTCTTATTCTACAGATGAGGAGGTGGAGTTGTGTCCAGTAGTTCAAAGAAAAGGACACACATACTCAGGGGAGTAACACTTTCTTATTTGAATTGTTAATACATTACTTTCATTGTCTTATTGTTGTTACAGGTGGTGGTGCATATATGCCCAAAGACAGGCTCGCATATATAAATAAGATAGAGATTAAATTAAATAAATAAACAAGATAATAAAGACCCTTTCTAAACAAGGGGGAAAACTGAATAATAAGAACAAAGAACAAAGAAGAAAGAAGAATCAAAAGAAGCGCAAGATCATCTATTGCAAAGAAGAGCTAAAGTATTATTTCTAAGGGGTACCTAGACCGTGGTATTTAGGGGATAGCCGGCTGTTCTGGGTATTCACGGGGTGGGGGTACTTTCTTAAATACTAGCGAGAATAAAGCGAGGAACATCTTAAATAAATTGAAGGTGAGAAATTATTCTACTTTTTATCACTGGTAGCAGAGCGTGGTTCGAATTCGACAACATGAGCAATAAAGACAGTGGAGACTGGAGGATGAGAAGAGGATGTCCACATTTCAACGGGAAGCAAGAAGAATTTAGAAGTTGGAGAGGGAGAGTAGAGGATTGGTTGATCGTGTGCGAAGAAGTGGTATACCCTTGTTTGGAAATAAGGATGAATTTAGGAGGGAAGGCATGGGAGGTGACCGAAGATATTAGTCGAGGAAGTCTTAAACAAGAAGGTGGTGCAGCAATTATTTTGTCAGTTCTGGATAAAGTGTGTAAAAAGGAGACTTTGATGGAGAATTATGAAAATATAAAGAAGTATTTCAAGATCAAGAGGGAAGTGGGTGAAACGATGAAGGACTACATTTTCCGGTATGAAAAAAACGTGAAGGACTGTAAGACAACATTAGGTAGAGAGATGTTTGAAGGAGAAGTGAAGGGATTTCATGTGCTGGAACAAGCGAGCCTGTCTGAACAACAAAAACAATTAGTTTTATCAGCATGTGGAAAGGAGGAGATGAAATATGAAATGGTGACACGAATAATGAGGAGGATATTTGAAACCTTGGAGGAGGAAGCAAAAGGAGAGGAGTGGTTGGAACATGACCAGATGAATCGTGGATATGGTGGAGGAAGAGGATTAAACAATAGAGGTGGAGGTCGATGGAGAGGAAATTGGAGCAGGAAAGGAGCCAGAAGAAGAAACCCGATGAACCAACAGGGAAAGGTAACAACATGTACAATCTGCAAATCCGAATGGCATTGGGCCTATGATTGTCCAAAGCATTATAAAAGCAAAGGGATGGTTAGTCGATCTGATAATGATAAAGAGAAGAAACACGCTAGTGGAGAGAGAATTTGGAGGTTGACGGAGGATGCTGGATGGAGTGAGGGACTGGAGGAAGAGCAGAAAAAGAAGATGAAAAACAGATTATTGGAACAACTAACTGAGTGTGATATTTGTAAGAGATATAAGAAGAATCCACCAAAGCCAGAAGTGGGTTTGAGTTGGAGTAAACAATTTAATGAGGTGGTAGCCCTTGATCTGGGAGAACTTGAGGGACGAAGATTCTTAGTAATGGTAGATATGGCGACAAGATATTGTCAAGCCAGGTGGATAAAGGACAAGACACCAGAGACTGTGATGAATGGAATGATGGAGGGATGGTTGACTATTTTCGGAACACCGGCAAAAATACTGACTGACAATGGGGGTGAATTTCAAAATGAAAAAATGAGAATTATGTGTGAAAAATGGCAGATAAAAATGATGACTACACCAGCAGAAAGTCCATGGAGCAATGGACTGTGTGAAAAGACTGTCGGATTACTGAAGGAGAGTTTGAGGAAGATGGCGGAAGAAGTAAACATTAAGATTGCTCTAGGATGGGTGGTGTTGGCAAAGAATTGTCTGAGTAATTATGGTGGTTTTTCGCCAAACCAATTAGTGTTTGGGCATAATCCGATACACCCGAACCTTCTGAATGATGGCTTCAGCATTGGTGGTGTTGTAGAAGGAAATGAAGAACAGATGGTGAAGGAAAATCTACAAGCGATGCATAAGGCAAGAGAAATATTCATTAAGATTGAATCTTGTTTAAAAATAAGGACTGCTCTGAGGAAAAATATAAGGGTACATAAGATAGAAGATGTGATTATCAATGATGAGGTCTACTACAAAAGAGAAAATGAAAAAGAGTGGAGAGGACCAGCAAAGGTAATTGGCGTAGATGGGAAAACTGTGATTGTGAAGCATGGGGATTCATTAAGGCAAGTGGCGCGAGTGCATATCACTCGGATTCAAGGAACAAATGAAGTCATGAAAGAAGAGAGAGAAAGAGGTAATGAAAAGGAAGAGGAGATCGATAACAACAACTTTGACAGAGAAGAAAGGGACATGGTTATGGTGAGAAGAGATGGAGGAGATCCAGTGTGTGATGATGATGAGGCGATGGAAGATGAAGAGGAATCAGAAGATGAGGAAGATGAACGTGAGGAGGAGGTAGAGAGAGAGATTATACCTAAGTTGAAAAAAGGAGATAGAGTCAGGGCCCGGCATAAGGAAACAGGCGAACGAGAAGAATGGAAGATTTTGGGTTTAGCTGGAAAAAGATCGAGTAAAAAGTGGGGAGACAGCTACAATATACAAGAAATAAATACCGGCAGGAAAGATTGGATTGATTTGAGAGAGTACGAAGAGATAAGGAAGATAGATGACGAGGAGGAAGTCCTGCTCGGTTTTGAGGATGAAAAGGTAGAGGAAGCCAAACGAAAGGAATTACAAAGCTGGCTAGATAACGAAGTGTATGAAGAAGTAGATGTTGGTCAGAAAAGTGTGTCCACAAGGTGGGTGGTGACTGAAAAAGTGAAAGCAGGTAAAAGGATTTGTAAAGCAAGATTGGTGGCGAGAGGATTCGAGGAAGAAATGGAAGACTGGGAAAAAGATGCACCCACTTGTAACCCAGAAACTTTAAAATTGTGTCTATGCATAATTAATCAGAAGGGATGGAAGTGTCATACTTTAGATATTGCAACTGCATATTTACAAGGAGAAAGAATACAGAGAGTAGTGTATGTCAAACCACCCAGTGAAATAGAAAGTGGTGTTCTATGGCAGTTGAAGAAAGCAGTTTACGGACTTAAAGATGCGGCAAAAGCATGGTATATGAAGGTGGTGAAGGTGGTGGTGGAGCTTGGAGGAGTTAAAAGCAAACTGGAACCAAACGTGTTTTATTGGAAAGATGATCAAGGAAGTGTAAGCGGAGTCCTATGTGCACATGTAGACGATTTTTGTTACGGAGGAGATGATAATTTTCTTAAGACAGTTATTACGAAGATGAAAGAAAAATTGAAGGTGGGAGATCAAGGAAGGCAGAATTTCAAGTATATAGGAGTTCACGTAAGACAACAAGAAAAGAGAATACTCATTGAGCAAAGGAAATACATCGAGAGTATACAAGAACCCGAAGGGAAGCTTTATCAAGGTCTTAGAGTCCTAAAAAGGAAAGAGTTGACTCTCTATCGATCAATTGTGGGACAACTGAATTGGATATCACAACATATCTTACCCGAAATAGCTTATGATGTAAGTGATCTAAGTAGAGCGTTTAAAGAGGGAACGACACAGGATATGAGAAAATTAATAAAAATTGTGAAGAAGGCAAAAAGATCAAGGGGAGAAATCGTCCTAGAAAAATTGGATGAAGAGAAAATATTTTGGGAAATATATGCAGATGCCTCGTTTGGAAATGTGGAGAACGAACAAACTCAAATCGGATACATAATATCATTAGCAGATGATATGGGAAGAAATGTCCAATATGGTGGAAGTCGAGGAAGGCAAAAAGAGTGGCAAAAGCTACAATTGAAGCTGAGGCACTGAGTGTTGGAGAGGCTATTGAGGGAGGAATTTACTACAATCAACTATGGAAGGAGATAGTGGGGGGCAGAAAGATTGAAATAAGAGTGAAAACTGACAGCAAAACACTAATGAAGGCGATAAAATCAAATACTGGTGTCAGTAGTAAACGGCTGAGAATTGATATAGCTGCAATTAAAGAAACTTTGGAGAGTGGTGAAGTGACAGAGGTGGAGTGGGTGCGAGGTCTGGAGCAGGTGGCGGATGTGTTGACCAAGAGAGGAGTCGCCGAAGAAAATATAAGAAGATACGTGGGAGGAGAGAGTTTGAAAAAAAACTGAAGGAGGAAGAGAAGAGGATAAGAGTGACTAAATCGCTCTTATTCTACAGATGAGGAGGTGGAGTTGTGTCCAGTAGTTCAAAGAAAAGGACACATACTCAGGGGAGTAACACTTTCTTATTTGAATTGTTAATACATTACTTTCATTGTGTTATTGTTGTTACAGGTGGTGGTGCATATATGCCCAAAGACAGGCTCGCATATATAAATAAGATAGAGATTAAATTAAATAAATAAACAATATAATAAAGACCCTTTCTAAACAAGGGGGAAAACTGAATAATAAGAACAAAGAACAAAGAAGAAAGAAGAATCAAAAGAAGCGCAAGATCATCTATTGCAAAGAAGAGCTAAAGTATTATTTCTAAGGGGTACCTAGACCGTGGTATTTAGGGGATAGCCGGCTGTTCTGGGTATTCACGGGGTGGGGTACTTTCTTAAATACTAGCGAGAATAAAGCGAGGAACATCTTAAATAAATTGAAGGTGAGAAATTATTCTACTTTTTATCAGGGCCAAGTTCTAATTCTGTCTTGCACCTTGTCCAATGCATTCCTCCCCATAAAAACCATAAGCTATTTTTTGATAATTGGTTCACTTCCTTGCCACTCGTGAGTTATTTAGCAACCCAAGGAATATGGTGTTGTGGCACCGTTCAGGCTAGAAGATTACCAGGTCAAGAATTTAGATCTGATAAGGATCTTAAACTTCAAGGTCGGGGTGCATTAGATGTAGGGAAAACTGAGTATGATGGCATAACTGTTGCTTCTGTAAAGTGGTTGGATACAAGATCAGTATGCTTACTTTCAACATTCTTGGCTGAAAAGCCTGAAGACTTCTGCCAAAGATACGATAAAAAAACTAATTCAAAGATTGAGGTTCCACGTCCAAATATAGTAAAGGTATATAATGGGAATATGGGAGGAGTGGATCTACATGATCAAATGATTTCTCTGTACAGAATGTCATTCAAGTCCAAGAAATATTACCAACGCCTTTTTTTCATCTTCTGGACATGGCTGTTGTGAATAGTTGGCTGATGTATAGACGTGATGCAAACAATTTAGGGATACCCAAGAACAAACAAAGTGGCCTCAGCGAATTCAAACTAAAAATATCTTATTCACTTATGCAAAGTGGAAAAGATATAACTAAAAAAAGAGGAAGACCATCTCTGAGTACTGTAGAAACTATGTACCACAAAAAGAAATGTACTGGGAATGCAACAAAACCTATACCAGAGAAAGATATAAGGCTTGACAAAATAGGACACTTTCCTGCGGTGGGAGATATTAGACTCACTTGCAAGCTTCCTGGATGTAAGGGTAAAATTTTCTTTTATTGCATGAAGTGTAATGTCAATTTATGTTGTGATAAGAACCGAAATTGTTTCTTTACCTTCCATAACGAATAATGTAAAAACAAAATTATATTTTATTTTCTGAAGTCATGTTATTATGTGAGATTTTATTTTAGAAATACTAATTAGTAATATATATTAAAAAAATTATGTTATTTGATGACTATAATGTGTTTTTTTTTTATTTATTAACTCATAATTTGTCTGAAACCTTGTAAGAAAAGAGGAAATACATTTTTTTTCATTATCTGGATTTTTCTTATTATGACCCATTTTTGAGCGGTGTACCTATTGGTACAAATATGTCCTGTTTGAAAAAAAAACTAATATATATATTTTTTTTTTCAAAAATCCATTTAGATGCGTTTAATGAGTCCCTATATACAAAAATTTCACACCAAACCTTTTTTTTTCTAAAAAAAATAATTCAGGCCATAAAGGGTTAAATCGTATTTATTGCATACTGCAAAGCAACAATGATGTAACTGTAGACTCGATCAAGTGCGAGTTTAGTATTTTAGTTAAGCGCAGTAGAACATAATGTGTATATAGATTTCTCCTGTACTTTTATTATTTTGATGTTTATATATTAATTTTGGAATGTAATATTTATTTTCTATATATTTGCTAAAATTTTGTTGTTTAATATAAATGTGTATATAGATTTCTCCTGTACTAATATTATTTTTAAGAATATCTATATTTATATATACGATCATTAATTTTGTGTGGCTAAAATATAATAGTTACCCTTTTTCTTTGACGTATTCAATCTGACGTGAAGACAGCGAGTCTTTTGCTTATATTGAGGTTCTAAATGTAGCAGGGCTAGGCTGCTTTAAACCCTAGATCCATGTCCCAAAGCTGGATCCTGTCTGCTTTGCAGATTGCTGGTGAGGGAAGCTATATTTATGGGACCTCTTTGCGAGTGACCCGTTGCCCACGTCGGGCTAGCATCATGAAAAAGAAAAACTATGGTATTTGTCATTTACCATTACTTATTCGGACTATAGTGGATTTAATTATCGTTTAAAGTGTGTATAGAATTCTTCTGAACTATTTTGAATGTATATTTATTTTCTATATATTTGTTAAAACTTTATTATTTAATATAAATGTGTATATACATTTTTTCTTTACAATTTTGATGTTTATATATTACTTTTTGAATGTATATTTTTTTTAATATTTGTTAAAATTTTATTATTTAATATAAATGTGTATATACTGTAGATTTCTCCTGTACTAATGTTATTATTTAAGAATGTATATATTTATATATATCGTTTAAAGTGTGTATAGAATTCTTCTGAACTATTTTGATTGTATATTTATTTTATATATATTTCATGAAATTAATTCCAATAATTCGTCTAAATAAACAGAATGATGTACTTGTGTTTTATTATCCAATGAATACTTTTCAGGGTGTATATATAAACTATATTAAGGAATAACTGGGGTGATGGGAATATATATAAACGTTTGCTACAATAAATATATATATGTATACACTATACCAAATGGCTGGTTACGCCTTCTAATCCAACTGGCTGCTTAAGACAACTGGCGGATTTTTAAGCCATCTGATGCTGTCAAGAACATCTCCATTAATTAAATAAATAGCACAATCTGGCAACTCGAAAGTTAATAATATACACATACACTTAAACAAGCCATTTACGCCTTCTAAGCCAGATTAAGCCTTCTAAGCCAACTGGGTGATTAAGGCCTTCTAAGCCAAGTGCAACCACCAAGAACTTTATTATGCGTCTGGGGCTCCCAGGCGAAGGATGATCTCTCTCTCTCTCTCCTCTCTTAGGTTAGGTGGATTCACCCAGCTTGTGGCAGCTGGGGGAATTCCCATTGCTTCATTTTTTTCGCACCCTGGGGGGCAAGGGGGTTGGCACTGTGGGATGGGGTGGGTTTGGCACCTTGCAACAAGGGGGAAGGGGTTTGCAACATTGATGAACATTGCATGCAATTATACTCTAACCTTTTGCGGCCATACTACTCAGCTTCATATTGTTCAACACTGGAACGTTTACGAGCGGCCATTAAACGTAAACGTCCTGGCCTGTTCCGTAGGGCAGGGCACTTTCCTGTCGAGCCGCCATGTTCAACTGACTCATATAACCAATGTACGGTAGATGGCAGCCGAATCGACGTGCAGTGTTGCCAACAATGATTAACGAATTCACCTGATACAAACATAACACTGCCCAACCAAAAAAAAATTTTTTGCTGCTGATTTAATTCTAAGACCTGTTTCTGGATAATATTGATGTGCTGATTTCAAAAATCACCTTAGATTTTGTCCATCACATCAGGTTTTCGTGCAATGCAATATGCCTATTTTGGGTGATCCATGAAGGGCGCTTATCAAAATTTATGATTTTTGAGACCTGTTAACAGCTGTTTTGCTGTTAAAATTTTATCTGTGGAATACGCAAATCTGTGCATTAAATCTAAAGGTCATGTACAACATATTAAAATCTTGGGTATCTGTGATTTCCCCAGGTGTGAGCGTGACGTCATGATCTGAGAGAGATTTCCCATTGGCGGAGTGAGAGCAGCCGGTTCCGCTAGTGACGATACTTGTAAACTTTCAGCAGTTGGGTTGCAACATGAGCATTAAAGTTCACTATCTCAACAGTCATCTGGATAAATTTCCAGAAAATCTTGGTGATGTTAGTGAAGAGCAAGGTGAAAGGTTCCACCAAGATATCAAATTGATGGAAGAACGATACCAAGGAAGATGGGATACCCATATGATGGCTGACTACTGCTGGAGCCTGCAAGAGATGGTCTGACATCTCTCATTCTAGGAAGTCCTATAAGAGAAAATTTATCAGCACTGAAAAGTAAGAAAACAAGAAAAAGACAATGTTAAGAAAACTGGTCCCGTGCTTGCTTTAATATGGATTCATTTTTTGCTTATTTAAACACTTTTAATCACTTTATGTGTCAATATTACCATTGTATATTAAAGTTCACTCCCTGCACAATTGTTTACTTTCCATGCTGATTCTGAGTATGTAAAAACTTATTTTTTGAAAAAAAAAAAATTGGGCATAACCCTGCCAAAATGCGATATCTCCAAAATATCCATATTTGATTGCTCGAAAACCTGACGTGATAGGCAAAAACTAAGGTGATTTTTTAAATCAGCACACCAAAGTTACCTAAAAACAGGTGTTAGAATTAAATCAGCAAAATTGGTGTTGGGCAGTGTAATCAATGTAGGTCCTTTAGTTACGAAATTATACGCCGTGTAAACTTATTTTCTGACCGCTCCTGGTATTCTAATTATTAGATATCATAAATGTAAAAAAAAAAAAAATGACAATAAAATAAAGTGGTTTAAATATTAAATATTTCTATTTACTTTCTACCATTCTTCAAACAATATTAAGGGTTATACGATATATTTAAGAAAGAGTAGAACAACCCAAAGATAAATATACTCTAGACATTTAATCAATTAGAGCTTTCATTCGTCACAGATACCATCATTTGTGCTAAAATTTTAAAAGAGAATATTAATTACCTATGAACTTTAAGGATTGTACAAAATTTTAAGTTCATTATACAAAATAAACGTCAACACTATAACTGGAGGTGGGTGACGAGATAGTGAATAAATAAAACTTGCCAAATGCAATTAATAACTTTGAAATGTTAAAGATAAGGTGGCAGAAAATAAAAGGTTATGAATGTCCAAAGTAAAATGATAAAATTACATCAGAAACATTTTTGAACGGTTTCAGGCACCTATAATTATTACAGGTACTGATATAAAATTGGAAAGACTATTCAGAAGTAGGAAGATAAAGGCGGTCGGTGGTTGTTTGGTTATATTATCGTAAAATTTGCAGTGGAGTGATCATGTAAATTATATCGCGAAAAAGATTTCAAGGAACGTTGTTATAATGTTTAAACTTAGAAATGTAGTCCCTAACAAGTTTTATTGACTCTTTATCATACTCTTGTTCTTCCTTATATAAAGTGCTGCACCCTTGTTTGGGGAAACTCCGCTAACAACGCATTAAATGGTATCTTTGTCATCCAAAAACGAGCAATCTGATGCTGATTTCCTTGATCACTCTAGTGCATTATTTAAAGAGCTAAACCTACTAACGTTCATTGTTATAACCAAACTGGCACATTTTATTTTTATTTACAAGTGTAAGAACAAAATCATTAATTTACAGTGGGTAAATAGATATTTTGCAACTCATCAAGAAATCCACTCGTATCAGACCAGAAATAGATCAAAGCTTATTATACCTCAACTTAGATTGTCTTCATCTCAAAAACTACCCATTTTCATTGAATTGAAACTATCGAATGACTTAAATTCCGATATAAAAAATATTGTGAATGTAAATTTGTTTAAAACCAAGTTGAAATCCCGATTAATAATGGCATACTAACAAAAATCTAGGATTAATGTCCATTGCTATTGTTTACTAATTATTAATTTCTCGTGTGTAATCTAGTATTAAAAACACATTTCTTGGGATTGTTCAGTTCTTGTCTCTCATGTATAATATTGGTTTCTTTGTATGGTATTGGCATAGTGCCTTCAATGGTGACCTTGCATTTGTCATATCAGTAGTGATAATTTAAGATTAATACATGTTTTAACTATTAATAATACTTACTTACTTATTTATTTATTTATTATTAATTAATAACAACTAGCTGTTTATTTTTAATAAGAGCCCAGTAAAGCCTAGGGCTTAAGGGCCAAATAAAATAAAATAAATAGTTCAGCTTCACAATTCATATCATTGTAAATTGTAAAACGTATGTATTTATTTTATTATTAATAAAGGTTATTCAATTAAATTCAATTCAAAATATTTAGGTTGTGAAAAGTAATGTAGTTTTTTAGATCCTGTTTGTTTTTAAAGGGTAATTAATGTTTTCTACACCTAGATTAAGAATTTCGGAGTTATGTGATCTTAGAAGGTTAATACATAAGTTAATAGTTTTATTTTGTTCGATTCTAATCTGTTTTTACTCCAAACGAATAAACTAGCAAAGATTCTCTCTTGATAAAGTACGAGTAGTCGAAATGAATAATATCGATGGCTTACTTTTGGCAGATTTTTACGTAGTATCCCTTTTTACCAACATCCCACTTAAGGAAACTATTATTGATATATTGCCCGCTTTAGATAAAATAATTTTGAAATTGTTAATGAAGCTATAGACAGCCTACACCCACTTCTAAAAATTGCCACAAAAGATTGTATTTTCTTATTTAATAACGAACAGTGCAGACAAGTAGACCGAGTTTCAATGGATGGACCCCTTGGCTTTACCCTCGCTAATTTGTTTCTCTCCTTTCACGAGAGAAAATGGCTGGATGAAACCAACAATTCCCTGCCTTTCCTCGATATTAATATTGGACGTAGTGAGAATGAAGTTTGACAGTTTCGCAACACTCAAATACAAACGCAATCTCAGCTTCACTCCTTAATCGTTCTTATGAAATGTGTTCTATTTACCAACTTTTTCATATTGAGTTAGAATATCTGGGAATTTTTTACTAGGTAACCTTTTCTTCTCTAAACTCATTGGCAGTACCGTAAAGAAATAGCGCTAAATTCTGTAATAAAGGAAAGCTCTCCAACGTATACTGTAGTACACAAGAAAAATATCTTCTTGAAGCTCCCTTACTGTGGTTATGATAGTCTTATATTAAGAAACAATTAGTAAATTTTACCCTCAAGTCTATATTATGTATATTTTTACTTTAAGTAATAAACATAATTCATTTTATAAAATTTAAGGATAAAATTTTAAAGAGCGTTTATTGCTATTATTATTTCAGTCAAAGCGATCTTTACAAAGAAAATATTTCGCAGTATGAGAGACTTTTAATTACTTTATCTTATTTCTATGGTCTTCCATTGGTTCATAAGGACAACATACAACTACGTCCCATCATCTCGAACGTTAACTGCATCACACATACGTAAGTTAAATAAATGATTGTCTAAATATTTCTCTCCCTTTGTAGTGGTATCTCAGGTGCTCGTATTAAAAACTTCACAGATTTATTAACAGAAATAACAACACCGATCTTAATCGAAAGATAATGACTAGTTTCGATGTTGTTTCCCTATTTATAAGGGTTCCAGTTGGAAAAACCTTGGAGCTCGCAAGTGAATTCCTTAATGATAAAATACTAATAAAATTTAACATACCAAATACATTGTTCTTAGATTTAATTATGTTACGGCTTGCACACTCTTATTTTTCCTTCAAATGGTCTTACTATTGCTCTCCGTCACACTTATTAATTTGTGGAGTCATTCGAGAGGAAATATGTACTAAATATAAATAATCATCCTATTTCTTCATACAGATACGTAGATGATGGCTTTGCTTTAATTCCACTGGATAAGAGTCTTAAAGAAATTGTGAATAGGTTAAAGGATATCATGTCTTGTGTTGCAAAAAATATCCCGTTTTTGTTCACGAGTGTTTCTATTTCGTTGGTAATATTGTTGTTTTTGTTGTAAAAAACATGTTTTTGCGGTTTTCTTTGCCTTGCCCAATAGAAAATTCATTTATATAAAAAATAAATATATGGTTTCAATGAATTATTTGTGATGTGTTGTAAAAACAAAATAATAATATTTGGTAGATGTAGTTTAAGGATATAAAATATTGTATAGTGCGTTCGAAAAGTCTCTCCGCAGTGCTATGTTAAACGCATAGGAAATTGAAAAACTACAATGTTTTCATTCAACCATGATTTAGTGATTTTATTACATAACCTTTTGATTTTTCAGCATGTGTTGAAAGTGTTTTCCACCATTTTGCAGGCACAGAGCAATCGTCTACACTTGTCAAACACTTTTGACAACAAGCACGTTGACTGCGGGGAGACTTTTCGAACGCACTGTATATTATCCTTTAATTGAACTAAGACCTAGTATCGGCATTATAACCACTTTCAACTTTTATATTTCAAATAAAAAATAGAGATAAGTATAGAGTCGATAAAATACTTTTTAATTGTCATAGAAACAAATAAATATTCTGGTAGAGTATATGAGGGGTCGCGCGTCTTAAGGTACCTAAGCGCCACCACAGGTGAAAACGTGTTTTTGATGGATATCACTATTTTTACCCTTCCTCTATTGCATGGTTTGGGTTATAATGACCTTAGGACACTAGAAGTATGGTTGAAAACCTTATGAAGCGAACTACTTTTTTCACCCCTGCCGCCCAGATGTGATGCGCGTCTTAAGGACCCAATATCCCGTTCAACTGTGGGAGGTGATGGGGGTGGTGATGGGACGCTCGGTCTCTGGGTGGCGGGAACAGCAGGAGGAGCGCGAGCCAATGAAAACATGGCAGCCACGCCGCTCTGCTTTCTGATTGGTCACCCGCTCCACGCGCCGAGAGAGACACGACACAAACATCCCGCCAGTACCTTAAGACTCGCGTTGCTGTTAGCAGGCGTCCTGTGTTCGTGTTCATATTGCTGAATATTGCGTGGATTATTCTATTCACCCGGCTTCTAACTATTATCAACGTGTGCAGCAATGTCTCACCGTGCTAGTGATAATGATGAAAAATCAATGGACTTATTCTGTGCCAGAAATCGCACCCAAAGTTCGCCATAATAAGAAAATCAAAAAATTTAAAAAAATATATATAAAATATAAAATATGAAAATCTATTCCAAAACCTCATCAACATCTTCATTAGCATACTTAGAACTCAAATTTAGCCAAAAAATGAACGTTCTAGCTCAATTAATAACAAAGATACCATTGCCAGAATATTGCTGAACTTTGGAGGCGATTTCTGGCGATTTTAAATTTTGGCGCTTAGGTACCTTAAGACGCGGGACCCGTCAATTTATGATGTGACTAGAGAACGACAGTGCTGCAAAGATCACTGTCACCTTGTCAACATTCTTCGCTTTTTTCTGCCAGACCAGATTCGGTGGACGATAAAATGAGATAGTGAATTAAACCTCTGTTGATATTTCGGTACCATCTTACTCTTGACAGTAATGAGCTGGAGATGCCGCCTTATTTGTAGGTAACACAGTATTATTATGTTATATTAATACGTGATGATGTTTAAACTAAAAGTAGTTAACTCTCTGTTGATGACTTCCTATGACCACTTTATTGAGAGTTGCTACGAAAACATCGTGACGTTTTCAATTTAAGGTGACAGCAAGTGATTTAGCGAAGGTGTACTATGGTTTGAAACATCAGCTGTATTACACCAACACATACTGTGGCATGAAGCTGGAAAAACATGCTGTCAACAATTCTTCCATCATGAGGATGACACTGTTGGGGTAAAGGGAGAAGTCGTTACAACAGCAGTTTTACGACCTAAGTCTTTGGAGTCATCAAAAAACTTTTTGTGAAAAATATGAGTTCGTTCATTCCGGTTTACGTATTTCAAAAGATGCTCTAATCAAGAATAACCGGAAAATGTATTTTCAACCTAATGTGGGTGTAAAGAGTACCTTAAAATATTTTTTTTAAGGAAAGGGATGAATCTGCAGCCTCTGTCACTGATGCGGTTATTAATTGTGTGAATACACTCTACTGATAACACCAGTTTAAACACTGGAAAAACTAATTCAGTGTACTGTATGAGCTTTTACGAAACATGAAATATAGCATTCTGAATGCTAACTATCCGGCACATATTGTACATGTTCTTCTTTCCCTCCTCTTTTTCCATTTTGACAGCTCAGTTGCTGCCTCTTCCCGTGATAAAGCTGAACTATTCGCTCATATTTTCGCCTCCAACTCAACCCTGCACGATTCAGGTGCTATTCCTCCATTTCATCCTCTCTCTGATGTAATTATGTCTGAAATTAGAATCTCTTCCAAAAATGTTTTCTCTGCCCTACCTGAGCTCAACTCTAGGAAGGCGTACGGTCCTGATGATGTCCTTCCTGATGTTCTCAAAACCTGTGCTTCTGTGTTGACAGTCTATCTTGACAAACTGTTTCATCTATGCCTTTCATCTAGTACTTTTCCTTCTTGCAGAAATTTCGTTTTCATTCACTCTGTCAGAAAAAAGGATGACCGCTCTCAACCTTCCAACTATCGCCCAATAGCCTTGATCTCTTACCTTACTAAAATTTTTTAATCTCCCCTTGATAGCGAGATTCTTAATCACCTCTCTATTCACAATCTACTTTCAAATCGTCAGTATGAGTTCCACAGGGGACAGTGTATTGGCAATTTTCTTGCGTATCTCTTTGACTCTTGATGAGCTTCCTTCTGGAATTTCTGTAAAACCATTGCTATATCGTTATCAATGATCTATTAACTCTCACTTCCTGTCCTATCTACTCCTCTTCCGATGATTTCATTCTTCACTTCTCCACCCGCTTCACAAAACGTCCCTCTCAACAGTCACTCCATGCTCTGCGTAGGACGGCTGTGGTACACCTGACCTCTGATCTTTCTCTTATCTCTGATTGGGGCAGAGTAAACCTTGTGGTTTTCAATACCTCAAAAACTCAGTTCCTTCATCTGTCTACGCGCCATAATCTTCCACACGACAGTCCCCTTACCTTCAACAACACACAACTCAGTCCTTCCCCTTCTCTTAACATTCTTGGCATTTCCTTTTCTCTTGATCTTTCCTGGAAAGATCACATATACTCTTTCCAAAACAGCTTCTAAGAGGAGGTTAGGTGTGCTATACCGACTCCGCTGTTTCTTCACCCTCATTCATTTGCTGTCTCTGTACAGGGGTCTTGTCTCTCCCTGTATGGAGTACGCTTCTCATGTGTGGGATGGCTCAACCCACACAGCTCTATTTGATTGGGTGGAATCAAAGGCGTTTCGTCTCATCAATTCCCTGCCTCTTACTGACTGTCTTCAATCCCTCTCTCATCGCCGCAATGTTACCCCACTCTCTCTTTACTATCGCTATTATAACGGACATTGCTATTCTGAACTCTAACTTCATACCTCCTCCTATAAGGAGAGCAAGCAGTACCAGACATTCAACACATTCCTTTCCTCTCCAACTCTCTAACGCAATGGTTAATCGGTATTTTCAATCTTTCATCTACTCAGGCGGTAAACTCTAGAAAAATCTTCCTCAATCCATCTTTCCCCCTGTCTATGATCGCCATTCTTTCAAATTTAGAGTGTCCAGGCACTTCGAAAACCTTAAACTTTGATTCTGGCTTTCTTTTTCTTCTATGGGGGTGTTTTGGTGGGCATTCGCCCTTGGTCCTCCTTCCTTGGCCCTCCTTCTCTCCATTAATTAGCAGAAATGATAACATATTTTAAGACAACGTCCAACAATGAATCATTAATCGCCTCTAGGCCAGATAAAGGTAGGGGCGTCATCTTCATGAACTAAAGTGAAATAAATAAGACCCTCAACGTCCTTAAGGATTCCACGAAGTTCTTTCGTTTGTGTCAGAACCCCTTTACTGTGCATTTCATCTCGAAGACAAGCTTAATTACCTACAACCTTTTCAGCAAAGGATCAGCAACACGTACACTGTATGGACTACCAAAGGTCGATAAACCGAATATTCCCATTTGTCCAATTTCATCTGCTTGTACTTTGCATTGGTGTGTTTTAACAAAATTTTTAGTTCAGTTGCTTTCCAAACTGACATCTAATTGCTACCATGTCTGTAATTTGTTCTCCTTTGTTGAAGAAATAACCTCTTTGGGGAATACCGATAACTTATTTATGACCAGTTTTGATATAGAATCCCTTTTTACCAATGTTCCTGCACAAGAAACTATCGATATTTGTCTTAATGCCCTATTTCCTCGCAGTAATTCTCAAGCTTTAAGTTTTAATCGGGCGGATTTTACAACTTTGCTCAATTTGGCTATGAAGGATACTGTTTTCTTTATCAACAACAATCTCTATAAAGAGATGGAGGGCATGACAATGGGGTCACTCTGGGACCTACTTTTGCCAATATATTCCTTTGCTTTTACGAACAAAAATGGCTTGATTATTGTTCTTTGTATTTCAGACCAGTTCTGTATCGTGCATACGTTGATGATACTTTCCTCCTATTAGTCATCGTGCACACGTATCACAATTTCTCCATTATCTAAATTCGAAACATCCCTGCAAAAGTTCAGCTCCACCCTCTCCGAGATGTTTAGGCAACGCAGTCCTTCTTTCTCCTTCAATCATCCACTCACACATTTATTATTAATAAAACTTCCTCTATAAATACTAAAAATATATTAACAGCTTCCGAAAATATTCGTGTATATCAATAATCTTGTTTCTCTTATAAATAATACACCAAAAATGACGATATTACTACGTCAAACCGTTTACATGAATCGCATAATAACTGAATGTATTGCATCACGAATGATCCCAAAATTCGAAGGACACTGTAATTCGGCGTGTCAGATTACGATTCGAATAGCATCTAATTTGCAACTGTGATTTGAACCCAGCGACGAAATATATTAAATAATATATATTAATATTTTTGCATATAAAGTCCAAACTCGTGTGACACTATATATGAAATGCAAGTTTGGAAAAATTTGTAATTTTCTTTCTGTTTTAATTTTGCTTAGTAATTGATAAATTATTTCCTTTTTAAATTACGTAATCATTTTTAGTTAAGCTTTATCATGTAATCGTGTTAAATTCTGCAATGTTAATTTTTTTTATACATTCTCTCTTAGTTGTAAAAGATGAAGTCATAACTTGTGAAAACTCTAAATTAACACTTAATTTTAAATTTTAAACATTTAATTTTGGGTCATATGCATGTTTAATTTTAATCCATAATAAAATGCATATTTCATTTTTAATTTTTAGTTTACTCAGCAAATCATGATAACATCAAATCTGTCAATTTGCTGTTTAAAAGAAAAATATGACTTCATCTTCAAATCTCTTGCTTATCTGCCAGTATGCTGTTACAGCCAAATTTTACCTTATCTTCAAATATTTTGCAAAAAAAATTTAGCCTATTGAGAATTAAAAAACAAAACAGGTCAACATTAAATAATGATGTCACCAAATTATAAGTATATAAACTGTTGTAATTTTTCAAATTATCATTCTGATTATTCTGATCTGACCTCGAGGCTGAAGCATTACCTGTAATATATTAGAAGCAGTAAAATTCAGTCAGAGGATCTCTTTGTCTTCTCCTCTGGGCCCTGCTTTCTCCAGAGAAGTGAACTTAGTTTTAAAATAGGATAAATAATTTCCCGATACGCTACAAGAAGAATCGGGGAACCGTCAGATAATTTAGTAAGTTTTAACAAAATCTTCCGATCCACTACAAGAAAAAATCGGAGTGCAGTATAAAAGAAACTTCTACGATTCCCTACACAGTACCAGCTACCCCAGAGTGAGAAAATCCATTGTTGCAACCTAACCAAAATCCCCGTCAACCTCGAACCACCCAATGCCATAGACGGAAGGTTAACAGATACTGTATATACTCGTATATTATAGGATAAGTGCCCTATTCATACTGCCAGGATCATCAGACTGTAGTTTTAGGAACAACGAGATGTCGAGCTGCTGAACTGGCCCACCAAGGGGTGTGACATAAACTCCATTGAGAATGTGTGGGTAAATGTGGTTAACACACCATGGCAGAGTGGGAACTTTTCTGTACGAACCCACAAGTCATCTATAATCACGTGGCAACTGTTCCAAATAAGCTACGATAGGTCATTAATAATAATGGAGGATGGACCAAGTATTGAGTAATTGTGTATAATAATGTTATGGGTGTGATGCAGTAAATATATATTTAGTTACTTGAACAATTGTCAGTTCCTTATAATTTGAACATTATGTTTTGTATGTTCTTAAGAAAATCCCTAAATTTACTTGATTCATGTTTATTTTGAAATAAAAAATTGAACTATGTTATCATTATCTCTCCACGGATAGACCTTTTTCTGGATAATCATTTGTTGATGATGCATGGACTTTAAAGAGAAATGTTATTGCCTGGAGGAAAAGTCAATACTACAACTTATCTTACACTTTAACTATAACATAGCCATATCAAAATCCTATGATTGAAAATTTTTAAAGTATCTGACTTTTGTGAAATAATCTAACTACTGTATTCCCTAAATTTAGAAATAATGCATGAATAAAATACATAGTCGTCCTAGTCCACTTGCAACTAACATTCCTCGGTCTTAAAATCTCAAAATTAAACAATAATTTTACTACTTCTACAGTATGTTTAGGAAACGACTTTTACTGATTTGAGTACTAACTGCCCGAGTGATATGCCTTTCATTTACAAAATTAATTTCATTAGTAGACTTATTGACCGTGCTTATAGAATTTGCTCTTCCTATCAAAATTTCCATTCAGAAGTAATTTTGGGGGGGCCAAGTACTTCCACGACTTCTGTTCCCTAAATATGTTGGATCTTATCTACGTAATATCTATAGCCTTAAACAACCAACCCTTACAGTTCCCAAAGGTATTAGATACATTCAGATCCCACTTTATGGATACATTAGCAGAAAGAGTGAAATTGACTCAAAGGCCTTATTAACTTCACTTTACCCACAAATTGGTTTTATGTTTGTTGGTGTCAATACTTTCACGACTGGTTCCTTTTTAGATGCAAAGGGAGCCTGCCTAAGTCCCTGATTTCCCTGCTTTTCATTGTGGCTCTAATGGCACATATATTGGCTCCCTTCAGGCCAATTAAAAACGAGGGTCGATGAGCATTTGGGAGTTAGTGGCAGAACACACTTTAAAGTGTAGCTACCGTGTCAGTCTCAATAATTTTTCAGTCCATTGTAAGCAAACTTGTGAAAATGAACTAAGACTTATGGAATCAATTTACATTTTTAATAATAAACCTTATCTGAATTATTATGGTTCAGCTATTGAATTAAACATTGTAAGGTAATGTCTTTTAGTTATTTTAATTGTTTTAAATCATTTATTAACATCTTAAACCATGTACTGCAATGTAAGTAAATTATGTATACATTTTAAGGTTCTCTTTCAACTTTTGAATATAATTTAATTTTCTTGTTTATATTATGGCGACACTGAAAGTGGGAATCAAGTCTCCAGAAAAGTTTGTTAATTAAAGACTGATAGTTCAAGCGCTTGTCATTTTATTCGCTTGAAATGCCGCTTCCCTAAGAACAAACCCTTGTCCAGAATTATATATACAGGGTGTGACAAAAGTCCGTTCTCAAAGGGAAATAAGATCTAGAAATAAGATCTAACCGAATTGAACGAAAAATTAGTTTTAACTATACATTACAAACAATACAACCAACTTACCAATTAATCCAGTACATGCTGAAATCGCATTCCATATAGCCGTTGACACATTTCCACTTGGCTTTCTAAGCTGTCGGTTACGTTTCGAAGTGTTTCCGCACTAATTCTGTAACACTGATCTGTAATTTTTTCTTTCCACGGCTGGATCGTTTAAGGTCTTGACTCATAAACAACGGACTTTAAGTGGCCCCACAAGAGGAAGTCAAGTGGGGTAAAGTGCCACGTAATACAAACTCATCAAGACCAGTTATGTTATATCTTATTTTCCTATAAGAACGGACTTTTGTTACACCCTGTGTGTGTGTATATATATATATATATATATATATATATATATATAGGGTGTTATGAAATTAGGTTTCATAAATTAGTATACATATTCAGAACGTTAAGGTGAACAAATAAGTTCCTATAAATATAAATCCGCAATCGCTTCGTTTCGTTTCCCAGATACATTGCTATTTTGCCAAGAACGATCCAATTAAAATGAAAGTCATTAAAGTTTGTCAAAGTCGTAGTTGACTGGTTGTTTAGATATCTATTTTTATTTTGTTTTGATAGTATTTTGTTAGTTGTCACTTTAGAAACCAAACTTATTTCCTTCATTTCATGTGTCACTCTCATATAATGTTACAGAGCGTTATGAAGCAGTATTCTTTTGAAGAACTTGCTGATATGCATCTCGTGTTAGGAAAAGTAGTATACCTGCAAAAATGTCGAGTGCAAATTAATTGCATGTAACATGATCAATAACGCTTCAAGGGGGAAATGGGGTGGGCTAGACCCTTCAAGAGGGGAGAGGGGGTTATGCATCAATGAGGGGGATGGAGGATAGACCCTCCAATGGGGGGATGGGGATATGCATAAAGGGGGAAGAAGGTAACCTAACCTAGCAAGGAAGGAGAGTGGGGGTTATGCATGAAAAGGGGCGGGACTAGAACCCCCAAAGGGGGAGTGGGTAACCTAACCTAACAAGGGTAATAAAACACAAGAAGGAAAGAAAGTAAAGAAAGAAGATCCTTTGGTGGGCATATCGCATCGCATAATGTAGTCTTCACAAGCCATCCTGGGGGGCTTTAGCATCACAGCCATATGGCATAGGTGCCAGCCAATCGTATGGCGTAATCGGCTGTCAGACAGTTTCTTTAGAGTGTAAACAGCCAGAGAATACGGGCAGTCGCCTTAGTTTAGTGACTTATACATACATATATATAGGCTAACTGGAGCGGCACCACAACTCACACCAAATTCTTAAAGTAAAATGTGGCCACCCTGGTAGGCTTCCAAATTCCCTCCAGTCGAAACAGCTAGTCATCTTAGATACTCACACACGCACACATACACATACACACACTGTATCGTTAATACAGCCCCTATAAAGTATTCTCTCTCATGCTCTCTCTGTCAACATATAAGGAATAGAACACCTTGTAGCATTTATACATATATATATATATATATATATATACATATATACACTTATAAAAATGGCAAATTAATAAGGATCATTACAAGCATAACTAGTTTGTCAAGATCATGTTACCATAAAGCTACTGTCGGGGTGTTAAATGGATAAAGGAAGCAAAAATTTCTAATATTCACAATACTTGGTTTATTCCCCCTTTCAGATCTTCTTCATATATACATAATATATATACACACACGTTGTTTAAAAATGGAGAAACATTTGCTCGTACCAAAACTTGAATCTGTTGGACATTTTCATCCGTACGAAAAGTGGAAGGGTGGCCACTGCGTTCCTTGTCTTCAAGCGATGTTTCTCCATTTTTAAACTTTTTGTGCCATTCGTAAACGTTAGCTATACTGAGAGCATGATTTTCAAAAATTGTTTTAATCATTTCGTTCGTCTCCAAACGCGCGTTGTTCCATTTCAGAGATTTATACGTACTGCAAAAACACACCCTCCATTCATTTGTCCATAGCAATAAAATTATCAATACTTTTTGATCACTCCTCGTATATATATATATATATATATATATATATATATATAAGGGGTTCCAAAAAACCTTAGCCCCCCCATTTGCAGCTTACATGTCGAAATAGTTTTTAGTGATTATAAAAATATATAAAATTCTTTATTTATTGCAGGTATTAAAATTACTCTAGCTGATAAAGTGATAATATAATGGCTTCTCAATTAATTGGTGATTCGGAGAGGCAACGTGTGATAGATCGCGTACGAGCAATAACATTTCGGGAAGCTCTTGATGCTGGAGCCACCTTTATAACACGCTCATGGGTTGCCAAAAAGTTGCGAAGAAGTGAGGACTTCGTCAAAAGAAATTGGAATAAAACTTTGGATGAATGTGAAATGGATACAACCAAATCTGGGCGCCCAAATTTGCCAGTCTCTGGGGAAACAAAGGACATTATTTAAAGCGGTACGCGTAATCGGAAAAACAGCTGTGCTAAACTTTCTAGAGAGATCGAAGTGTTGAGAGGAAAAATCGTTAGTGGTGAGATCATTCGACTGTACCGTCATAGGCAAGGTTTAAAGCCTTGGCATGAACTTCCAAAGCCAAGAAAAACTCAACTTAACATCGACGACAGAATGTGGTTTGCCCATTATCTTGACGATTGGGATGTGGATGATTTCATGCATTTAGCTGTCTCCGTTGAATTTTTTGTTTATGTAACACGTCGGCCTAACTACCAAAATGATCGAGTGTGGGCAACAACACCAGATGAAATCGATGACAATGAACATTATCGCGAATTATTAAAAAGTCCAGACTGTGTTGGTGTGTTTGTTTTGTTCACTGCAAAGAAGCTCATGTGGGTGCTGAAGCCAAATGGTCAGAGTTGGGATGGACAGTATTTTCGTGATATTATTCTATCCCAGCATGTCATTCCTTTTCTAAGAAACTCAAACAATGTTATGGATGTCGATCAGGTCACACTTCTGCACGATAAAGCCCCCTGCTTTAAGGCATTAGCCACTCAACAGTTGTTGCGGAACCATGAGATCGATTTCTTTGGAAATGAAGAATGGCCAGGAAATTCTCCTGACCTGAACGTCTGTGAACACATTGGATCAGTTATAAAGGACAAGGTTGAAAGTCTCTTGTTTCAAGAACCTGCAGCAAATCGATTTTCGAAGGATACAATGACGCAACACATTGAAACTGTTTTAACAAATTCGCGTAACGATCAAGATCTATTCACGTCACTTTTGGCAAGCTACCCAAAGCGGATTCAGGCTGTCTTGGAAGCGAATGGCGGGAACACCAAGTTTTAATTGTTTCTCATTAAATGCAAGATTAAATTCTCTTTTGTAAGGTATGTTTAGTTTTACTGTACCTCTAATGGTTTAGGCCATGGGCGGGGGGGCTAAGGTTTATTGGAGACCCGTAATTAATATAAGTGCAAATCCCCTCAAGAAAAAAGGTGAGGCTCCATAATATACATATATAGGGAATATTATATAGCGCAGGTTATATTAACAGTACTTAAAATTTAATTAAATTATTCTTAAGCAACATATTCTTGGTAAATAGGTCCTACATGATAGGTAGTTTAAATTTTGTTCATTTTGCCGATATAAAAAATTTGTCGTTATTATTATTCAACTTAAAAATCTGAGGGAATCGCTAACTATTTTTGGGGAACTCTCTCTCTCTCTCTCTCTCGCATATATATATATATATATATATATATATATATATAATATACGGCGCCTCGGTGGAGTAGTGGTTAGCGTCGCTGACTACGAATCCATCTGCTCTGGGATCGAGACCCGGTGACGACAGCCGGCACGCAGCAAAACCCAGCTGTTCATCCTTCCACACAATAAAGAAAGTGGTTGGTTGATAAATGGGTACCCTGGGTGGCCTAGTGGTTAAGACGCTGGGCTGCTGGTGGGACGTGGTTCGGATTCCACGTTAAACTGTAGGTCTAAGGTAGAGTGATAAGCTTGACCTTCGTCAGAATGAACAATTCGGGCGGAATAACCAAAGGTTTTATATATATATACACGTAATAATTAATGAACTTACGAACAAAACATCAATCAAGCATATTATCTCGCGTAAAACTGAAGCTATTGGCCGTATACAGGCTCAAGCCACGCCCTGAATATGGGAGGATCCTTCTTACTCGACCGTCGCTTGAAAGGGAGCAATTCTCCCCCAATATAAAAGAAGCACACCATACCCGAGCCGCATTTTTCACAGTGTGCAACTCTCTTGGCTACATTTCGATAATGAGTTCTAACAACTCCAACGATGTCTTTGTAAATTGGGGCATCTCTCATCGATTACAGAGATTTTTCGTGATATAATTCGGCATTCGCTGTTTTATGCATGTGTTAATTTTTTGTTTCGGAAGTGACGTTTTTTGTATATTGAAATGTGCTTTTATTTCGGCAGGAAGGGAAGTTCTGTCAACAGTGACTTACATCGCTATGTTACACCATTCGTTTTTGAAGATGGCGAAATGCTGTAAGTAACGTTTCAACAATAATTTGCAGAATAAATATATATATATATATATGTATATATATATATATATATATATGCAAGCATACGGAAAAGTGATTTTTTCTGCTCTCCAGAGCAGTACTGCTATTTCAAGCTGTAGATAATTGCATGCATTTTACTCCACAAGAAATTGATAGCGTTTGTTGTACTACACAACCAGGGGCACTGGACGCCAGGGTTCCCTCACTTTGCTCTACACACCAGTTGTAAGTGGAAAATTATATGTTCGTAATTCAGCTCCGCGTTTTCTGTCAAGGCGGTTAAATTCTGTTATAGTTTGAATTGTGAGTAAAAAGTATACGCTCATAGCCTTACATATTATTCCGGGACAAGCATAAAGCTAATTTTTCTAAAAGCTTTTATTAATTTTTGTTTCTTATCAATAAGTTAATATGGAACTATTTCAGTTAAGTTAAATTTTTTGAAAATTTAACTAGGTAAATTAATTAACTTAATCGGTTAGTCGGCAAAAAAGTTGAGTTAATTAACATAATTGGCCCAACCTTGATATATATATATATAATATATATATATATATATATATATATATATATATATGCTAGGGTTACCTCACATT
Source organism: Bathynomus jamesi (assembly GCA_023014485.1). Classification (NCBI taxonomy): domain Eukaryota; kingdom Metazoa; phylum Arthropoda; class Malacostraca; order Isopoda; family Cirolanidae; genus Bathynomus; species Bathynomus jamesi. The sequence goes on from JAJOZX010000117.1 coordinate 697,661, forward strand.
GCTCTACACATGAAATGTAAGTGGAAAAATATGTTTGCATTTCAGCTCCGCGTTTTCTGTCAAGGCGCTTAAATTCGGTTTTAGTTTGAATTGTGAGTAAAAAAAGTATATGCACATAGCCTTGCCTATAATACCGGTGCAAGATATAAGGATGATTTTTCTATAAGCTTTTATTATTTTATTGTTTCTTATAAATAAATTAATTTGGAGATATTTCAGTTAAGTTAAATTAAATTAAAATTTTTAAAATATATAACTAGGTAAATTAAATTAACTTAATAGGTTAATAGGCAAAAAATTTAGTTAATTTACATAACTGACCAGCCCTGATACATATATATATATATATATATATATATATGCTAGTGTTCCCACACAATGCTCTACACACGAATTGAAAGTGGAAAATTATATGCTTGCATTTCAGCTCCGCGTTTTCAGTCAAGGTGCTTGAATAATGTTTTAGTTTGAATTGTGCTTAAAAAAAAGTACACGCGGATAGCCTTGCATATTATACCGGTGCAAGATATAAGAATGATTTTTTATAAGCTTTTATTATTTTTCAGTTTCTTCCAGAGTAATTAATTTGGAGATATTTCATTTAAGTTAAATTAATTAACTAAATCGGTTAATCGGCAAAAAGTTGAGTTAATTGACTTAATTGACCCAACCTACCTGTATTCACAATATATATATATATATATATATATATATATAAGGGTGGGGTCGAATAAACCTGTAATTATGCAGTTTGTCAACAGCTGATAAAATATATACATTTTTTGCATATTATACGGGCCAAGGCATAAGTTCATTTTTCTATAAGCTTTTATTATTTTTCTGTTTCTTATAAATAAGTTAATTTGAAGACATTTTAGTTAAGTTAAACTTTAAAAAAAATTAAAATACGTACATTAAAATAATAAACTTAATCGGTTAATCGGCAAAAAGGTAATTAAATTAATTGACCCAACCCTGATATATACAGGGTCTGTCAAAAAATCTAAGCCAATTTGAAATCTCTATAAAATGCACAATTTGATAGAGATTTCAAATATTTTTTTACACTAAATAAAGAAAAGGCTCATAAATAATCTGTGATAATTTTATAACTTTATTTTAAATATTTTAGGAGTTATGCGGTTATTTCTACAGATTGCGAAAATTTCAGTTTTTCTCATTATGTAATATCTTCTTTTTTCTCTTTTTCAGAATTTGTTTAGATTTAATATTTTTCGTGAATACCTCTAAATATGCCATTCTCACATGAAGATAAAATAATTATAAAACATTATAGAGTTGAAAAAGGTTATAGTGCAAGGAAATTACTTTCTGAATTCGATTATAAAGGATGGACTAGATCAGGTTTAGATTACTTATTGAGAACTATCGATGAAACAGGAAGCATTGAAAGGAAGGTTGGTAGTGGGCGACCAAAATCAGTTAGAGTAGATGAAAATATTCAGAAAGTGGAGGAACGTATCCTTAGTCAAGAGGATCGACCTGGTAGCCACATGACACCTGCTCAAATATCGAAAGAACTAGAAATATCAGAATCAAGCGTAAGAAGGCTTATTAAATCTGATCTGCAATTTAAACCATTTAAAAGAGTGCATGGACAAAGATTGTCAGAAGTAAACTGTCAGAAAAGAGTTGAGAAATCCAAACGTAATTTACGTATAATAACTGAAGATAAACTTTCCAAGACATTTTTTACGGATGAAAAACGTTTTACGGTAGAGCCACCAAGAAACTCACAGAATGACCGGGTTTATTCTGATGTTGCGAAGAAAAATGAAAACCAAGATGAAAGACTGTACGCAACAAGGAGTCACTTTTCTTCTAGCGTCATGGTTTCTGTTGGAGTGTCCAAGTTGGGAAACACTTCAATATTTTTTATTGAGCCAGGAGTGGAAATTAATGCTCAATATTATTCAAATACCCTGTTTGAGAAAAGCTTCCAGAAATGAGAAACTTGGCTAGTCAAGGTTACTTTATTTTTCAACAAGATGGTGCAACATCACATACTGCCAAAACAACCATCGAATATTTGAAAAAGAATGTGCCTGAATTTCTGGAACCGAATAATTGGCCACCTAACAGCCCTGACCTAAACCCCGTAGACTACGGAATATGGGAAAACTTGGCAGAGAGAGTGTATAGGAACAGAATAAGGGATGTCAATCATTTGCGTGAGTTGATTATCGCAAAATGGGCAGAGCTCCCGCAAGAGCAAATAAATCGAGCAATAGACGAATTCAGACCAAGATTAAAAAAAGTGATAGAAATGCAAGGGAATCATATTGAACAGTTCTTTTAATTTTATTAAACTAAAAATTATCTACAGTATATCGTAAAAAAAAAAAATTTCATGTTAAGTAGGAGAATCTCACTTTTTAGTTAATTATTAATAAAATTAACAATTCTGAAGATATCGTCATAAAAATTTAAAGGATAATAGGTGATTACCTATACTTTATTGTGTAAAAAATTCAACTTAATTAGATAAATTGTTTTGTTTTAATAAAGGTTTGAATTTCGCTTAGTTTTTTTGACAGACCCTGTATATATATATATATATATATATATATATATCATACACAATACACATACACAATATATATATATATATATAAATATATAGAATTGACAGACCGTTTCAGGTCTACCAGGCGCCTGGTAAGAATATATATATATATATAATATATATATATATATATATACAATTGACAGACCGCTTTAGGTCTACCAGGCGCCTGGTAAGAATATATGTATAAATATATATATATATACATATATAGAGTGACTACTGAAGTGGCAGAGACGTTTTCAAATACTTAGCAATGTTCTATCAACACAATTAGCAAAATTTCACCAACACAAACACAACCAAGATGACGTCACACAAGCACGACTAAGATGACGTCACAGCGCGGGAATATCTTTTAGACATAACAACTCAATTTCGTTACAAGAACTTCAGGTCGCGGCTTGAGCTCTCCCTCCGAAAACTCAGTGACATCGGAGCTACCACCTTGTAAACATCTTTTGTGCAGGCCCAACTTGGGCCTGGTGTCGTTCACCTAACTTTATATAAAGAATAATCATTAACTCGCATGATATTAATGTCAAGACTATTATACTGAAAGCATTATTTGAAGTGTACACATAATTTTAACTGTAAACTATCAACATATTCTGTCTCATTCATAAGTCATTTATTTGTTTAATAAAGGAAGAAAACTCATTCTATCAATCATCCTTATTAATAACTTAATAACATAATTTGATCTGCAAAGATCTGGTGACCCCGGCCAAAGCATTTATCATTAAGAATCAATCTTTAACAATCAATTAACCGTAATTATCTGCATTCGTATTATAGTCCCGATTTACGCATCAAAGTTGTAACTATATATATATATACACAGTATATATATATATATATATATATATTATGCAACTAAAGCGCAGAACTAATTATTTACATTGAATTGTGAGTAAAATTTAATTTGAAGGGAATACATTTTTTTCATTTTCTTAAAGCAGTGGAGTTGAGATGGAGCGTTTTGCAGAAGCGCTCCGGAACGGCGTAAAGGAAATCCAGCTTAGTGGCAATGATGTGGAAGAGGGCGAACGACCAGAAATTTTACACCACATTCGACAGTCCTGTAGAGAATCACGACGCGAATGCGAATTAAATGCAGAAATAATGTAAGTTTTTTCTGTATTAGCCGAATAGGATAAGAATGAATGTCGGTATTTCGGTTATATTTTGATGTTTTATTACATTTTAAAATAGTTACAGAACATAATACTCGTCTTTGAGCGTTACACTAATTAATATTAGATGGTACATTTTATAAATTTACACATTATGATACTGAAAGCTATACAACGCATGGTTCATATTTGGAACAAATTAAAATAATTAATTATTGAATATATTTGTCGTTATAATTTTATATATATATATATAAATATAATATATATATTATATATAAATATAATATATATATATATATATATTATATATATATATATATATTATATATAAATAACGTCACACATTACACCGGGTGACTACAAAAGGGATTTGCTTTTTTATCTGGCTGCATACTGCCGTATCATTGGTCGCAGGGTCACCTGAGTCATATAATTTTTAAAAGTCCGTCTCGACACCCCTAAACCTGTCAACATCGATTAGAGCTTGCGACTCAAGATAAACTACTACGCTAATAGGAACGACTATCAGGCCGTCGAACTCTAATCTTCTGAGTGAGTTATTACCACTCTGTTGTGGGCTTATTTGTGTGCTTATATTCCCACTGAAGTTCGGTGAGAAGTCGAACGGGTACAGGTTCGATCTCTCGACGAATTCATTCTGAGTTACACCAGTTCCTAATCCGCCACAGCCACCGACGTTGTGGGCTGGGTTGTTATCTGCTCTCGAGCAGGGTGAAGATTCGTCATCTGTAGAATAACTTCTTTCCAATGTCCCACCTAAAGCTAACCTGTTGACATACAGAGTTACATTTTTAAGGGCGAAATTTTCAAATTTAAATGCGGATTTTTTATATTTTCCATTCACAGAAGCGTGCTCCTGCATTCCATTTAATATCCTTTTAGGCAGAATCCCAAGAGCAACATTTCCTCTTTGCTTGGATGTTAAACCTGAAGGGACTGTAAAAACCATAATCTGGACTCTATTAATTGGGTATTTCACTGTGCACTGTGGGCATGTAGTAAATTTTTCTCAATTTTCATTTGCTTAGCGGAGCTTAATTTCACACAACGTACGCGGAGCTGTCTCCATAATAAGAATCACCAGAGGCTTAGCACCCTCTTCTTGTTCAGCACCGAGATTTTAAAAAATCTCAGTGCTCGTACGGGTGAGCTTTAATTTCATATCGACCCCATTCACAAGCAATTTTTCCTGGAACGTGAAATCTGTGTGCAGGCGTCCATAACAGTCCTAAATCTTCTTTTTAGATTTTTTAAACTTACTCTTTCTACTACTTTCATCTTTAGGCTGATAATAACCTTCGTCAGTTAAAAAGGTGTGCTTCGCTTCTTTTGGAAAGTTGAGTACATTTTCCAGATAGGACCGAAGGTGGTAGAACCCAGACCCAGCCAAGATTTTGGCCTGATTTAAATACACGTCAGACTGATTGAATGTGGTGTGTAGTAAGTTCGTCTCTGGATATAACGTAGTCGTTTTCGCAATCCGACCCATCTGAATGTGCTATTCGTATTTTAGCGTACATGTGCACAGAGCTTGGGTCAAAAAAGTAAGGACCTGAGCTCGTGATCACGAATTCCATAGGAGCACTCGATGAGCTAAAAGTGTTTAGCGGATTAACTGTAATAAATTCGCTATGTTCTATAGATGTTTCTGTAGGAGGCATATAAAAGAGGGCGAGCTCCGATTTACAAAATTGCGAACTACTCGGAGGGATGAAGCATGCCATGACTCGTCAGAAATAGTGATACCTCTCTCGGCAAGTAGCAATCAGTCTATGACCCACTAGTGCAACAGCCTTGGCTTATCTCAGTTAAAAAAGTGGTCAACCATAGGTTTCATGCTTAGAACATTTCTTCTTTTATGTCCTTTTACGTTTAACACCATGAGTTGGCAACCCCTTCTTCTTTTTCCTCAGTACAGCGCACTTTTTCTTCCGGTTTTTATTTCCGCCACCACGCAATTTTCTCTTTACATCTTTGACAATTTTGTCCGGTGTACTTTTTAAATGTTTTTTGAGAGCTTCTTTAGGCTTAGCCCCTGCTATTATGTCTTCTGCCGTGTTAAGACCTGATTATAATGCTTTATTGCCGAGATATCTGGCACCACTCTTCAGCAAGGGGACAGCTGTACGCAGTATAGTCGAGAAAATGGACCCAATCCCACTCCCACGCTGATAACTCACCCCTCGGTAGAATGTGAATGGCTTTTGGGTCATTCTATCGCAGTACGACAGAAGTGAAGCTTCACTGTTAAGCCCCCGTCACCGAATGAAAACCTTTTCCCCGCAATCGTTCTTATATGTATAGGTGTTGAAGATTTCTGGGTACCCTAGCCAATTTATCAGGTATATTTTTCTCTTTCCTGAACCTTTGCTTCTTAATTTTTTTCAATTTTAAACACTTTTTTCCTGAATTAAATGTCACTTTCTGCAACTCGTCGCCATAAACCTCCTCTGCAATTTATTCCCCATTCAAATCTTCAACGGAATACATCATCACCATCACCTCGTCTTTAGGCCTCATAGATCCAACTTTAAAAATCTAACGAGTCCACCCTTGCTCAAATCCCTTTGCAAATTTATTTCCCAAACACGACAATCTAACATAATCATTGATCTTGAAACGCATAGAGCGTGGTGGTGCTCTAACGATTATCTTTTCTCACCTCAGGCTCTGAATGCGTACCTCTTTTTAAATCTCGTTAGGTGATGTACCAATCGTTCGGTGGTGTGAACGGTGGTAGGATGAACCTAGCGACTCCAGAATGTCTATATATCTGTATGTGTTTTTATGTGAGAAACAACGATGCATGCATTCCTTTATGTACGCTGAACTTTCAGATAAAGATGCCTTATGCACAGATTTGCTAGTGTAATAACTGGTATTAAACTCTGCCTATGAGAATCTCAGCCTATAAATTTTTTCCCCATGTCCGTACAAAAATAGTCAGAAATCCTGTCTTCCTTCAACATCAGCGCTTTTGTAGCTTTAGCAACAGTTTCAGGTGACTTATTTTTCAGTGAAATTAGCTACAAATATCTAGACTCTAGAGAATACATCTATAATGAATAGAATGTATCTATAGCCGGCATTATAAACCTAATACCTTTGCATATCTGTTAAATCAACCTGCCAAATAGAAGCAGTCGATGCGGCTACTGTCTTGGCAGTTTTAAACCTTCTTCTCACCGGTTTATAAAGTGTAGTAGCGTCCTGCTCATGCAAAAACCTCTCAACATCTTTTTTTCTCTATTCCCTCATTATAAACACCTCTGTACAGTATATTAACATCCCGGTAGGAGGCTGGATTAGAAATGTCATAATAACGTTTTCTTAATATGTTAGCTATTTGCGTATTTTAGAGGCGCACGGGTAGAGTTGGATGTTGCTGGCTGGTCTCTTCCTCCTCATCTTTATAGACGCCTCCACCGTAGTTGAAGGCGTGTTCAGCTGTTGTACATGCCTTACTTGCCCCAAGTCTTTTAACCTGTTCAGATTACCTATCAGTGTTTTTGGGATGTTTATCTGCTGTAGTCTAGCTTTAATATGCTCCCATTTTGCTGGTGATGGTCTATCCCACTTTCTCACCAAATCATGTACGATCTAAATAATGACCCAACCTTGTACCTTTGACCCTTCAACAACAACCTTACCTGCATCGGACCATTGTATATTGGAATCCTCACTCAACAGATTATAAAGTCTTCGTCCTTTATTCCTCAATGTATGAGGTAGACTATTTTTTAATACATGCATGTTCGAGATGTTGAAGACTCTCACCGTTGTTCTTTACTTGTTCGTCTATACTCTATAGGTTCGCCATAATCAGTATCGGCCCCATGTTTGACAATTACGGGGCACGCCATCGGTTTCTTATAATTTTCGTACTCATGAAGAAATTCCTGCATAGCTTCTTAGTATAAGGTTCTTTTCTCATCAGGAGACATTTATCTGTTTAATAGGTGCACCAATTCGCTTTCCATTCTTTTAAGCCTACTTTTACGAGGTTTTAGATCCAAATCTGGACTCTTCGTGTTTTGTAGTGAAGCGTACACCTCGTGTGGAATCACGACTACTTTCTTCATTATACAGGGTGACAGAAAAGTCCCTATGCACCTGCAAGAAGTGTAGTGAACCTGTACCTGTACCTGTAGGAGGTGGACAGGTGCACAGGGAATTTTCGCTCAACTTATATTAAACTAGACAATAAATGCCCCAAAATTGAAAATAAGATGAGTAGGAATAAGTCTCCCTTTGTAAAATACTTCGGTTTTTCTTCCCCACGGTCTGACTTTTACAAGCGAGTGCGTATATTATGTTCTTGTAACGACGTAAGCGTGACTTCTGAGAGAGATTCATTGATACATTGCATTTTATAACGTTAAGAGAGGTTTCACAGATGCATTTTAAAAAGTCGGAGTCAATATTTTTAGAAAACAGGTGCTGGAAAGTTCTTGGCAGCTGATGATAATTTTTTATAAATTCACTGCACTTTTTTAACCTCTTTCATTCTGGAATATACACCGTTTCAGCCTCGTTTGGAAATATATTCGTTCTTAGAAGCAATCTAAACGTGTTTCGCGGATGAAGGTCACAAACCAAATATCCGTAACGTTGTCTTGTAGCTTCTTTATAAACTTCCAAAAACTCCTTTCGCTGATTCAGAAACATTTGATTTGTTAATACCCCAGTTTGTACGAATATGACTAGATATTGTGTATTTAGCGATACATCGCTCATGTATCTATTTTTGAAAAATAGATTCTGATTGATGAAGAATACCTTTATGTTAAGATGGTGGGAGAACACTGTAAATGTTTCGGCAAACGTTTTATCCATTTCTAAAACGAGATCGTCAATTACAATAACTGTGTGCTCATTGCCCTTAATCGAACATCATAAACACCTTGGTTGAACAAAATACCATCTTGATACTCGTTGAATACGGTTTGGTATGTCGAATAGCACCATATAACTTTATGCACAAAATTTGAGAACAGTTCGTTCTTATCGTTAATGATTTTAAGCAGGGGCGCCCGCAACCTTTAAAAAATTGGACGCACGACTTTTTTTAGGTTGAGATTCTGGGGGACGCAACGCAATAAATAAGTAAAATAACTAGGCCATCTGTGTTCCTATTCCACAAGTTTTCTAAGAAATAAAAATTTGGTCTCCATCTTTTCTAGAAATTAAAATATAGTGGACCACATGCGTCTGTGCGTCCGCCTGTGGGCGCCCCTGATTTTAAGCATAAACATAGTTTTGCCACATCCTGTAGGACCGGATATAATGCATGTAAAAGGGCTCGTGAACCTGAATTTTTCTACAGAATCCATCTCTAACACGTCACATTGCAGATGAAGTTGATGATAGCGACGATAGTATAGTTGTTGTTGAGGCTACAGACTGCATCATCACCCTCGCTAGCGTTCAGGAACCCTCAGCAAAGATAACTGTATTACCCTCATTCGACAATTCGAGGAGAAAGCGGGTGCATGACAACATACACGTTGCTGAAACACCTTCCGCGTCAGGTGTAAATCATGCAAAATTCTCCACGAGTGCTTCGGACATTAGACCCACAGTAAGTTCTGAAAATATAATAGAACCCAACCCTGTACGTCTTACGGTACAACCCCTACAGTGGTTCTTTCTACAAATAAAACTGTACTCACTTATTCTTATTCAATACCCACCCCCGCTGTGCCCTCCACTTCTTCAGCAACACCTCAATCTGTAGACAGTAGCATATCATTCGAGCTGGTGCGCAGCGCCACCCCTACCCCAGCCCTGATTAGAAACCGGTACGTAGTCAGGGTTGACCCGTGATCCATGTATAACAACGATGTTGAACACGGACTGTGGCGCATAGTTGAGCGTATTGTGGAGTTTACTCTTCAGATCAATGAGGAGCGTGAAGCCAGATCTCGACACTCCCTCGGGATCGGGTCAGGTGATGGAGATAGAGACGATTTTTCGGTAGTAATACCCTACAGACGTCTGGCTGCCGTAGATGTGGAGTACACTTTGGGGCGTATAATAGAGGCCTATCAAATCAGTACCGAATTTAATATGGACAACTTCACGATAGATATGGACCACGTTTTTCGTATTCCGGGACATACTGTCCTACCTTATACTCTTCACTTTGATAGTTATCAAATATTCAGAAACCACACAAACCTCGATCTCGGTTGCGGCTTTATAGCAATAGTCTTGGCTCGTATGTTTACTCCGCTAAATACATTGGTCAAAAATATTTGCCTGCCTACGGTTGTGCAGCGTGTAAGTAAACTGGCCGCAGACTGCAAGCTCGAATTTGACTGTGATATGGGACCTGAAGAGTTGAGAAAGGTAGATAAGGAAATGGATGTGCGTGTATTTGTATTTGGGTTGGGTGATCGTCGTACGACTGTGTATGTTTTTAAAAGCAGTGTGAGAGAACGTACAAAACCTCTATTTATTTTAGGTTTATCGGGGACAACGTATCTCCCCATTCGCAATATAAGGGCTCTTTACGCGAGTTATTTTAAAGCCGAATGTATGGAAGACATCACGACTTCTGTAAGGGCTGTTTCGAGTTTGCGGATGACACAGCGAATCACTGTTAGGAATGCCACATGGTATGCGAGCAGTGTAAAAGCCCCAAATGTAAAAGTTGAGTAGTTGAAGCTGAGAACAGCGACTGTAATATATGTAGACGCACATTTTTCAATAATAACTCTTTTGAATTCCATAAATCAAATGGGACGTGTAGGAAAATGAGAATTTGCGAGTGCGGCATGTCTCAGATGATGGACAGTTGGGGAAAATTCGAGCATAAATATGATGAAATTTGTTGTACTACATGCTATGAGAAATATAAGGCGGATGATATAAAGCAGGTTTGTTATATGAAAGACACCAAACCTAAAAATAAACTTTATATAACCGTATACTACGATACAGAGACATACACGAAAGGAGAAACCAAAGAGGTTATTCTTCACCTACTCGTAAGTCAGACTATCTGTGACGAGTGCATGAACGTCGGGTGTGATGAATATCGCAAATGTGGCAAAAACAAACATTTTTAAGACGACTGCAAACGACACCCGCGTGAAACTCTTTATGGCCTATATTTTCAAGCTAGCGGACCAATTAAAAAAAATGACTGTGTATATTCTTCCCCATAACACTGCAAAATTTAATACACAATTCCTTTATAAGGAGATGCTTGAACACGAGTCCTCCGAGATATTTACAGGTGATCCCTTGAAATGAGGAAACAAGCTTATACAGATGCAAATCAGAGGAAATTTTCAGTTTAAAGACAAACATTGTTATTCACACCTTGTAAATTAACTAAGCTACCCAAGGTGATGGGCGCAGACGCTGAAGTTTCAAAAGGGTATTTCCCTTCAACAAGTTTATGAAGATAATCCTTACAATTTAGGGGATGAATGTGAGCGTTACTGTGTGAATGACGTACGCGTACTTAGAGTATCCTTTCAAGCCTTTAGAAGGATGTTCATAACCCGTTTCAACTGTGATCCGCTACAAGCCGCAACTACCATCGCGTCATTGTGTTTTACTGTATTCAAGAATAACTTCATGCCTAAAGACACACCAGCCATCATTCCCCAAAACGTTCCGCGCAGTAACGAGTATAAGGTTATTTACTGGCTCACACACATACAACAGCAGACAGATATATACATAAAATATGCGCACAACACGGGTGAAGTGGCAATCAAGATCAATGGCCGTGTTTTTGGGATAGATGTTCTAAGCGAGGACACTTCCACTGGTGAGAAGACGGCGTATTCATTTAATGGATGCTGGTGACATAGATGCCCATGTCCTGAGTGTGGTATCATAGGAGATATCTATGGCAGATCTCCTGCAGACAGTCTCGCATGGACCCGTACCCATGACCAACTTATAAGCCTCCAGTTCACTCACACGTTTTTGTGAGAACACGAATATGATGCCTGGATGGAAGCCGATGAGAAGTATCACAAAGAAATAAGGGCTATCAAACGTACAATGGTGCTGGACCCCACTCAAATGCGGCGATAATTTGTTTGGAGGAGGCACAAACCCCTTCAAACTATTGCATACTTTCCACCTACGGAAGGGGTGAAGATTCATTACTACGATTTTTCCTCATTATACCCTTAGGTGATGAAGAACAATACAACGTAGGCGCACGTGAAAAACTCGTGGGTCCTGTCCTGCCTACCATCGAAGAATTCTCAGCTAATTTGAACTCGAACTACTTTGGTCTTTCTTTCATAGATGTGCTGTCCCCTCGCGACTTATGGCTGCCAATCCTGCCCGTTGTTATATACCACAAACTCATGTTCCGCCTGTGTGTGAAGTGTGCAGAGGAGAACAGTAGGGATTGTAATCACACAATCAACCAGAGGAAGATCAGAGGCGAATACGCAAGTCCTGAGCTATCCCTAACCATTCCTCACGGTTACAGAATAATGAAGATATATGAAGTGTGGAGGTTTCAAAAACTCCCCAACCTTTTCGCACCGTACATAAATACCTTTTTGAAGGATAAGGTAGAAGCATCAGAATACCCGCGAGGAGTTGAGAACAGAAAATGAAAAATCGGCGTATATTTAACGCTATTGTGATCGTGAAGGGATACAACTTTAACGGGGCTAAATTGTGAGGAACCATGGCAAGCGCTTTAGTGCAAAGTTGTGCCTGAATAGTCTTTGGGGAAAATTTCCTCAGAATAGAGAAAAAGGACGTCCATCTAGTTCAAAGTTATAACGAGGTGTGGGATTACGCCAACGCCATCGATAAAGAGGTCATGGAGATTGTGAATGTGGGTAATACGTACATAATAAAGTACAACAGAACCGAATTGGCTACAGATACATTACGTGTCACAAACATACCTGTAGCCAGTTTCATAACAGCCTACGCGCGTATCACGCTATGGCATCTGTTGCATTCTCTTGGACGGAGAATGCTGTACGCAGATACAGATAGTGTGATATTCACGCAGAGTGAAGGTGAATATATTCCTCCTATTGGGGAATTGACTGACAAGATCAAAGATGAATATGGAGAGAGCGCCTACGCCGATTCTTTTGTCTCAACATGCCCAAAAACTTAAGGTGTACGGGTCAGGGGAAGAGATTAAATACATCGTGAAAGCTAAAGGTCAGATCGCCAACTTTGATTCGCTCAAAGAGTTGGTGAGTTTAGAAGAAGAAATGAGGGTGACCAGTAAGTAGGGTGGGGTCAAAAAAAACTTTTTTAGAATTCAGTTTTGTAGGGGCACCCAAAAGTTCGTCTGTGGTACCAATAAGAAATCTCTAAAATATTAATTACCTGCGACATCAACTTCACCGGTCCCAAGGAGATCAAAGATTTTGACTTTCAGGTCCCCAGAAAAATTAAGGAAAAATTCAAAGATTTAAGCGTATCTTCCGTTGTGTTTATGCTAGGAAGATCATTTTTGTTTCATTTCATTTATGTATTTATGTTCTTTAACTTTTATCTTATACACTTTTTTCCCATTCCCCACAGAAATTTGAAAAATTTGGTATTTCATGAAAAATACTAACAACAAATAGGAATTTTTATATCTTTCATTGATTTTCTCAACTTCAGTAGATGTTTTAGCACCATTTTAAGGTTTCTATTTGTTTAGATTTCCACAGACTTAAATTATTTCATAATTATATTATTTAGGGTTTGTTATTTATACTGTTACATTATAATTTATATATCTTTTTCAGATTATTTAATTGCTTTGATATATTTTTATATTGAATCTGATTCGCTAAAAACATTTAGAGTCACTAATATAGTCTAATTCTATTCCGACACAAAAAGCAAAATTAGGCATGGCTTCCATGGCCGCAAAAGAATCAGCAAAAAGGAAGACAAAAATAATCAACAGCTGAATCCAATCCTTGGACTACCAAAGGATCTCTCACTGATTTATTTGCCTTCGTCCGAAGATATACCTCAGTGTTTCCTTTATGTTAGATAGGAAAGAATTAAGTCAGGAGAAGCTAATCCAAAAATTTATGATATTACTACAGTCGTTGCCCAAAAAGTAAAGACTGTATGGGATCGTGATTCTATTCCAACAAGCCATCATAAAACCATAACCAGAGCTGGGCAGTATTTAAATACATTTGTATTTAAATACGTATTTAAATACATTTGTGTATTTAGAACTGTATTTATAAATACATTGTTTTTCATGTATTTAAATATAGTATTTAAATACTTTAATGAGTATTTAAATACAATGTATTTAAATACTCAAAATATAAAAATGTAAATACTTTTACTAGTTTAATACACGTTCTGTCCTAGCACAGTACGACGCGTTGACAGTGTAGTACAGCATGGTTCATGTTTCAACATGTCAGTTCAATCAGTTGTGTGCCACTCTTAGTTGAAAGCGGTTGATTTCTTTATCGTGTGCGTGTCATGGCTTAGTGAATTAGTGAATGCATATGTTAAAATTTGTATGTATTTAAAATGTATTTACAAATGTATTTAAATACAATTGATGTATTTTGTATTTAGTATCTAAATACATTCGTAAAATGTATTTAGTATTTAGTATTTAAATACATTTCTCCCATGTATTTAGTATTTAGTATTTAAATACATTCAATGTATTTATTGCCCAGCTCTGACCATAACGCAGAGCATCCAAGGTTTGTACGAAAATTATCAAAATGTCTTGAGACAATTCAAAGGGCAGAAAGACCAAGCATCCTATCAAGCATTGCTTCACAAACTTAAACTTGACTCACTGAAACTCTTTGATATAGTTTCTTGTAAGTGTGAAGACTTCCTGACATGTCGTTGTGAGAAAGACCGAAAAGTTCCTGTTCTGGAAAGGGATTTCCTTAATGACCAACGACCGTCTCGAAAAATTATTATTGGATCCGTAGATAAAGTGGTCACCAAAAATATGGAAAAAAAGAAAAAGGCTACACAAAAGTATGAGGAATATACAGCACGGATCTCGAAAGGAATGAAAGAATTTAATACTGCTGCAACTGTTTCGTCAAGTTCCAGCGAAACGGACGAAAGCAGTGAGCCGATTAAACTCACAACAAAGACATTAATTAATCCCGGATCTTCACAAATGAGAATGCGGTTGCCAACAGTGGGTAGAGAATGCGATCGAAGAGGAATATCTGACCGTGCTGGGGCAGCTCTAGCATCTGCTGTTTTTCAAGATTTAAAATTAATTAGTAGTGAAGATCCTTCTTCAGTGATCGACAAAAGCAAGATAAGACGAGAAAGGAGCAAGATTAGAAAAAATCTCTCTGAAGATACCTCAACTTTGAGTTCAAGTGATCATGTTATGGGTCTGCTTTGATGGAAGAAAAGATCGGACAAACTTTATGATAATGAAAAGTAGTATCATTCTAGGATTACTATGGAAGAGCATATCAGGCTCAACTTACTTAGGCCACATATCTCCAGAATTGAGCACAGCAAAGAGCATTTATAAAGGAATTTTGGAGTTCTTGGGATGCAAAAATATCAGTGCTAGAAATATTGTTGCCATTGGCTGTGATGACACTGCAGTCAATACTGGAATAAAAGGAGACATATTAAAAATTTGGAGCAGAACTTAAACAAACCATTTCACTGGTTTATTTGTCTCTTTTATTATAATGAGTTACCATTGAGGCATTTGTAAGAACACCTCAATGGGCCCCTCCCATGGTCCACGAGAAATGTCAGGACGAATTGAAAAAGCATTAAAATCTGTCGACCAACAAATAGTTAAGGTTGAAGCCGTGGGAGGAAATCCTCTTCCAATTACTGATTCTGATGATCTAAGTACAGATCAATTGTACCTCTATAAAGCTTCTCAGGTTATTACTTCTGGATTTTGCAGCAATGACTTAGCAAATCTTCAACCTTGACCAATGGTCCAATGCAGATGGTTAACTACTGCTAACCGTATCCTGCGTTTCTACATGGGATGTGAAAATCCGATGGATAGCTTAAAAGTGCTGGTAGAATACATTGTCAAAGTATATGCTCCAATGTGGTTCACGATCATGACAAAACCTTGGTGCTATGATGGACCTCATCACCTGTGGCAGATGGTAGCTTATTCAAGATACCTAACAAAGGAACTTAGAGATATTGTTCATAAAGTTGTCATTCGTAACGCCTACTTTGCGCATCAAGAGAACCTTCTTCTTGCAATGATTACTGATAACCGGCCAAACATTCGAAAATTGGCAAAACGAAGGATCGAAGTAGCAAGATCTCAAGCTGAAAAAATGAAGAGCATTCGCGAGTTCAGTGTACCGAAGCTAAATTTCCATGCACTTGACTGCACTGATATTATATTTTGGACAGATAGTCCCATCAAGCTTGCGCCACCATTGAAAAAACCCTTAACCAAAGAGGAGTTGACATCATTGGCTGAGAACACAAGCGAAGAAAAATTAAAACTCTTTCAATTCCCTTGCCATACACAAGCAGTAGAAAGGAGTATCAAACTTGTAACAGAAGCAGCAAGAGCAGTTTATGGAAGTGAGAGGAGAGATGGCTACGTTAAAACCAAAATTGCATCTCAAACCATAATGAAATCATTTGAAACCAAGAGAGACTACAAAACTGAATAAGAAGCTTTCTAAATTATTGTGGTGGGTGGGTTAGTGTGGAACTCAAAGAGCAGCCACCTCCACGTGGTGAGTTCTGGGTAATTTAAGCCGAGATATGCATGGCGGCTCGTATCTAGCTTAAATTAGCGGATAGCTACTCCAATAAACTAATGTATTTAAAGCCATGCAGCTATTTTATGAGCTTCTAAAAGAAAACTAAATCACTGAATGACGCTTAATATCAACCAATCAACGAAAGCAATAAAAAACTCCTATTTTTGTTAGTATTTTTCATGAAATAGCAAATTTACCAAATTTCTGTGAGGAATGGGGAAAACGTCTATAAGAGTAAAGTTAAAGAACCTAAATAGACAAATCAAATGAAATAACAATGATCTTCCTAGCATAAACACAACGGAAAATACGCTTAAATTTTTTAATTTTTCCTTAATTTTTGGGGCACCTGAAACTAAAAATCTTTGTCCTCCTTAGGGCTGGTGAAGTTAATGTCGCAGGTAGCTAATATTTTAGAGATTCATATTGGTACCACAGACTAACTTTTGGGTGTCCCTACAAAACTGAATTCTGAAAAAAGTTTTTTCACTCCACCCTAGTGACCAGCCGTCCCATCTGGTTTTAGGAACTCAAAACTTCCTGGCACAGAAGTTGGGGGCCGTGAAGGAACTTAGAGGGACGAAGGTGTGACGTAACACAAACAGGAAACGATACCAGGTGCCTGGCACCTACGACACTGTTCCCTTTGGATACCGTGAGGTGTGAATATTTGTTATTGTTATATAAATATATAGTTTATATTAGAGTCTATTTACTTGGTGACGAAGTTTAACAGTTTATTTATTTTTCCTATGTATTACTTGTATTTAAAATAAATTATATTTCAGCTGGCATTTCATTTTCTCCTTTGTGTGTGTGTGTGTGTGTGTGTGTGTGTGTGTGCGTGCGCGTACAAGAAAAAATCCATGCACCACCCACTGTATGTTGCTGACCAATAAAAAGTCACGTGACTTCTGCTACTAACCCAGTTGGCCTTTTCATATCTCCTCCCTGCGTGCTCACCTGACCCCGCAAGCCCTGGTTCTCAGACGTATCTTTTTACCTGTTGAAGAATTCTCGCGTTGACGAAAAATAACGATGGCGACCGATGATATTGCATGCTCTACATTCCTGAAATGGTTCTTGTTAAAGTCTACAGATTTGGTGAACATCCAAAGAATTTCTAGTCATCCCTCCTTTGAAACCTTTAAGTGCACATTAAATCGTGCGAAGCATGAGGAGCAAGACGTCCAAATACTCTACGGATAGTCTGGTGAGAGCATTGCCGGGTTTCGCAGTTCAAACGATGTAATGGAATATTTTGTAGGATTAAACTGTACTAAAGAGCACATATATCGTGAAGTGGAAGAATCAACGCTTGCAGAAGAGAAACAAAGGATCTGGGTTGTGAACGTTGTTGATGATTGGTGTAACAGGAGATATTATACCATGTTACATCACACCGATACGCGTACACTGCGGCGGAGAATGTAAATCTCGTGATTATAGACAGTTTAAAATATTTCTACCACTACATCCATGTGTATCATGATGAGGTGCGCAGCGAAATTGTAGCTAAAGGTTTATGTGAAATTTTAGTAGAGTTTAGGGACGAGTATCATTTGTCCAACAAAAAGGCCAAGCATGGACACATGTTTCTCTCAAATAGGTCGCCAGAGTGCTAATAAACTTTATATGTGCATAGTTCTTACTTGAGAAAGTACAATGGTAAATACATTTACCCCTGAACGTTGTAGAAGATGTTTGATGCGCATTCCAGGAAGTGTGTGTGATAAAACATTAAAACCGATGTTACTTCATGTATTGCAGATGGAAAAATTCTCTAAACACCTACCCAGTATAATGGGTTGCAATTTTAAATATTCCGATGATTTACCAGCGCGCATCGAGTCTTTCATTTTGAAACAATCTCGTACAAGAATCTGCATTACTAACGCTTGGCGGCGTTCATGACGCACACCGTGTGACTCATACCCACCCCTACACGTCCCACCTCCCCAACCGCCCCGCACGGTCCCGCCGAGTCAAACAGCGCACCGCCGGCTCATAGTCGCCTCAGAGATTGACCCGACTGGACGGACTCTTCTCACAGAATCAATAGAAAATCATTAAAAGATGGCGCTTCCGTTGAGCAGTATCCTCAATGCAGTACCCGACGTCTCCGTGTTTAAGTCTGTGCGTGCATTCAGGCGTAATACCGTGCTATTAATTATGTACTTGAAACGATATATAGACAATCAAACTCTAGTAGACACAATGTTATTTATTTTCGTGTTGAAGAGTGAACAGAATCTTCATGGTTAAGAAATGGGGTGAGGGCGGCTATAAAATACCTGTGAGTGTAGGCACAAAAAGAGAACAGATTAGTGATGCCTCCTCATACGCCATTATTTGTAAGCTATGCATAAATCGTAATACAAACCAACCATGCGTTGATATACGACTGATGTGGAAAAATACTGCTAACAATAACGCTCTTATCACGACGCGAAACCGTTTCATTCTCGACAGAATGTTTAAAGTCGTCGGTTTCCTTAAACTAAACCTACATTAGACGCCCATGCTGCTGATATGCGTTATTTTGACACGGTGCTTGAATACGTGTACACCGTCCTGCTCGACGATTTTACCATGTATTAGGACGAACAAGGCGAGAATGGTTTGGAACTGGATGCGTATTTAGAAGGTACAGACTCCTCGAAATATCATGAACATTGGTACAAAGGACTAGAGCTGTACAGTAGGGTGGATCGATTTTACATTGTTTTCGATTTCCATATTCTAATAGAGACAAACACTTGCGCATGCATGAGAAAATAGCCTCTGCAAAATCTTAGCTTAATAGGTAATCATCTTCTGCCCCCGGCAGAGCGATGAAAATCATATTTTAGTAGTCAAAAACGTATTTTTCTTATAATTTTTTAAATATTTCAATATGCATCAAAATTATTCCTAATAACTATAAAGTCGATGAAAAAGACCTCATATGATCGTTTTTCCAAGCGCGTTGTCCTACGTTAATATCTTTTGCCCCGGCAACAACGTCAAATGTTGAAAAAATAGGTAATTTATATACATATTTTCAGATCGGCTCTTTGTCTTAAATAATGCATTTATATATTTCCCATAGCATTTATATCGTTGCATCAGGTTCTTCCACTGCAATAACATCAGGTATCATCAACTTTCTAGAGACTAACAATATTAGCACGGACGACATTGTGGCTATCGGCTGTGATGGTACCGCAGTGAACACGGGTCGAAAGGGTGGAGCCATTCGTATGATTGAAATGAAACTACAAAGGCCAGTTCAGTGGATCATATGCCTATTACACGGTAATGAATTATCACTGCGACACCTCATTCAAGACTTGGACGGCAAAACAACTGGGCCAATGGGCTTTACTGGACCAGTTGGAAAACAACTGAACGACTGCGAAAAACTTCCAATTACAGAATTCGATGCCATTCCATCTCCCGACATTGACATAGATGATGCCGAGTTGAGCACTGACCAAAAATATTTGTTAGGCATCTACAGAGCAGTGTCGAGCGGTAGCTGCTCTTCAGCTCTCGCGGCTCGAAATCCAGGTAAGATGGCGCATTCCAGGTGGCTGACAACAGCAAATAGATTTCTGCGCCTCTATGTTTCAACCAGTGAACCCTCCAGCACCTTCAACGAAATTGTGCGATTCATTATGACAGTTTACGCACCAATTTGGTTTAAGATAAAGAAAAACTCGTTTCACTGAGGGCGCAAAACATTTTTTCGAAATGATGCGTCTCTCTCAGACCATGCCTCAAAGATCTAAGACAATCGCCAACAAAGTCCTCCGTAGAAATTCTTTCTTTGCTCACCCAGAAAATATTTTGATCTCCATGCTACATGCCGATGAGCAACACATAAGAGAATTGGGATGGAGAAGAATATTAAAAGCACGATCAAAACAATCACCAGCGGGGGAAATTCGAGCCTTCGCCATGCCTGAGCTGCTCTACGATAGTCAAAACTATTACGAAATGATCAACTGGCAAACGGCTGAGGTGACCGAACCCCCCCGTTACAAAAACAATACCTGATACCCGAATAAAAGAGTTTGTTGAGACGGGAGACCAGCCTGATGGACTGATCCCACTATTCCCTTGTCATACTCAAGCGGTCGAGAGACTCATCAAATTAGTAACCGAAGCCTCTGCCAGTGTAAGTGGAATAGAAGAGAGGGACGGATTCATCCGCTCCCGTCTTCACTCCCGAACAAAAATTCCACGATTTGATTCTAAGAAAGATTACCGTATGTAAATCGACATGCAGCCAAAGGAAGGGTGGTTGGGGCTGGATAGGGTGGAACTCGACTTACAGCCACCTCCTCGTGGTGAGTTCTGGGTTGCTAATTTTATAAAATTAGCAAGCGAGGAGCTGTACTTAGTACTTATCGTACTTGTAACATCGCATTAACGTAATTATAATCCACATTTAGACTTTTCTCGGGGACAGAAGATAGAGTCATAAAATTTTGCGTGTGTGTTATTTCATGCCTAAGCAACGATATAAATGCTATGGGAAATATATAAATGCATTATTCAAGACAAAGAGCCGATCTGAAAATATGTATATAAATTACCTATTTTTTCAACATTTGACGTTGTTGCCGGGGGCAAAAGATATTAACGTAGGACAACGCGCTTGGAAAAATGATCATATGAGGTCTTTTTCATCGACTTTATAGTTATTAGGAATAATTTTGATGCATATTGAAATATTTAAAAAATTATAAGAAAAATACGTTTTTGACTACTAAAATATGATTTTCATCGCTCTGCCGGGGGCAGAAGATGATTACCTATTAAGCTAAGATTTGGCAGAGGCTATTTTCTCATGCATGCGCAAGGTTTTGTCTCTATTAGAATATGGAAATCGAAAAAAATGTAAAATCGATCCACCCTACTGTACAGGGCTGATCTCACCTTCACTGTTCACCCTGAAGAATTATTTCTTTATACAAGACGCAGTTGTCGGCATTAGAAACATACTTCAATTGCCGATATGAGTTGTGAAGAAGATTTTACAGTTGAAAAGGTCAGCGAGGAAAGATTAAATGCACGTTTGGAAAGGAGTATTTATAAACTTGAATTTAATGGTGATGTAGCTAGCGATGTCATCTTTGTGAGTGCTTTTGATTGTATTGTACCCGTATTTACAGAGCGTGATAGTTTGACTCCCAATTGTAAAGTGGGTACAAAAATAATGTTAAACGAATTGAAAGGCCTTTATATTGAATATAGCCCGCCGCCCCGCATACTTGGAGTGGTGAATTAATGTTAAATCGCATTTATTGTGTAGTAAAAAGCAATGAGATTGTAAATGTGGACTCGATTACGTGAGTTTACTATTTTATTTAAGCGTGGTAGAAAGTGACCTTAAAGCATGTATTTCCAGTTTCCCAGTTTTTATGCACGCCAGAGTTTTCAGGGTACTCGGGCTAGGTTTCCAAATTTCTACTCTGCACACCTTTTGCAAGGATCGTGTTAATACAACTTTAGCTACTTTTGAAAAATTAACTAAATATTTACCTTATTTGAACATAAAATCTAAACGCCTTGGTTTTAAAGCAAATTCTTCTAATATTCTGTCATGTATTTCCCTCTTCCGCTCTAAATAAATAATGATTTATTTTTCAATTGATATTCGAGCTAGAGATGAAAGCCGTTCTTGAGCCATTGTACTTCTTACATATGACTTCACTCGGTCGAGAGCAGAAAGACTTCTTTCGGTTGTTGCAGAAGTTACAAGTATCGTAAGCAGTCGTTGAATTAGCTTAGTAGTTTCAGACATTGCAGTCAATAACCCTAGTTCATGCAGTAGTTGTAAAACTGCATTTGCAGATTTACAGCTTCTGAACTCATTGTCCTGATAAATATATTTCAACTCGCAGGTTAAAGACTTTATTTCAAATATGTCTGGGTACTTCAATTTTAAACTATTTAGGTGGTGCATTGGAAAGTTTTCATTATGTTCTCGAAACTTCGCCACATCAATCAACTCAAAAAATGCGAATTCTTGTATGCAGTCGAATCTTTCCCTTAGCGACACAAGCATATTAATTATCAATTATTTCAAAATATATCGCCTTATAGTTCATTTTGTTGCTTCGAACTTTTTTTCTTGGGGAAGAATCCAGGTCTTCTGATTCTCAAATGTTTCTCATTGTTTCTTGGAAGATGTTGCATGCAAAGCATCATTACGTGTACGCTCAATGAAGTTGATAAAGTTGTTTATTTTTTGCCGGGCAAATTCCATGTCAAGCTGTTTGCATTGTAAAACGTCGAATAGTTTTCCAGCTTGTGAAAAGATAATTTCAAAACTGTTCGTAAAAAACACGAAAGTGAAATCATTTAATTTTAGAAGTAGGCGTTCAGCTTCATTAAGAGTATCTTCATCCCATCCTGCACTGTAGTCTAAAATACTCTCAAATGCATCTTTCATAACTTCATATTGCATTTTTACAGCTGACACTGTTCTAGTTCTATAGCACCACCTAGTTTCAGATAGGCTTGGGATGCTAATATTGAAATCTCTAAAAATAGTTTTGCGTTTCCTGCTTGAAGATGTAAATTTATTGAAAGCATGCAAATTTGAAAAGAACATTTTAACTCCATTAACTTTCTCTGATATCTTACTTATCACAAGATTCAAATTATGTGCATAGCATGGATGAAATAGCCATATTTAAAACCCTACTCTCTCAATTTCATTTGTACCCCGTTTAACTGACCTGCTATTACCGCAGCCCCATCGTACGTTTGACAGATTAACTATTTTAGCATTACTATAAGACTCTAGTGCAGTGGTGGCGAACCTATGGCACGTGTGCTCATTTGGGCACGCGATCAAATTTGCCTGGCACGCCTAAGCATAGAAATTTATATTAAAAAAATGTGTGTAAAATAATAGACTTATATAAACTTTGGTGGGAACGCGAATTTTTAAAAAAGTTCATCACCCCTGCTCTAGTGTGTTTGCTATTAGTGGTACTTTTATCATTGCTGACATCATAAAATCCCAAGAATCTTTCATTAATTTCATAACCAGAAACATATCTAATTGCAGTGGAAAGTTGTGCGTATGTCGAGCAATCTGTTGTTTCGTCTGCTTGGACTGAAATAAACCAAACATTTTCAATTTCATTACGAGTCACGTTGTCAATTACTTTATCGATTACAAATATTAAGTCATTCTGAATTGTACTTGACACTCCTGAAAATTATTTTGAGCCTTCCTTAGCAGAAATCCTTGTTGCAAAAACGTTATCTATTTCAGCAAAATAGGTCAAGAGTTCTCGGTAATTACCTTTATTTAGGCTACTGTTTCCTTCTTCGTGCCCACGCACTGGAAGTTCTTGTTTACGCAAATATAGAACAGCATTTGCTAAATGCTTGAAATATTGTCTAGGGTGTAGTGGAGAGCATATCTGACCGGCAATCGGATGATCCTGGGTTCGATTCCCGGGTGGTACCTCATTTTTCATTTTGTTCGTTCTCCCTCCTCATCTTGTGCGGAACGCTCTTCTACACAAGCGTCGTTCTTTACATTAATTATACTGTGTGTTGTTTGCAGTTAAAAAGTATATATGTACGGCATGCGAAGGTGCCCCCTCAGGGCATTGGTTTCTGCTCGTATGTAGGAGAATTACGACTTCTGATTGATCGAGGTCCCTGGTGTAGTGGATAGCATAACCGGGTTCGATTCCCGGGTGGTACCTCATTTTTCATTTTGTTCGTTCTCCCTCCTCATCTTTTGAGGAACGCTCTTCTACACAAGCGTCGTTCTTTACATATATATATATATATATGGGAATGACCTCAGAATGGTTCCCTGAGGTCTTTTATGATACACACAGACCGTGCATGGAACAAGGAACTCTTTTGAGAAAATTAAATCCACTATAGTCCCAATAAGTAACGGTAAATGACAAACACTATAGTTTTTTTCTTTTTCATGATGTTAGCCCGAGGTGGGCAACGGGTCACTCGCAAAGAAGTCCCAAAAATATAACTTCCCTCACCAGCTATCTGCAAAGCAGATAGGGTCCAGCTTTGGGAGAGGATCTAGGGTTTAAAGCAGCCTAACCCCACTATATTTACAACCTCAATATAAGCAAAAGACTCGTTGCATTCACGTCGGATTGAATACATCAAAGAAAAAGGGGTAACTATTATATTTTTATCCAAAAACCAAAACTTAAACCTCAACTGGCAGAATCCCATCATGAAAAGGACATGTTATGTGCCTTGAAAAGTGGACGCTCAATTCTGCTAGTTGAGGTTTAAGTTCTGGTTTTTGGCTAAAAATATAATAGTTACCCCCTTTTCTTTGATGTATTCAATCCGTCGTGAAAGCAACGAGTCTTTTGCTTATATTGAGGTTCTAAATATAGTGGGGCTAGGCTGCTTTAAACCCTAGATCCTCTCCCAAAGCTGGATTCTATCTGCTTTGCAGATAGCTGGTGAGGGAAGCTATATTTTTGGGTCCTCTTTGCGAGTGACCCGTTGCCCACCTCGAGCTAACATCATGAAAAACAAAAACTAAGGTGTTCCAAAAAACCTTAGCCCCCCCCCCCCATTTGCAGCTTACATGTTTACTTATATCGAAATAGTTTTTAGTGATTATAAAAATATATAAAATTCTTTATTTATTGCAGGTATTAAAATCACTCTAGCTGATAAAGTGATAATATAAAGGCTTCTCAATTAATTGTTGATTTGGAAAGACAACGTGTGATAGATCGCATACGAGCAATAACATTTCGGGAAGCTCTTGATGCTGGAGCCACCTTTATAACACGCTCATGGGTTGCCAAAAAGTTGCGAAGAAATGACGACTTCGTCAAAAGAAATTGGAATAAAACTTTGGATGAATGTGAAATGAATACAACCAAATCTGGGCGCCCAAATTTGCCAGTCTCTGGGGAAACAAAGGACATTATTGAAAGCGGTACGCGTAATCGGAAAAACAGCTGTGCTAAACTTTCTAGAGAGATCGAAGTGTTGAGAGGAAAGATCGTTAGTGGTGAGATCATTCGACTGTACCGTCATAGGCAAGGTTTAAAGCTTTGGCATGAACTTCTAAAGCCAAGAAAAACTCAACTTAACATCGATGACAGAATGTGGTTTGCCCATTATCTTGAAGATTGGGATCTACAGATCTACAGAAGCTAAGGCTAACAAAGACCCTAAGATCCACTCTAAGGTTAGCCCGAGAGAAAAGGAAAGAGTAGGGGGTTAAGAGAAGAAAATAAGGGGTTAAGTAAGTAGCAACATCTATCACTCATGGGTTAACATTCATTCAGATAAAGAGAAAAAAGTCTCACCATCATCATCCGCCGGCCACTGCCGACAAGTCAAAAAAATAGTCGGAGAGAATAGGAGAGGGGTGAAAGATGAAAAGAAGTAAAATAAGAACACTTACAAACCATGCAAACATAGTCTTAACTCTCAGTCATACCATGCAAACTACAGACATGCAAGTAAAGAGAGTTACAGACATGCAAGTAAGGAGAGGATAAGAAAAAATAAAAAGTAGGTAAAGTTAAACAAAAAGTGGGTTAGTTTAATCTACGAGCTACATCTACGTTCATGTTAGTCTAATTTTTTTTTTTTTTATTGCTGGCATCACACGCTGGCATGTCACAAGCTGGCATTAATCGTCAACAGACTCATCCTCGACCACCACCCCCAGAGCTCCTGTTACTAATTGTTTTTTATTTTAAACAACGTTAATATTTTTAAAATGCCTATCTAAATGGTTCTTAAACGTAAAGAAGTTTTTAGCGATATTAGTAATGAAACGTCTGCCACGCAACTTAAATCCATTATTACGAGTATTGCTATTATCGAAAGTGAACAGTTTGTCAAAATTTACGTTATCGATGTTATTAACGATTTTGAAAACTTCATTAAGCTCCCCCCTTAGTCTCCTAGTTTCGAGTGAATGCAAGTCTAACTCTTTTATCCTATCTTCATAAGGCTTGTTGCGCAATGACGGAATTAGTTTCGTGGCACGAAGCTGAACCCTTTCTAACCTATCAATATCCTCGCGCAAATACGGACACCAAAACTGAACGACATATTCTAAATGAGGCCTGACTTGGGACGTGTAAAGGGGCAATATAATATCCTTCGATTTAAATTCGAAATTACGCGCTATGAAGCCTAACATCCTATTAGCTTTTGCGCAAGACTCCAGGCACTGGTTCCTAACTTTTAAATCCTTAGATACGTGTACGCCTAAATCTACTTCCTCGTCAACGCTCGCTAACTCCCTATCATCCATCGTGTACGTGTAATTATTGTTACGAGAACCTACATGCAAAACTTTACATTTGTCTACGTTAAATTGCATCTGCCACTTATCCGTCCACTCCATAATCCTATTTACATCGTCTTGGAGCCTATTTCTATCGTCCTCGTTAACAATCTTACCGCCTATTTTAGTATCGTCCGCGAATTTTGACACGTTACTAGTCAATCCTACATCTATGTCGTTAATGTAAATTACGAATAGCAATGGGCCTAACACTGAACCCTGTGGGACACCGCTACCTACATCCAACCACCCCGATTCACTACCATTAACAACGACCCTCTGTCTCCTAGCACGAAGCCATTCCTCTAACCAGTTAGCTACCTGACCGCGTATACCGTGTGCTTTAACCTTCGTAATTAATCTTCTATGCGGAACTGTATCGAACGCCTTTTTAAAATCTAAATAAATAACGTCAGCCACTCTATGCCTATCGTATTCGCGCACAATTTCGTTATAAAATTCTAACAAATTAGTTAAACAAGATCTATGGCGTTGAAACCCATGCTGACTACTATTAATCAAATCTCTACTTTCTAAGTGATCGATGATACGATCCCTAACTACGGATTCCTAAAGTTTACCGACAATTGACGTTAAGCTAATGGGCCTATATTTACTAGCTACTGTGCGGTAACCTTTTTCAAAAATGGGCGTGACGTTAGCTAATTTGAAGTCTTCAGGTATAATCCCCGTTTCGAGTGACTGATTAAAAATCTTCGTTAAGGGGCTACGATAACATCTTTCAAATCTTTCAAATGCCTGGGATAAAAAGCGTCAGGGCCTGGAGCCTTGCTAACTTTTAGCCTATCGATATAATGCACAATCTCACCTTCGTAAACAGTTATTTCATCCAAAATAGTCTCGCTACTAAATGGAACGATATCGTCCACGTCGGGGACATTATTTACGTCTTCTACGGTAAATTTTTTGTTTATGTAACACGTCGGCCTAACTACCAAAATGATCGAGTGTGGGCCACAACACCAAATGAAATCGATGACAATGAACATTATCGTAAATTATTAAAAAGTCCAGACTGTGTTGGTGTGTTTGTGTTGTTCACTGCAAAGAAGCTCATGTGGGTGCTGAAGCCAAATGGTCAGAGTTGGGATGGACAGTATTTTCGTGATATTATTCTATCCTAGCATGTCATTCCTTTTCTAAGAAACCCAAACAATGTTATGGATGTCGATCAGGTCACACTTCTGCACGATAAGGCCCCCTGCTTTAAGGCATTAGCCACTCAACAGTTGTTGCGTAACCATGAGATCGATTTCTTTGGAAATGAAGAATGGCCAGGAAATTCTCCTGACCTGAACGTCTGTGAACACATTGGATCAGTTATAAAGGACAAGGTTGAATGTCTCTTGTTTCAAGAACCTGCAGCAAATCGATTTTCGAAGGATACAATGACGCAACACATTGAAACTGTTTTAGCAAATTTGCGTAACGATCAAGATCTATTCACGTCACTTTTGGCAAGCTACCCAAAACGAATTCAGGCGTCTTGAAAGCCAATGGCGGGAACACCAAGTTTTAATTGTTTCTCATTAAATGCAGGATTAAATTCTCTTTTGTAAGGTATGTTTAGTTTTACTGTACCTCTAATGGTTTAGGCCATGGGCAGGGGGGGCTAAGGTTTATTGGAGCCCCGTATAGTGTTTGTCATTTACCATTACTTATTCGGACTATAGTGGATTTAATTTTCCCAGAAGAGTTCCTTGTTCCATGCATGGTCTGTGTGTATCATATTTATATATATATATATATATATATATATATATATATATATATGTTAAATAGTTTCATTGTGTACTGTTCCTGTTTTTGCGTCTAATGTGTATGCAATTCTTCTCTACTGGTTGTGTTATTTTTATATTTGATTTAAATATATGTGTTATATAAATCATGTCTGTATTATCTCTGTTTTGCACCTGATGTATATACATATTTACCGAATGTATTTCATGAATGATATATATTAAATAGACAGAACGATGTAGTTGGGTTTTATTTCTCCTTTGCACCATATAAACAAATATTAATGGAAATGAAGGGTGTGTGTATATATAAGCGATACAGTGTGTGTGTGTGTGTGTGTGTGTGTGTGTGTGCGAGTATCTAAGGCAACTGGCTGTTTCGACTGGCGGGGTGTCGGAAGCCCACCAGGATGACCACATTTTACCTTAAGAATTTGTTGTGAGTTGTGGTGCCGCTTCAGTTAGCCTATATATACATATATAAGTCACTAAACTAAGGCTACTTCCTGCTTACACTCTAAAGAAATCGCCTGACAGCCGGTTACGCTGTACGATTGGCTGTGGCATGGCTGGCTCCTATGCCAAATGTCAGGTATCCATTATGCGCCGAGACATGCCAGCGAGAACATCTCTCTCTCTCTCTCTTCTCTCTTGTGTTTTATTACCCTTGTTAGATTAGGTTACCCACTCCCCCTTTGAAGGTTCTAGTCCCGGCCCTCTTCATGCTTAACCCCTCCTACTCTCCTCCCTTGTTAGGTTAGGTTACCCTCTCCTCCTCTTCATGCACACCCCCTCTCCCCCTTGGAGGGTCTAACCCCATTGTTGCATGCAATGTTCCAAGATTCCATGTTGCCATTATTGATCATGTTGCATGCAATTGATTTGCACTCGACATTTTTGTGGGTATCCTACTGGAGAGATGCTGGGCAATGCAGCTGCTGCCCAACGCCGGTATGCTGAAAGGTATCCTAATAGGCGATTACCATCAAGGCCTACATTTCTTTCAATTGAACGTCGATAAACTTGAATGACTTTCATTTTAAGTGGATCGTCATCGGCTAAAAAGCAATGTATTTCTGAAACGAAGCGATTGTGAATTTATGTTCATAGGAACTTTTTGTTCACTTTGACGTCCTGAATATGTATAATTTATGACACATAATTTGATAACACCCTGTACAAGTATATGTGTATGTGTGTGTGTGTGTGTGTGTGTGTGTTTGTGTGTGTGTGTGTATAGAGTATATATATATATATATATATCAGGTGCGTGCGGTGAAGCTAGCGATGGGGTACGTTGCTGCCAATAATATATATATATATATATATAGAGTATATATATATAATTTTATTAGGCAAGAATTTTCAAGAAATAATAATGATATAAACTATAATAAATTATGACCTTGGTACGGTAGTAACGATACTTACCAAATCTGGATGATGGTGTATATTTAACTATTTATATGCGACAGCGCGATTTTTATCGATATTTCAGATAGACCCTACGATTCTTAGTGGAATATTCATCTATTACTGAATCGTAGAATGATGGGTCAGAGTTCATTTGGACTAATAACTCATTTTCGATGCTCATAAGGGCTAAGTATGGCAGCCTTTCTTCGCCCATTGTACTTCTTAGATACGTTTTAATTCTCCTAAAAGCCGAAAATGATCTTTCTGCTGATGAAGTTGTAGAGGGAATGATTAGTACTAGCTCTACGAGTTTTTGAAGTTCAGGGATGCTTTCACTCAAGTTGTTCAGGCTCAAGAATTTTGCAATATGGCAGGGATATTTTCCTCGAAATTCTTCAGATGAGTATAGGACACTTAGTTCATTTTTCAGTCCTATAAAATCAAAAGAGCCACTTTGTAACTCCGCAAAGGTTTTAAAAATTTCATCAGGGAATGCTTGGTTAAATTTTAGAAAATTTTCGAGATTCAGAAGTTCCAAAAATTTCAACTGTGACAGATTTCCAAACCGAGCAGTAAGTTGCATGCAAACTGTATCTATGATTTCTAAATAAAGTCTTTTCAATTCCAAATCTGGCCACACAATCATCAAAGCCATTTCGCATTTTCTGAAACTACGCTGAAACACTCCAGCGTATCCCAGGACATTTTTAGGCCAATAGTAAGGCAGTATTTGTTAAGTCCCGCCCAGCACTTAAGGATCATATTCCTATGCAAGTACGTTCTATGCTCAGAGCGTACCTTTTAAGAAAGCACATGAAAAAACAAGGAAGTTTCATTTAATTTTACTTTGTATTGCTTAAGTATACTGAATAAATTATAAAATTTATTGGTATTTATAATAGCATTTTACCAATATTTAAAAGTTAAAATTTTTAAATTTAATAAAAAAAATTGGATACGCACTGCGTACCCAGTGTGCACGCCTATGATATATATATAATATATATATATATATATATATATATATATATATATATATATATATATTTAAACTGCAAACACGCAGTATAATTAACGTAAAGAACGACGCTTGTATAGGAGAATATTCCGCGCAAGATGAGAGAGAGAGAACGAAACAAATGAAAAAATTAATGTAAAGAACATTGGTTTCTGCTCGTATGTAGGAGAATTACGACTTCTGTTTGATCGAGGTCCATGGTGTAGTGGATAGCATATCTGACCGGCAATCGGATGATCCCGGGTTCGATTCCCGGGTGGTACCTCATTTTTCATTTGTTCGTTCTCCCTCCTCATCTTGTGCGGAACGCTCTTCTACACAAGCGCCGTTCTTTACATTAATTATACTGTGTGTTGTTTGCAGTAAAAATGTATATATGTACGGCATGCGAAGGTGCCCCCTCAGGGCATTGGTTTCTGCTCGTATGTAGGAGACTTACGACTTCTGTTTGATCGAGGTCCATGGTGTAGTGGATAGCATATCTGACCGGCAATCGGATGATCCCGGGTTCGATTCCCGAGTGGTACCTCATTTTTCATTTGTTCGTTCTCCCTCCTCATCTTGTGCGGAACGCTCTTCTACACAAGCGTCGTTCTTTACATTAATTATACTGTGTGTTGTTTGCAGTCAAAATGTATATATTTAT
This sequence comes from Bathynomus jamesi, assembly GCA_023014485.1. Lineage (NCBI taxonomy): Eukaryota > Metazoa > Arthropoda > Malacostraca > Isopoda > Cirolanidae > Bathynomus > Bathynomus jamesi. The sequence continues at coordinate 729,294 of JAJOZX010000117.1, forward strand.
ATATATATATACTTGTGCGAAAAACTTTAAGTATACTTAAAAACCTAACGAAACACTGTATTTTGATTGAAGCATCAATGAGAGTTAAAGGAAACAAACAGAGAATAATTTCAAGAAACAACAATATATTCATTAGACCTAACCATAAAATGAATAAACTAAGCCAACATACAACACATAATTGAAAAAATATGAAATTAATGGTGAGAAAATGTTTACGTATAGATTAATGTGCTGTGTCACGGGGATGGCCACTTCAGCGCCGACGTTTCAGCGCCGCCATTTCAGCGCCAGGCCACTTCAGCGCCAGACTATTCAGCGACGGGCCCTTTCAGCGCCGGTCATTTTCTCTGTTGTTTTTACTGACTATACTTGTTTTGACTTTACTTGTTTTATTAACATTACTTGTTGTTATTAACTCTGTATAATGTTGGTTTGGTTTTGGTTATGGTACTTTATTTTTCTTCCATTATAAAAAAAATTAGTGTTGGGATTAGGTTAGGTTAGGTTAGGTTAGGTTAAAAACAGCCCGCCGCAGGCGTTAGTAGTAGTTAGCCGGCTTCAAGTTAGGTTAGGTTAGGTCAGGTTAAGAATATTTATTCATATAACTAATGATGTAATTTCAGAATATTTTGCTCCCAACACTTATATCATTTTTCCTTTTTTTATTTCAGAATTTGTGAACCCTTTATTTTCCTTCCATTATAAAAAAAAATTAGTACCTGCACATAAAATAAAAAAATTGAATTAATTATTTTCATTAGATATATCGATCATTAGCCTGCACATTTTATTGAGTTGTCTTGAAACTATTGTGGCGGGCGCTGAAAGGGCCCGTCGCTGAATAGTCTGGCGCTGAAGTGGCCTGGTGCTGAAATGGCGGCTCTGAAACGTCGGCGCTGAAGTGGCGGCGCTGAATCGTACGCTACCCCTGTGTCACTATCTTTAGCTTGAATAACTTTAATCAAATAATTAGGACATTTCTCCACTAACTTCTTGCACTTCCCAGGAGAGATTTTGTCCCATTCTTCTTGACAAAATTCGCGGAGCTGATTGAGAGTAGTTGGCCTCCATGCACGGACAGCTCTCTTGAGATGAAACGCTCAATCAAATTGAAATCTGGTGACTGGCTTGGCCACTCCAAAAGCTTCCATTTATTCTTTTTCTTCAGCCATGCTTTGGTAGACATGCCATGTGTTTCGGATTATTGTCTTGCTGCAGAATAAAACTGTGACCAATGTAGAACCGGCGAACTGAAGGCATGACATTTTCTTCCAAGATTTCTTGAAGTTTGGTGAAATTCATGTGTCTGTTGACTTCTATTAATTTACCTGACCCAGAAGCACTGAAACAGCCATACAAAAGAATACTGTCACCGACGCGTTTGACCGTGCGTATGGTATTTTTATCTTCAAGTACTTTAACAGACTCCCTCCAGGCATACCGTTGATCAGTATGGCCAAAGGGCTTAATCTTCCAGTAGTCAATCCTACGATTTCGGTGGTTGTTGACATACTTTAAACAAGCATCTTGTGAGCTTTCTTGAGCAGTTTTTTTTATATGCAACTCGTCCAAAGAACCCATTCTTGTTCAGTGTCGTACGTACAGGAGAGGGCTGAACATAGTTTCCAACTTGGTTTAAAGGATGCTTTAGGTCCATAGAATTCAATTTAGGGATTAGCAGTAGCCTCCTTCATTATTTTATGAACAGCACGTTTGGGAATCTTTTGTGATCGTCCACTATGAAGGAGTAGTTTGGTGATTCCATCGCGCTTCAACTTACGAAAGACGTATGAAACTGAAGTAAAAGGCACAGCAAGTTGTTCACTGATCTTCCTGGCAGATTTAATATCACCATGTAAAACAATAATTCCATCTTTAAGATCCTAAGACAGCTCTTTGCCTTTATCCAAGGTAAACTGATGATTGAACAGTATTCAACATTCACATTTTATACTCTGATCAACTTAAACTACAGAAAATGTTTACTTAAGGATTTTCTAGAAGTTGAAGGTGCTTTTATTGTCAAATTTTCTAGAATGTTCCGCTGTCTGACCAGTGACCACTCTACAATGGATTCTAGTGTTGTGCTTAAACTTGTGCACAAAAGAATATGTAAATATTTATAAACATCTTAAGATATCGTTAACCATAACAAAAACTAATTTGGTATAACTTAGTTTGCGATATTTCACGTTCAATGAATGAATAACATATCCACAGATAAATTTCGTAAGGTTTTTAAATGAACAAACATGACAATATACTACTGCCGCTGCTTTTTTTGTGACGGTACGCGCTGGTACTGCGTAGCGGCACCTTTTTTTCAGAGCGACGTTGAAACACGCCGGCTCAAATAAATTAACGTTCCCATCTCGACTGACTCATTTGGAGGGGACAACAAATTTACATGACAATTCGTTGGGTGACGTCACATAGCCTCTCCACCCTCCACAGAGGAGGGGTGGGAGAGGAATTTTACAATCAAGATATGAGTACCGGTACCTCTTTTTTTACAAAAAAAAGCACGGTATATATATATATATGCGCCTAGGTGGTGTAGTGGTTAGCGTCGCTGACTATGAATCCATCGGCCCCGGGTTCGAGACCCGACGGCAGCCGGCGCGCAGCAAAATCCAGCTGTTCATCCTTCCACACAATAAAGAAAGTGGTTGGTAGATAAATGGGTACCCTAGGTGGCCTAGTGGTTAAGACGCTGGGCTGCTGATGGGACGTGGTTCGGATTCCACGTTAAACTGTAGGTCTAAGGTGGAGTGAAAAGCTTGACTTTCGTCAGAATGAACAATTCGGGGGGAAGCTAACCAAACCAAAGGTATATATATATACCGTCTGCCAAAAATAAGGGTTCACTCTAAACACAGCCATGAAATCTACATTTATTAACCAATCATAATGAAACTCATACATTGCAAAACCATGTAAGCAGTATATATGTACACCAATTTTTCAGATTATTATATTAAAAATTAATGATTTAATGAGGATTGTTTATGTTCAACAAATTTTGTTGCTGAACATCGTTCCACTTTTGAATTCTGGGAGTCCACAAAGGCGGTAAAACTTTGGTAAAAAAATTGTTATTTTCATTTTAGTTACAAAATACATCATAAGATTTATAAAATATAGGAAATGTCTCCATGTGATAAACTTTCAAAGGCTTCTTTCATTGATGAAAAGCGATTCACTGTGGAGCCACCTCGGAACAGTCAAAATGACAGCTTACTTTCACGTCCAATGTGAGGATGAAATACCTGATAGCAGACTTTTTGCAACCAGAAGTCATTTCTCAGCTAGTGTCATGGTGTCAGTTAGCATATCAAAGTTAGGGAAAACATTCATTCATTTTACTGAGCCTGGTGTAAACGTCAATGCCGAGTACTATCGAAATACTCCACTGCGAAACATGCTTCCCAAAATGCAAAATCTGGCCAACGGTGGTTATTATCTTTTTCAGCAAGACGGAGTAACATCCCATACAGCAATAGCAACCGTGGAATACTTAATAAATAATGTCCCAGAATTACTTGAACCCAAAAATTGGCCACCTAACAGTCCTGACTTGAACCCTGTTGACTAAGGAATCTGGAAAAATTTGGCACAGAGAGTTTACAGGAGCAGGGTGAGAAATGTTGATTACTTGCCTTAGCTTCTTGTGAAGAAGTGGGGAGAGATACCACAGGAGCAGATCGATCGAACGATTGATGAATTTCGTCCAAGATTGAAGAAAATTGTTGAAACAGAAGGGAAATGTTAATGTTAATTTGATTTCTTTTGTAAACTTAGGATTTAAGTTCTGTTTCGAAATTCAAAATCCTTTTTTTTTATTTTCATGGTTTTTTAATGGAGGCATTTCTTATATTTTATAAATCTTATGATGTATTTTATAACTAAAATGAGAATAAAAATTTTATTATCAAAATTTTACCGCCTTTGTGGACTCCCAGAATTCAAAACTGGAGTGATGGTCACCAGCAAAATTTGTTGAACATAAACAATCCTCATTAAATCATTAATTTTGAAAATAATAATCTGAAAATTGGTGACATATATATTGTTTAAATAGTTTTGCTCTATATAAGTTTCATTATGATTGGGTAATAAATGTTGATTTCATGGCTGTTTTTCGAGTGAACCCTTTTTTTTTGACAGACGGTATATATATATATATATATATATATATATATATATATATATATATATATATTTAGGGTGGTCCAAAAAATAAAAAAATTTAATTTTTTACCTCCACATGGCTGCTCCTGTTCCTATATCTATCAAACATCTCCACGCCAAATTTCAGCCTAATTGAATGATATTTACTGGTCGCTATGAATTTCATTTTACTCATTTTCTAGTAGATTGATCTTCTGAGTTAAAAAATTAAAAAAACAAAGGCAAAAACTAGTTTATGTGTTTGAAAATAGATTAAATCTCAAAGTAAACAGCTTATTTTTTTTAGAAAACAGAATAACTCTTAAAGAAAACAGACTAATTTTTAAAGAACAAAAATGATATGTTTGATAGAAAATTACATTTATCATTCGTTTATAATATCTATCATTACTTAGATTAACGCTTCATCACTGACTCCTTTGAAGACGATGAGTAGTCTTGGCGATGTTTTGCTACTAATCGGAGGATGAATTGTTTTTGTTCTTTATCCTTTGTCAAAGATGTATTATATGCCTTGATAAGGGCGATACCCCTCTCCGCCAAATCATTGACAACTTTTAGGTTGATCGCTATGCGTCGAAACTCTTGAAAGCAATCATCCTCCGTCCAGGAATTGGGATCGGTCCTCAGGAAGGTATCCTCCGCTGCCTTCCTTCCTTCTTTCTTTAACAGATTGAAGATTTCCAGGGTCCTTTCTGTAACCATTTCATACAAATTCAAAACTTCACTGTTCCCTTGAAGCTTCAATCGACGAGTAACAGTGATATTCTCGTTACGTTGGAGGTTTACGAACATCTTCCGTTTGGTCTCGGCATCAACTCTAGGATCGAAGAATGTCAGACCTATGAGACGCTTTCCAAGATACCACAGGTGCCGTTGAAGAGCTGTGGATGCTGCTTCGGAAATGGTCTGATTTGGGTACTTTTGCAAGAATTTAAGAAGCAGAATATCGTTGAAAGGTGCGTTGATTCCGACGGGGGGGGGGCCTCATTCTAAAAACGTGCGTAGACCAACGCGATAAACAGAGAGAGCTCGGTGATATTCTTCGTCTTACGTGCTTTCAGCTGTAGTTAATGCTTGAACAGATAAATTTTGAGGACGTAGATGGCCTTGGCCATCCATCGTGCATGGTGAGTTGGTCCTGGAGCGCGGACCTTGATTTTTTTCTCATCACGGCAGCCGAGGAAGGTGAGACAGAGTCGTAGCAATTCCTCGTAGTCATCACGCGATTGTTTAGATTCCAGTGCCTTTGTGAAATACTGGATCATTTCCTCTCGAAGCTGGAACATCTTTGGATATATGAATAGGTTGTTTGAAGCCTTCATGAAGGAATCCTTTTGAAGTGATGGCCATTTTTTCTGAAAACGTTTAAAGAGAGTCATTTCCGGGCCACCTGTGGGTCCAAGAAGTGCGTTGCAGGTGTTTGACAAGACGACTTCAAGGATATGATGTCGACAAGCAGTTCCCTCCATACTGCTTTTTCAATCATGATACTGGTTCCCCTGTGAAGGCCAGTATTAGACGCAGTTATGTCAAATACGAGACCTTGGATCTCACCGCAAAGGTTTCAGTCATCAATCGTCGAAATGCAAGCCTTGGCCTGTTCTTCTCCTGTAGCTCGTTGTATTTTTGGCACCGCTAGGAGTTTTTCCATCCCATTTTCAGTAACGATTACCGCGGTTCGTTCGGCTGTTTCCTTTGCGCCGCCGATGTCGGAAAGTAGTTTTCCATCCCAGTGAAGAAGGGGTCCTTCGACAGAAAAAGGAAGCTTCATCCTCTTTGGCTGCTGCCTGCCTTGCTTGCCTTCTTGAACGACGGATAGCCCAGGGCTTGAGCGACTGATCCAGCAACGAAGATTGCTCTTCGATCGGGAAGGTTCACGCGATCAAGAGCAGCAACAACATCTGGTGATGTGAAGATATTGTTTCGTTTCAGAGGATGAGAGTGTACATTCACAAACAGCATTATACAAGAAATGGAACAATTGCATCATCCTCTGAAAGGTGGGCAGTGTCACTGCGGCGTGACTGCCGCGTCCTCTAAAAACGAAGCGGGTAGAAAATGATTAGCTAATTAATTAATTGAAAATGTGAAAATCATAGCGACCTCTTATTATGTACTGAATCGACAGATATTTTGTACAAAATCACTTCACATCTAAAAGAATAAGAACAAGCATGTGGAGAGCATTTCGAACTATTTTGAAAATTTAGCCCAAATTTTGGACCACTCTAATATATATATATATATATATATATAAAACAACTTAAAGATAGCAAAGAATATAAAGTATAAATCGGAAACTATATTCCTATAAACAGCAATTCGTTAGAGTAGGAATTAGACTTGTATCTAAAATTCATTCCAGTGCAAATGGAGAGCCTGAACTAAATTCATGCGATGAAGCTCTCCGAGCAGCTCCTGCTTTCCAATATTTATTGAATACACTTAGTGCAATTTTCATATTTCGCTTTCATTTTCAGCTCATCTCTCTCTCTCTCTTCTCTCTCTCTCACCCTATATATATACTGTATATATATATATATATATATATATATATATATATATATATATATATATATATATATATATTAGGCCGGGTCAAAAATGGGAAATTTTTTATTTCTTAAAAAGTACACTATGTGAGGTTTTTTATTACTTTAACAACATATTAAAAAATCAAGCATGTGCTACCCTACTACCCCTATCACATGCCCCTCTTCCCTTTTTTACCTTCATATTTGCATATGTTTAATGTTGTTATATGTTACATGATAAGTTGTTTGTTTAATGCTTGATATTTTTATGTTTCAGATAAATAGAAATAATTTTTCAGATAAATAGAAATAATTTGCATTTGCTTTAATTATAATTTGAATTATCATAAATTATAAATCACATATAATTTGATTTTACTTCTGAATATAAACTATGACTACTAGAAGCAAGTCCTCAAATGCAGCCTTTGGATATCCTCCGGAATTCCCAGCAGCCATGACTCCTTCAAAAGCAGATGTTGTGAGACACTACCCTTTTGTGTGCCGTCGTGAAGAAGCTAAATCAAAAGGATCAGCAACTGCTAATGATTGTTACAGGGTTGTTATAAAAGATATTGAAGAATTTGAATGAAATTTTCTTTTCCTACAATTAACACCAAAGGTATCTATCTTAAAGTCAGTCGACTAATAGAAGAAGCCTCAAAATTGAACAAGGTGCCGTTACCTCGAACAAATGAGAGGTTTGCCTTAAAAGTAGCTCAGTATGATGAAATGTTTGATATATCTTCTTGTGAATGCTATGATAAGGGAATTGATAGGAAATCTTGCAGGTGTAAGGATAAAATATCAATGACAGAATGGGAGTCTTTTGTGGGTCAAAAACAAAGAAAAAATCAATTAGGACCAATTGATCGCATAGCTAGTTCAAAAAGAAGAGATCTTTAGCAAGAGCCCAAGAAGCACAAACCGTCAACTAAAAGCACAAGAAGACATGACTGAAGCAACCAATGTTTTACCATGAGAATTTATAGAAAATTCCGAAGACAGGCTGTAGATTATGAAGCCGATGTAGAATTGACTGAGAATATTCAGAACAGGCACTCCTATAAAAACCTAGCATTAACAGCAGATCGTTATCGTGTAAGTTGTAGAGCTGCAGCTGCACTAGTCAATGCAGCTTTAAAAGATATGGGGATCCTTAACCAGACCAACATGCTTGACAGAAAAAAATTAGAAAGAGAAAGAAATCGCATGGGTGAAACAAGTATGATACTTTAAGGTCTAAATCCGAAATTCTGAAGATGGAGTGCTTTGGATTTGATGGAAGAAAAGATAACACATTAACTAAAAGTGGAAAGATAAAAGAAGAACACTATGTTATTGTGAAAGAACCTGGAAGCATCTATGTAGACCATGTCACACAAGATAATGGAACTGGTCGCTGCATAGCAGAAGAGTTGATAACTATTATTACAGACGCGAACAGCACAGATACTATCAAAGCTTTACTGTGTGATGGTACTCCTGTAAATACAGAAAAAATTGGTGGAGCCATAAAACTGGTCGAAATTCATCTTAACAGACCAGTGCAGTGGTTGGTGTGCCTCTTGCATTTGAATGAGCTGCAAAGGGGGAGTTATGCAATAAAGGGGGAGGGATATGCAATGAAGGGGGAGGGTTATGCAAAGGGGAGGGGGGAATGTTGCAAGAGCAACAAGGGTTATGCAACTTGGAGGCGGTGTTATCCCCCAAGAGAAAGAGAGGAGAAGGAGAGAGAGGAAGAGAGGTGTTCGCCTGGCAGGAGCCAAGCGCATATTGTTTTTTTTTTTCTGTTTAAGGTGCTTCAACCCTGCTGGATTATTGACACCATATTAAAACTTCATCTGAGCGCCCGCTGTCTTATAAGGTGTAAATCCGCCAGTTGGCTTTGAAGGCGTAAATGGCTTCTGCAGGTTGAGTTGCCAGATTGCGCTATTTATTTAATTAAAGCATATATTATTGACAGTTGGCTTAGAAATCCGTCAGTTGGCTTAGAAGGCGTAAATTGCTTGTTCAGGTGTACAGGTTGAGTTGCCAGATAGCACTATTTATTTAACTAAAGCATATATTCTTGACGGTTGGCATAGAAATCCGTCAGTCGGTTTAGAAGGCGTAACCAACCATTTGGTATAATTAAATAATAATATCGTTTACAACCAAAAGAATTAAATAAAACACCATTACATCATTTTGCTTACTTAGACGAATTATTGGAATCAGAAATATATAGAAAATAAATATACAATGGAATATATATGAACAAAAAATAAAATAAAAAATAATAATAGTATAAGAAATATGAACGAGGAATATGTATATAATAAAAAAAAAATAATAAAAATATGACCATCAATATAACAGTACAGGAGAAATAGATATACACAATCATGTTAAATAATTAAATATACTGGAAATAAATCAATACACTTTATCTTCTGCAAAAAATAAAAAAATAAAAAATAAGAAATACAAAACGATGGAGTATAACCATCAGTATAGCAGTACAGCAGAAATCTATATATATATATATATATATATACATGTTAACCCCTCCGTCTATGGCCATGGGGTGGTTCGGATCGACGGGGGTTCTAGTTAGGAGGCAAGCAACGGATATTTCTCCTATAACATTCTAATTCTTTTCGGTCGCCACTCTGTTAAACTCTTGGCTACAGACTCGCCAGACTGTTATGCCGATATCTTCTATGGTGCTTGGGTTGTCTCTTAATTTGGGCAAAGGGTCGCCAATTTTTAATTCTTCTCTTTCTATAATACTCTGATACTTTCTCTGATAATTTCTCTGATACTAAAATTATCGACTTTTCTTTTATAACTTGTCGACCTAACTGACTAAGTTCTTCTGAAGAGAACAAGGCTCGAAGGGGAAAATAAAAAGTTTCTCTTGCTGTAATTTACTTCTTAAAAATTTACAGTTAGTGGTCTGAATTTACAAGGGTAGAGGTTCGACCTCTTTCGACCATGGCTGAGGCCGGAATCTAAAAAAAACTAAGGAGGCAAGGGGCCTCTGCCCCCTCCTCGCAGCAAGGCTGCTAACAAGGGAGGCTCGTAATGAAGTGCCGTAATGAAGTACTAATCTGAAGTGACTTAATTGAAGAAGTGCCTTAATTTTACAAATACATGTATAATATAAACTTAAATGTTTGGGGGAAGACAGTCGAAGGTTAAGTTTCCCCCTTTTAAACACATGATCAGATGTTTGAAAGATTGCAAATAAAAATTTAAAAAAAATAAAAATAAAAACTAATTTGTATTTTTCGCCGAGTCTACATTTATGAAGGCGATATCATTTCGTAATAGTACACATAAGTACAGATTAAGTACACGACTGAGTACGTATTAATTTTGGTTCATTACAATTACGATTACAATTATGGATTACTTCATATTCACTTATTGTTTAATTACACTTCCATTTTAAAGTACATTCTTACATTACCGTATATATTAAATCATTACATTTAATTACAGTTTCAATGAAGTACATTACGTCGTTTACAATTCTTACAGTGTTTTTATATATTTATATATGGTTATACTAGATGGTTATACTAGATGGTTATTATATATGGTTATTATATATGGTTATTAGTACAACACAAGTACATGAGACATGACACACATGATATAACATAATATGTTATAATATGTTATAAATTTGAAATCAGAGCGAAAGGAGGTATTTTATCTTTGAGCGTTCGAATCTGCTAGTCAGCGGAATTCGATCACTTAACCTCAGCATTTTTTCGAGTTCATCTCGGGAGGTCATATAATTAAAAATAAAAATGAAAAAATAATACGAGAACGTATTTATGCGTTTTCGAACGAAAGAGAAAAAATGAATATTTAATAAAATTGACATACGATAATGGTCAAGATAAGATATGGACGTATGGGGGCGGGGTATATGGTCGAATAATAGTTATATTTATACTACATAACATATAAATAATGACTTCTATAGAGTGTACAGTTTTTATTATGATGATAAAGATTTTTCATACATTGCATACTAGAGATATAATGAAGGGAAATTAATGACGGGAAAATGTGACGTATGGATGAATATGGTTGAATAATAATATTTATACTACATAACACCACAACATTATTACTAAAGAATTTACCATACATTGAATACGGAAGATGTCCAAATACTAAGAACGTGATTCAGTGTACAAAGTATGGGAAACGTAAAGAGAACAAAGTTATTTTGTGACGTCATAGTGTATAAGTCATTATTAGAAAAGATGAATTAGAGAAATACAGTAGTGAATAAAGAAGTATAAATCGAAATTCTATCCAAAACTCGCTTAGGCGATTTTTGGTTTCTTATGTAAAAATGAACATTCAAACATAAAACTATAAGAACATAAGTACTGCATGAAGACAATGAATCCATATAATGATGGTGTAGGAATTGTTCATTGTTAACTTTTTACAATATTTCCCCCCCCCCTAAAATGGTATTAATACAATAATAATACAATTAATACAATACAATTGAGAAAATAACATCTAACGAATTCAAATTAGATGATGACGAAAATTTTTTTCTTTACATTACAAACTTTTATACAGAACAAGTGAGTTATTATATAATATATAAGAATTCAAAGATTAATACTTTAATTTAGACAAACAATTAAGTGAGACAAACAATGATATGGTTAAAATGTTTTACCAAATTTTATTTTTTTCTGTGGGATAAATTATGTACATAATGAATAGAGTAGACAAAAGGGAAAATGTAAATCGTACAATCTATAAGCTAATTTTTATTGACTATTGTAGGTAAAAATAGAATTACGTAATCGATGATGTATAGTCCTGTGGTCAAGTGTGTATTTGGGTGTATTAGGTGCAAAGTGTGTATTTTACAATTTCGAGGGACAGATTAGCTGATAGGATTGTTCAAGTAACTGAATAAATGCATGAGCAAGATATATTAGAAAGCACAAATGATTAAGACTAAACAGCATAGTTTGCACTTACGTAATGAAATAGTTTTATTGTGATATTCAATGATTTTAGCATAAGGGCTGTATATATATATAGTATATATAATGTGCATACATGCATTTTTATTGACTGTTGTAGGTACAAATCGAATTATGTAATGGATGATGTATAGACCTGTGGTCAAATGTGTAGGGATTTGGAAGGTTTTTGAATTAACAAAGTTTAAAAATAATGTATAATAATTTAAGATGCGTTTAGGGTTATAAAATCTTTTAAGTTTAAGTCAGTTATTGTTATTATTATTATCATTATTATTATTATAAAATCCTTTAAGCTCAAGGTCAATTATTATAAAATTCTAAATTACAGGTAGTATTAATGATGGTGTATGCATATGAGTTTAATGTGAAAGTGACTGGAGGGACGGAACGTAAATGAATTCGAATATGTGTCAAAAGTAATAAAATTCAATTAGGATTTAGATTTTACATAATTAATCAGTTACACGTATAAGGTAATTAAAAAACAAACTTAGAGGAACTTACAATTAATGAAAAAGTAAATCTAGCGTTATTAAAAATTAAATTTTGAAGATGGAATTAAATTCGACTAGTAACATTCCTAGCCATATATGAACTATATAACCATTAACATCAACCAGAAGCATCGGTACGATAATTGAATTAAAAAAATCAAGAATACAAATTAAAAATATAAATCAATTATGCATTTCAACCAGCTAAACATAATTTTATAATATTCTTGAAAATAAAAGTAAATCGAACCTTAGATGAGTTTCGACCAAGAATAAAAAAGTTATGGAAATGGAAGGGAAGCATTTCGAACAATCTTTTCTTTTAATAATTTCAGGTAAATTTTTCATTAAAAATTATTTTTATATAATAAAAAAAAATAAAAAAAAGGTTTAATAATTTTTGCATGTTAAGTAGAAAAATCATACTCTTTCGTTAAATGTTGATAGAATTTGAATTATTTGATATTTTAGTCTGAAATTGACAATTACATGTTTTTGTGAGCACTTTGCTCTTTAAAAAAAAGATTGCTTGTCACACTACTTAAAAATTAAAAAAGTTCAACAAACGGAGGGACGGCATGTTCCTCATATACATTACAATAATTACCAAAATCGTTACAACCTTTGTAAAAACGGTTTTGTTACAAATAATGAATTACATAACTATATATTTATATACGCAACAATGGCATGAAAAGAAAAGACAAATCGGTCAATTTCCTTCTCACAAACAAGAAAAAAAGGTTAACTAAAGACGCAACCCGGTCAATTCAGGTTGAATTAAATTCTCTTTTACAACACAAAAAAAGGTTGAATTAAATTCTTAACTTACATTTTTCTTAAATTAAATTCTCTTAAATTACAAAGAAAAAGTTGAATTCAATTGACTGCATTGAAAACTAACTTGGGGCTCGAAATAAAAATGACTTGGGACTTCGAATACTTGGGACTCGGAATACTTGGGACTCGGAATACTTGGAATAATACTGACTTGGAAGAAAACTGTGACTTGAAAAATAACTTCGACTTGAAAAATAACTTCGACTTGAAAAATAACTTCGACTTGAACTCTCTAACTTCAAATAAAACTCTCTGACTTGAACTCTATCAAGTATTTCTATAAATCTCTGGGGCAGTTGTCCGTCTTGGCGCAACCTTCTGACTTGACCTCTTATCAAGTATTCTGAAACTAACTTGAAATTAACTGAAAATGGAAAATGACTGCACTTGATCTCTATTCAAGTGGAGACGATTAACCTCTGTTTTGGTTGACCCTCTTGGTGCAACCGACTTACTTGAAATGCAATCAAGTATCTCTATAACTTAAACTGTCTAACTTGAAATTAACTGAAAATGGAAAATGACTGCACTTGATCTCTCTTCAAGTGGAGACGATTAACCTCTGTTTTGGTTGACCCTCTTGGTGCAACCTTCTGACTTCAAAAACTGACTTCAAAAAAATGACTTCAAAAAAATGACTTCAAAAAATGACTTCAAAACTGACTTCAAATATCTCTCTAAATCTATAAACTCTCTATAAACACTCTTTCTTAATTTGCAAGTCAATTCAATTCAATAATTTGAAAAAAATTTGCAAACAAAAAAAAACAAAAAAAAATGTAAACAACATTTCACTCTAATGTACGGGAAGGTACATAAAATAAAATTATTCTATACTGAATATAACAGTGAAAATAACTCTCTTGAAATTAACTCTGAAATTAACTCTCTTGAAATTAACTCTCTTTGAAATTAACTCTCTTGAAATTAACTCTCTTGAAATTAACTCTCTTGAAATTAACTCTCTTGAAATTAACTCTCTTTGAAATTAACTCTGTTTGAAATTAACTCTCTTTGAAATTAACTCTGAAATTAACTCTCTTTGAAATTAACTCACTTTGAAATTAACTCTCTTTGAAATTAACTCTCTTTGAAATTAACTCTCTGTTACAATTAACTCTCTGTGACAATTAACTTCTGTGAAAATTAGTTTCACTAAAAAAAAGTGTATCACTGGTGTCTGAAATGTTCACTGTGTTTTGTGTAAATTCTGACTTGATACTCATTATTAACTGTAAATAATACTGACTTTTCAAGTGTTTATAAATTTCTTAAAAAAACAAACTGTACTTAACAAAATTTTCTATGGGGAAATCCTTGAGACGTGTCCTGAAGACGTCTTGCTGGCTACTTCTTCTTGGATGAAAACTAGGCGTGGAGAACTTGGAGTCGTGACACACCGGTTCAAGGGTGGATGTTACGAACTAGAAGTCGTGACACGCCGGTCAACTGGTTTTATCCTGATGCAGGGTAATTTCTATCTTGGCCAAGGAGTGGCCTCTTCTTAAAATCTTCTTGTTAAAATCTTCTTGTTAAAATCTTCTTCTTTAAAAATCTTCTTAAAAACTTCTTTTTATCCTGGGGCAGGGTCGCCAGTTTGTTAACCCCTCCGTCTATGGCCCTGGGGTGGTTCGGATCGACGGGGGTTCTAGTTAGGAGGCAAGCAACGGATATTTCTTCTATAACATTCTAATTCTTTTCGGTCGCCACTCTGTTAAACTCTTGGATACAGACTCGCCAGACTGTTATGCCGATATCTTCTATGGTGCTTGGGTTGTCTTTTAAACACATGATCAGATGTTTGAAAGATTGCAAATAAAAATAAAATAAAAATAAAAATAACTAATTTGTATTTTTCGCCGAGTCTACATTTATGAAGGCGATATCATTTCGTAATAGTACACATAAGTACAGATTAAGTACACGACTGAGTACGTATTAATTTTGGTTCATTACAATTACGATTACAATTATGGATTACTTCATATTCACTTATTGTTTAATTACACTTCCATTTTAAAGTACATTCTTACATTACCGAATATATTAAATCATTACATTTAATTACAGTTTCAATGAAGTACATTACGTCGTTTACCATTCTTACAGTGTTTTTATATATTTATATATGGTTATACTAGATGGTTATACTAGATGGTTATTATATATGGTTATTATATATGGTTATTAGTACAACACAAGTACATGAGACATGACACACATGATATAACATAATATGTTATAATATGTTATAAATTTGAAATCAGAGCGAAAGGAGGTATTTTATCTTTGAGCGTTCGAATCTGCTAGTCAGCGGAATTCGATCACTTAACCTCAGCATTTTTTTCGAGTTCATCTCGGGAGGTCATATAATTAAAAATAAAAATGAAAAAAATAATACGAGAACGTATTTATGCGTTCTCGAACGAAAGAGAAAAAATGAATATTTAATAAAATTGACATACGATAATGGTCAAGATAAGATATGGACGTATGGGGGCGTGGTATATGGTCGAATAATAGTTATATTTATACTACATAACATATAAATAATGACTTCTATAGAGTGTACAGTTTTTATTATGATGATAAAGAATTTTCATACATTGCATACTAGAGATATAATGAAGGGAAATTAATGACGGGAAAATGTGACGTATGGATGAATATGGTTCAATAATAATATTTATACTACATAACACCACAACATTATTACTAAAGAATTTACCATACATTGAATACGGAAGATGTCCAAATACTAAGAACGTGATTCAGTGTACAAAGTATGGGAAACGTAAAGAGAACAAAGTTATTTTGTGACGTCATAGTGTATAAGTCATTATTAGAAAAGATGAATTAGAGAAATACAGTAATGAATAAAGAAGTATAAATCGAAATTCTATCCAAAACTCGCTTAGGCGATTTTTGGTTTCTTATGTAAAAATGAACATTCAAACAAAACTATAAGAACATAAGTACTGCATGAAGACAATGAATCCATATAATGATGGTGTAGGAATTGTTCATTGTTCACTTTACATATATATATATATATATATATATATATATATATAATTATGTTAAATAATTAAATATATTGAAAATTTATCAAAATACATTCACTTTGTTCTACTGCGCAAAACACTAAACTGACACGTAATCGAGTCTACAATCACATCATTATTGCTTTGCACTACGCAGTAAACGCGGCTTAATATTATTTCACCGCTCAAGTTATAGGGAAATCTATACTCTATATAAATGGCCTTCATATTGTTCGGTACTACTTTTGTGCCCACTTTACATCCGGTGGCAAATTATCTTTAAATACGTCTAGAATACAATCAAAAGCAAGCACAAAGAGGTCATCGTTAGCCACAACGTCATTATTAAATACAAGTTTATAAACACTCCTTTCCAATCGAGGTTTTTTTTTACCAACCCGAGCTTTTCAATCGTGAACTCTTCTTCACTCTGCATAGCGGCAATTGAAATAATCTTCCAAGTCGTAACGACCACTATTCATTATATAAAGAAATAGTTCATCAGGGTGAACGGTGTAGGTGAGCTCAGCCCTGTACCGCTCAAGTGCTTTGTACCAAAGTTCGTGATATTTCAAGGAGTCTAAACCTTTTAAATAAGCATCCAGCTCTAGACCATTCTCGCCTTTTCAGTCCTACACTCGGTAAACCCATCGAGCAGAGAGGTGTATGCGTATTCAAGAACCGTATCAAAATGAAGCATATCCGTAACACACGCATCTAATATAGGCTTCAGCTTGCGGAATCCGATGATTTCAAACATTCTGTCGAGGATGAAACGGTTTCGCTTAGGGACAAGAGCGTTATTATCAGAAGCATTCTTCCACATCAGCCGTATATCAATGCTTGGCCGATCGTTATTTGTACACAACGTACAAACAACGGCATATGAGGGGGTCACTAATCTGCTCTCTTCTTGTACCAACACCTGCAGGAATTTTATAACGAACTTCACTCCACTTCTCAACTACCAAGAAGATTCTATTCATCTCCTCAACACTTAAATAAACAACATTCCGTTTGTTTGTTTGTCTACAAATCGTTTCCAGTACATAGTTAATGGCACCGGTTTTACGCTTGAACACGCGCAACGACTTCGTCACGGACACATCGTATACAGCGTTGAGAATGCTGCTCAAAGGAAGTTCCATCGTATTCGAGGAGCGTACGTCCAGTCGGTTCAAGCTCTGAGATGACTATGAGCCACATGCAACGGATCGGCTCGACGGGAGGAGTGAGTCACACCATATGCTAATGAAAAGTGTACGGCGCTGTTCCAACATGAATACTTGTATCCCATTATATTGGGTAGGTATTTTGAGAAATTTTCCGATACATGAAGCAATATCGGTTTTAATGTTTTATCACTCCCACTCCCCAGAATACGCACCAGATATTTTTGCATAGGGGATTTTCACGAACTAGCATTTTATTCACACTCCGGCGCACTATTTGAGAAAAACATATGACCATAATTTTCCTTTTAACTTAGCATGCGATACTCATCTCTAAATTCTGTGAGAGAATACTTGTATCCCATTATATTGGGATATATGTTTTGAGAAATTTTCCGATACATGAAGCAATATCGGTTTTAATGTTTTATCACTCACCAGACGTTCATTTCCACAAACTAAACAACTTCACAATCCGGCGCACTATTTGAGGGAAACATATGCCCATATTTTTCCATTTTGTTTAACAATAGATAATTAAATAAATATATAGTCTGTTAAAGTCTGTTAAAAACTCACACAGGCCATTAGCCACAACCTCACTACAAACCTCGTCAAGATATATATTAATATAGTGGTAAAAATACTTAAAATTCTCCATGTTGACAAGATTTACATTCTCAGTCGCAGGGTACGAGTACTCGGTATGATGCAACATGAAATAATATCGCTTGTCATACCACTCATCAACAAGACTCACTATCCATATTCGTTGCTTCTCTTCTGCACGTGTTGTTCCTTCTACTTCACGGTATATGTAAGCTTTTATAAAGTGTAGTCCTAAAACATAGTTCAATACATCACTTGTACCACGAAATCCTACAATGCTCTCACCAGAATAGCCGTAGAGTATTTGTACCTCTTGCTCCTTCGCACGACTCAATGTAGCCTTAAAAGTACCAAAGGAGGGTGGAATAGGGAGTTTTTCAGTATCCACCACATCTTGGCACTTTGCCGAATACCACTTCATAAACGTCGAACACGCAATATTAAAGGTAGCCATTACTATTTTTCGTCTACGCGGGAGAATACACGTCTGAGATCCAGGGCTTACTGCCATCAACTGAGCACGCAAGGAAGAGATATGCCCAGGTAGTAGCAGGAGTCACGGGATCAATCATACAGGTGGGCGGAGCTTAGAACTTTCTCCTGTACACACGCTGGGCGGAGCTTAGAATTTTCTCCTGTGTACACACACACACTCACACACACACACACACACACACACACACACAAAGGAGAAAGTGAAACTCTAATTGAAACACGATTTATTTAATAAACGAAATATTCAAGGTATATATATTTACAAATACGTATAATAAATAAGTTAACAATAGACATATCAAAGATTATGATATCCAAAGGGCACGGTATCATAGGTACCAGGCACCTGGTAACGTTTCCTATAGGTGTTACGGCACACCTTTGTACCCCTAAGTTCCTTCACTCCCACCAGCTTCTGCGCCCGAAAATTGTGGGTACCTACAGTTAGTTGGGGTGGCCGGTCGCCCTCATCATCATCCAAGCACACTAGATCCTTCAATGAATCAAAGTGAACAACCCGCCGATTCGCCTGGTTGAACGTGATACCCTTAGCTTTCACGATATATTTCATATCCTCACCCACCCTCACCCGTACTCCATAAGTTTTTGGCCCTGTTGAAACAAAAGAGTCGGCATATGCGATGGCTCCATACTCATCCTTGATTTCATCAGTCAACTCCCCGAGGAACTCACCAATAGGTGAATATCACACTATCTCTATCGGCGTACAAAACCCTCCGCCCAAGAGAATGCAATAGGCCCCAAAGTTTGATGCGTGCGTAGGCCGTTGTGAAGCTGGCTGCAGGTATGTTTGTAACCCGTGAGGTATCTGTGGCCAATTCGGTATTGTTGTACTTTATTATGTAAGTATTAACTACATTCACAATCTCCATGACCTCTTTATTGGGAGGGTTGGCATAATCCCAGACTTCACTATAACATTGTGCCAAATGAACGGTCCCTTTGCCAGTATTCTGTGCAAATTTTCCCCAAAGACTGTTTAGAGACAACTTTGCACTAAAGCGCTTGCCAGGGTTCTTTACTATTAGGGAACGGTCAAGCTGTATACCTTCACTGTCACGGTAACGTTGAATATAGGTCGATTTTTCATCTTCGGTATCAACTCCTCGCGGATACCCTGATGCTTCTACCTTATCCTTCAAAAAAGCGTTTATATATGGCGTGAAAAGGTTGGGTAGCTTCTGAAACCTCCACACCTCATGTATCTTCAATACTCTGTGGCCATAGCGAACAGCTAGATCCAGCTCTGGACTTGTATATACACCTCTGATCTTACGCTGGTTAGCTGCATGATTACATTCCCCATTGTTCTCCTCTGCGCAATTCACGCACAAGGGAAACATGAGCTTGTGATCTATAACGACGGGTAAGATCGGCATCCATAAATCGCAAGGGGTGAGCACATCTACGAAAGAAAGGCCGAAATAGTACCCGTTCAAATTTGTTGAGAACACCTCGATGGTGGGCAGGTCAGGTTCCACCAGTTTCTCAGGTGCACCCATGGGGTACGGATTGTTCTTCATCACGTAGGGATATAAAGAACAGAAGTCGTAGTAATAGAGTTTCACGCCCTCCGTACGCGAAAAGTAGAGCATGAAGAGATTTGTACGCCCTCCGAACAAACTATCACCGCATTTGGGAGGATCCAGCACCATTGAACGTTTGATCATGTTTATTTCTTCACGGTACTGTCCATCTGTTTCCATCCATACATCATACTCATGCTCTCACAAGACTTTGTGAGTGAACTGGGAGCCTATAAGTTGATCGCGGGTGCGAGTCCCCGCAAGACTGTCGGCATGAGATCTACCATGGATATCTCCTACGATTCCACACTCAGGACGGGGCATCCGTGCCACCAGCAACCGTTAAAGGAGTACACAGTCTTCTCACCAGTGGCACGGTTTTCACTTAGACCATCAACCCAAAAAACACGACTATTAACCTTAATGGGTACTTCCTCCGTGTTGCGGGCATGCTTTATATATGCACCCCCGGTCTGCTGCTGTAGGTGTATGAGCCAGTAAATAACCTTGTGCCCATAACTGCGGGGATTGTTTCTGTGAATAACGGCTAAGGTGTCTTTAGGCATGAAGTTATTCTTGAACACCGTAAAACATAATGAGGCGATCGTGGTTGCGACTTGCAACGGATCGCATTTGAAAAGGCCTATGTACATTAGGGTGGCCCACTTTTCAATTTTTTTGAAAAGTATAGGTGATCGTGGTTTTTCCCATTATTTGGCACTATACTAGCACATTGGTACCATTTTTGCAAAAATTGATCAATATTTAGGGGTCTCGCATCGACCTTGAAATTACTATTTTTTTTTTAAATGCGTACTTTTTAACTTTTTACTGAATCAAGATAAATCATTAAGTAGGGATGTTTTCTGAATTCTCTTAATGAGAGAAGTCGTTTGGTGTGCCTGCCAATGTCATACGACTAACGGTTTAAAGGTTGTGCCTGTATACAGGTAATACCAATGTGCTAGTATAGTGCCAAATAATGGGAAAAACCACGATCACCTATACTTTTCAAAAAAATGAGTCACCATACCCGGGAGGAATGTATAATGTATATAGGTAATTAGAAAATGCACTATGCCTGTGCAAGGTACCTAACCTATTTCTTTTTTTGCAGATCATAACATTTTGAAATTCTGTCTGAGTTCCTCATCCTTTGTCATGGACAAATCGATGGCAACCATAACTGGAAGAACTCTTGAAGCTACAAATAGAGAGTCATCAAAAGGAAAGGCGAAAATAACATCGCTGCCTTCTCTAAGATCGGCCTCGGAAATTTTTTTAGTTGGCCAACCGTCGTCCTCCATCAGTGGTAGCAAATTGCCAACAACACGGCAGGTTTTGCAATACTTCTTCAGTGTTATCCAGTACACTGCTAGCAGGAAAGACGCATTCAAAGAAACCGTAAACAACGTCTTATTATTTTTGAAGATGGGACGAGCTCGATCTCTAGACCTACTGCAAGCTGCAGGTCGAGAATCTGGCGGAGAGTACGTGGCTAATAGAACTCCGGGACGCGGCGGTCAGCTTCCTGAGCACAGCTTCTGGTTTCGTCAGAGACGATTACCGGGAAGTGGCAGAGATCACGCTCCTGGTACTCGGGACACAACCACGCCGTGGCATTCATCTCATGCGCCCAGGAGCCTACCACCACGCAAGATGGATGGCTAAAGTTAGTATTTTCAAAGAAAAATAATCTAGAGATAAGTTTAAATGTTATTCAAAGATAAACATTTCATTATAACGCAAACAAAGTAATTGGTAACAATAAACCTGTCTTACTTACAATGGTGCCTATTCTGTTTCAGGTCATCTACTACACAAAACTGCTGATGTTCAGTAGGCAGCTGGAGCTCGACAAACTGCACAGGATCGTGGTGTTCATCGCTCTTCTGTACGTACCAGCTTGGTTGGCGGCCCCTGTAGCAGCTGATGCGCCGTTGAATGACCTGGTACTATACCAGCGTTTTCTGAGGTATAGGGCAGTGGACCGCGAGGTGGCATACAGAAGCGTCACTGGCAGTGATGAGGCGGCACTTCTGGTATCTGAGGCCTCAGACCGTCATCTTCGCTCTATGCAGCAACAAGGTGGATGGCACTGTGAAGCAACAGATGGCAGAGAAGCTGTCCCACCTCCCTGTACCCAAAGACTTCACATACGAGAACGTCTCAGTCGACGAGATGACGCTACTCCCCGACCTGATCGACGAGTCCTCCTGGTTCTTATTTGCAGGTCTGAAGATGTATGGGTCTTCGTGGCTCACCCTGCCAACTGATAAGTGGGACGAGAACGAGGACTTTTGTCGTCTGAAGGATGTGATCTCTAATCTCCAGGTCACCAATGACGTCGCTGAAAGAGGAGTCCAACTGATACAAGACTATGCGAACACGGTCACAAAGGACGAGGCACAGCTGCAGGATCTTCTGCAAGTGGTGGAAAAGAACCGGAAAGAGCTCGGCGACTTCAAGAAGTCATCACTCGCCACGATGACATAGCACAGAGGGACAACGTTGCAGCCAGTGACGTGTGATAGTGGTCAATACAATGCAAAAGTGATTGTTTAAGTTATTGTTTCTTTCTTCCTTATTTGTCTGCTATTTGCTGATTTTTTTGAAAAGTATAGGTGATCGTTGTTTTTCCCATTATTTGGCACTATACCAGCACATTGGTATTACCTGTATACAGGCACAACTTTTAAACCGTTAGTCGTATGACATTGGAAGGCACACCAAACTACTTCTCTCATTAAGAGGATTCAGAAAACATCCCTACTTAATGATTTATCTTGATTCAGTAAAAGGTTAAACAGTACGCATTTAAAAAAAAAACCTCGTAATTTCAAGGTCGATGCGAGACCCCTAAATATTGATCAATTTTTGCAAAAATGGTACCAATGTGCTAGTATAGTGCCAAATAATGGGAAAAAATACGATAACCTATACTTTTAAAAAAAAATTGAAAAGTGGGCCACCCTAATGTACATCTTTCTAAAGGCCTGGAAACATACTCTAAGCACGCGCACATCATTCACGCAATAACGCTCACATTCATAAGGTATATTATAAGGATTAGATTCATTAAAACTGTTGTAGTATCGGTTAAAATCTTCATGTTCATCTGTACTCATACATTCATAGTTAAAGTAATGTTTGGGTGGAGGTAGTCCTACATAATTTAAAGTTTCGCTAGTGAGGAATGTGTAAGGGAAATATCCTTGTGAAACTTCAGCGGCGACGCCCATAACCTTGGGTAGCTTTGCTAATTTACAAGGTGTGAATAATAAAGTGTCTTTAAACCGTACATTACCTCTTATTTGCATCTGTATTAGCCTGTTGCCTCTTTTCAAGGGATCACCTGTAAATATCTCAGATGACTCGTGCTCAAGCAACTCCTTATAAAGGAACTGTGTCAAATTTTTTCCCGTTATGGGCGAGAATATACAGTCATTTTTTTTAACTTGTCCGCTAACTTGACAATATAGGACACAAAGAGTTTCACAGGGCTACCGTGGGCATTCGTTTTAAAAACGTTTGTCCGTTTACCACATTTTGACATTTTGACACTCATCACACTCGATCTCTATACACTCATCACAGATAGTCTGGCTTACAAGTAAATGTGGAATAACCTCTTTGGTTTCAGCGTTCGTGTATGTTTCTATATCGTAGTACACAGTTATACAAGGGCTATTTTTAGGCTTACCATCTTTCATATAACATACATGCTTTACTCCAACCGCCTTATATTTCTCATGACATGTATAACAGTGAATTTCATCACATTTATGCTTGAAATTCCCCAATTATCCATCATATGAAACATACCACATTAATAGATTCTCATTTTCCTGCAGGTGCCATTTGATTTATGGAGCTTAAAACAGTTATTATTGAAAAATGTGCGTCTACACACACCACAATCCCTCTTCTCAGCTTCATCTACACTGCTTTCACATTTGGAGCTTTTACACTGCTCACATACCATGTGAAAAACTTTACAATGTTTCATTGTATCATCCGCAAACTCGATACACCCCTTACACAAATCATGATGTCGTCCATATTTTCGACGTTTATCATAACTCGCGTAAAGGACGCTTATATTACGAATGGGGAGATACGACGTCCCTGACAGCCCTAAAATAAGTAGGGGTCTTGGACGATCTCTCACACAGCTTTTAAAAACATACACATTTCTACGACGATCATCCATTCCAAATACAACTATACGAACATTCATTTCCTGTTCTACCCTTCTCAGCTCCTCAGGACACATATTACAGTCAAATTCAAGTTTACAGTCTACAGCTATTTTACGGGCACGCTCCACTACCGTAGGCAACCAAATTTTTTGGTTCTGTGTATTTAGTACAGTAAACATACGAGCGAAAACTACTGCTATGAAGCTGCAACCACGATCGACGTTTATATGCCGTCTACAAATAGCCTGAGAATTGAAGTTAAGAGTATAAGGTGTGGCACTATGACCCGCAACACGGAATACATGGTCAATATTTACCGTGAAGTTGTCCATATTGAAGGCTACACTACTTTGAGAGGCATGCATTATATGGCCTAATATATATATATATATATATTAATATATATATATATATATATATACTCTATATCTTCAGCTGCCAAACATCTGAACGGTATTACTACCCAAAAATCATCTACATCTCCGTCATCTGACCCGAATCCAAAGTACAGCCTCGTCCTCACTTCACGCTCGTCGCGGTTCTGAAGGGCAAACTCTACAATACGTTCAACTATGCGCCGTAGTCCGTGCTCAATACCATTGCTATACATGGATCTAGGATCAACCCTGACTATATATCGATTTCTAGTCAAGGCTGGGGTGGGGGTAGCGGTGCGCACCAACTCGAATGTTATGCCATCCTCAACAGTAGAAGCTGCTTTGCTGTGGAGGATGTACCCGGAATTAAACAGGAATAGGGGGTTATGTTTGAGGAAGGTACTTTTGTCGGGGTTGTGTCGTAAGACGTACGTAGAAGGTTGGGGCTCTATTACTGGTGGTCTAACAATCGGCGCAATCCTGGCGCGCTTTATACCTGACGTCGTGGGCTCTTAAGACATCGTGCCTCCGCTTTGAACTGGTGTGTGCTACAGGTATCGCTGGTGAGGATTCGTTAGCGGGGATGAATTCTGTGATCACAAGTACACTGTCGTCGGGGTCATCTGTAATATCGATGATGGGGTGCTGTACCTCATCGTCACGGTTCTGTGGGAGAAGCGAAAAGCAAGACTGTAGAATATAAGGGTCATCACTTAGATATTTATTATATTTTGTAAATGACCCACTTAGGAGTGTGACGTGTTAGACATGGATTCTGCAGAAAAATTCAGGTTCACGAGCCCATCCACAGGTATTATATCTGGCCCTACATGATGTGATAAAACTGTGTTTATGCTTAAAGTCATTAAAGAAAAGGGACAGATGTTCTCAAAATTTGTGCATAAAGTTACAGGGGTTAGACAAAATAATATGAACACCCGCCGATTTCACCGGTTATCTTTACGGACTGTTCAGACACAAAGTAAACGGTCAAATGACTGGCAAACCTATTTAAATGCGTAACAGAGAGTGTATACGTCATGTTATAACCCTCACGTTGTTTTTACAGATCTGAGTGAATTATGAATTAGCAGTTATGAAAGACCTGTCAGACTTCCAAAGAGGGCAAATTGTCGTAGCGCGGATGGCTGGTGCATCGGTGACGAAAACCGCTCAGATGTTCAATGTATCCAGAGGAACTGTCTCTATGGCCATGTCTGCATACCAAAACCATGGAAAGACAAGCACCGACAAATGCAATAGTGGACGCAAGAAGAAGCTGTGTGATCGAGACCGCCGGGTGCTAAAGCGCATTGTGACAAAGAACCATAAGACCACAGCTCCAAAAGTGACTGCAGAGCTTAACCAGCATCTTGCAAGCCCGGTATCGACCAGAACTGTACGTCGCGAGCTCCATGGAGCTGGATACCATGGGAGGGCTGCAATTGCCAAACACTTCCTTTCGCACATCAAAATTGAGCGGCGCAGAAAATGGTGTAATGACCATAAGAATTGGTCAATGGACCGGTGGAAGAATGTAGTCTACTCCGACGAATCCTCCTTTACGCTATTTCCATGTTCCGGTCGAGTTTACGTCTGGAGACAGCCTAAAGATGCTTATGACCCCGACTGCCTGACTCCAACCGTTAAGCATGGAGGCGGATCTGTGATGGTTTGGGCAGCAATATCGTGGAATACTCTTGGCCAAGCTGTAGTACTGCATGGTAGGGTTAACGCCCAGGTCTATCTGTCAATATTGGCTGACCAGGTCCATCCTATGGTCCAAACGCTGTTTCCCACTGGCGGCGCCGTCTTCCAGGATGATAATGCACCAATCCACACCGCTGGGGTCGTTAAAAACTGGTTTGAAGAGCATGTTAGTGAAGTAGAACGCTTGGATTGGCCTCCACAATCCCCGGATCTTAACATTATCGAACATCTGTGGTGTCAGTTGGAGCAGCAGGTCAGAAGCCGATTCCCACCGCCGGCGTCTTTGGAGGAACTGGAGCAGGGTTTGCTCGAAGAATGGCTCAGGATTCCTCTAGCCATTGTCCAAAAGCTGTGTGAATCAATTCCCCGACGCATTGCAGCTGTTATTGCCGCTAAAGGAGGACCAACTCCATATTAAGAATAAAAACCGCCATTTATCAAGGTGTTCATATTATTTTGTCTAACCCCTGGATATGGTGCTATTCGACGTATCAATCAGTGTTCAACGAGTACAAAGATGATATTTTGTTCCACAAAGGTGTATATGACGTTAATTCGTTGAAGGGAAATGAACATACAGTCATTGTAATTGACGATCTCATGTTGGAGATGGATAAAATGATTGCCGAGACATTTACAGTATTCTCCCACCATCTTAACATAAGCGTGATCTTCATCAAGCACAATCTATTTTTCAAAAATAGATTCATGCGCGATGTGTCGTTAAAAAATCAATATCTAGTCTTATTCGCGCAACGTAGAGATGTATCACAAGTTGGGGTATTAGCCAATCAAATGTTCCTGAATCAGCGTAAGGAGTTTTTGGAAGTTTATAAAGAAGCTACAAGCCCGCATTACGGATTAAGGCGGATCGAAAATGAGGTTTTTAAACCTTTTTTCGAAATTCAAATATGGCTAGTGCGGAAAATATGTGGGTGCTATAGATAATGACTGTGCATAAATATTAGTCCTGCGAAATTATATCTTCAGGTGCCACAAAGCCGTCGAAAAAAGTGAAATATAATGATTTTCTTATATTCTGCATTAGTACAATAACTGAAACTTACTTATTATTATATATTAAGTGTTCCAATTACCAAAATAGTTACTGAATTACGCAGCTCTTAGTTTATTTAGATCAATGTTCTTTTGATTAATGATCTAAATAATCCAGAACTCACCACGAGGAGGTGGCTGCGTGTCGAGCTCCACCCATGCCCTCCCAACCACCCATCCTTGCCCATGTTTTTTTCTATTAACGTTTTATTTAAACTTTATATTCAGCTTTACTTTCGAATGATGGCATTTTTTTACGTGACTGAAGTGTTGATCTTATGAAGCCATCTCGCGCGTTCAATCCAAATACTTTTGATGATGCTTCAGTCACTAATTTTACCATTCTTTCTACTACTTGTGTATGACAAGGGAATTTCTCGAATGGAGGGGTACTCTTGTTTTCTATGAATTCTTCAATCTCATTTTCTGTCAGGTGTCTTGTCACAGGTGGTTCAGTGACAATGCATTTTTGCCAATTAATTAAATCAGTATAATCAGTAGCTTCAAATTGAATAACAGGTACTGTGAAACGCCTCACAACTTTTTCCTTGTTTGTTTGCCTTGCTTTCTTTATTCGCCTCCACGCTAATTCTCTTATGGCGCTGCGGTCATCATGAATCATTGATGCTAGAATATTTTCTGGATTTGCAAAAAATGCATTTCTTTGTATGACAGGGTTTACAATATCCTTTACTTCGTCATTCAGTGTTCTTGTTAGTTCAATAGTTTTGAAAACATGTTTTGAGCCATTGACAAAAGACGTACTTTGCTTAATAGAAAACCACATTGGGATGTAGACCTTCATTATAAAAGAAGCAATGTTCATGAGGTTCTCAGATGGACTTACAGTTGAAACGTATAGACGAAGCAAACGATTTGCTGTAGTCAGCCATCATGAATGTGCCATTTTGCCTGAACTACGATGAGCAAGATCTGGAGAGCAATATCCCTTTGTTATGGCCTGATGAATATCAATTAGATATTTTTGGTCGGTGCTAAGATCTTCACAGTCTACAGTTGGTTCCTCAGCATCAATCCTTTCAAACTCGACAATAGGAAGACTCTCACAGTTCTCTAATTCCCTGCCAATAGGACCGGTGAATCCGCGGGGGCCAGATGTTTTTCCATCCAGCTTTGCAACTAAATGGCGTAATGGCAATTCATTGGCATGGAGCTGGCACACTAAATGTTGAACTGGCTTCTTCAGCTTCAATTCTATAAGCCTTATAACGCCTCCCTTTTCTCCAGTGTTGACTGCTGCACCATCGCATCCAATGGCAACAAGGTTTTCCAGGTTCATGTCATTATTTCCAATATACTCAAACATTCCTTTACATATTTCTTCAGCTGATCCAGAATTCACAGAACAATGGCCCAAATAATCTGAACCAGGTTCTCTCACTAAAGTGATATGTTCTTCTGTTACTTTCTTCTGATATACTTTGGACTCTTTTTTTCTTGGAAGAGTGTAGAATCTTTTCGACCATCAAAATAGATTCCTCTGATTGGGACCTGATTTTGATCTTTCATAATTTCTGATCTCTTCTTTTGTCTTTCTCTTCTGATTTTACTCCTATCCACTACTTCAGATGTATTGTCAATAGAAACTTCTCCAATATCTTGCAATACTGCACTAACAATGAATGCTGCAGCTCGATCTGAAACTGCAGTCCTGTCACAAGCAGTAGCCACTGAAGGTAGATTTGTAGTTTTCCTTTTCTTGAATAATTGTTCTTCAGGTTGTTCGAGCTTTCTCTTCGAGCTAACTGGCTCTGGAAATGTATCGTCTGATATTTCGCCAGATTCACTTTCACTATTTGATGTCGATGATGATAATTCAACATTTGTATCCTGCAATTTCTCCTGTGAAGATTCTTTGGTGAGCCTCACAGCTTCTTTTTGCTTTCTTAGCAACGTAGATGCTTTTTTCTTTGAGAGTGTAATATCTACTCTATCAATAAACAGTTTTCTTTCACTCCTTTGATCTAAGAGGAACGTCACTTCTTCCTTTGGAACCGTTTTTTCTTTGGGACAAGAACATTGTGTTAGTACTTTGCACTTGCACGCTGCAATGTCAAAAAGTTTCGTGTGTGCTTCTTTTTTTAACATATCAATCTTTGCTTTGTAAGCTTCAGAATTTTTTCTGCTTTGGTATGGCTTCATAATGACACGATACTTTTCGTGGTAGCTTCTGAACATTGTTTCAATTCGCCTGTCTGACAGAATTGGGACGGAAGCACTTTCCCAAATTGTTTTCAATTTATCAACAACTTGTTCTAATATTTGAGATATTGAAGGATCTTTATTAGTATTCTGTTTCAAATCGTTTCTTACAAACAATAATATTTAAAAACTCCTTCGTATGTAGGAAGATTCCTGTGCCACAAATCTTCCCCCATACCAAACATGGGGCACTCAGTTGAGGCCCTGGTTGATTTTGCACAAACTCGAGACATTTTGAAAGTATACAAATCTGAAAAAGAAAGAGCTAATATCAATTATACGTTAATTTCAGTTAATAGTACATGGCAAACTTAGGGCAACACAATACAGAAATGCAAAATATATAAGAAATATAGTTTAGACTATCTGAGTAACGCCAACAACAGAACACCCACCTGCTACGAGAGCGACAGCTACACTGAACCGAGGTACTCACGTGACAGCTGAGTGAGCTGATTATAGAAAACTGTTTTTAGAGAATAGAAACTTTTTTAAAGGTTGACTGAGCTATTTTTATACAAGTGTGAATAAATTCTTGTCTATTCTGCATCGTGGACTCTTCTGTAATTATTGGTTAAAATCTGCTTTTTTCAATTTTTTTCAATATTGAAGGTCATTGTGGCACCTGAAGATATTAATGTTATGATTTTAAATTTATACCAGCTTATTTCCTCACTACTCCACAGATTTTCCACACTAGCCAATTTGAAAATTCGAAAAATGTGTTTTTCACTCCGCCCTATTACGGATATTTGCTTTGCAACCTTCATCCGCGAAAGAAGTTTAGGGTGCTTCTAAGAACGAATATATTTCCAAACGAGCCTGAAACGATGTATATTTCAGAATCACAGAGTGGCTAAAGAAATACCATGCATTAATAAAAATGTATCGACTGCCCTGGGCAATGCAGCAGATGTTTGCTAAAAATATCGACTCCGACTTTTTAAAATGCATCTGTGAAATCTGTCTTAACGTTATAAATTGCAATGTATCAATAAAACCTCCTCAGAAGGCTCGCCTACGCCGTTATAAGAACATAATACGTGCACTCGCTCGTAAAATTCAACTGTAGGGAAGAAAAAAACGAATTATTGTACAATGAGGAGGTCCATTCCACACCATCTCATTTTCAGTTTTGGGTCCTTTACTGACTAGATTAATATAATGAAGAAAGTGGTAGTGATTCCACACGAGATGTATGCTTCAATGCAAAGTTCAAAGAATCCAGACACGGATCTAGATCCCCGTAAAATTAGGCTTTAAAGAATGGAAAGCGAATTGTTAACCCTATTAAACAGTGAAAAAACACCTGATAAGAAAAGAATCTTATACCAAGAAGCTCTGCAGAAATTTCTTAACGAGTACGAAAATTATAAGAACCCGACAGAGATTCCCATGGTTATTAGGCACAGCACGGGGAACGATGGACATGGTGACATAGGACCTGTGTCCGACGATAGAGCTGACCAACCAAAGATTAATAGGTCGACCACACAACATATCGAGAATGTATTAAAAAGCACCCTCCCACATACATTGAGGAATAAAGGTTTAAGTCTTTATAATCTATTGCATGAGGACCCCGCCATACAATGGACCGATACACGTGAGATCATTGTGGAAGGAGCAAAGGTACAGGGATCGAATATCGTAGACCTCGTCCATGATATGGTGAGAAAGTGGGATAGGCCCTCACCATCAGGATGGAAGCATATTAAAGCAAGACTACAACAAATAAATGTCCTCAAAACAATAATAAGAAATCTGAATAGGTTAAAAGACTTGGAACATGCGTAGCACGTGACACAATTGAAGACGCCATCACCCCCGGCGGTAACGCCTCTGAAGAGGAGAAAGAAGAGGTTAAACAATGGTGAACCCTACCCACGTGCTCTAAAATACGAAAATGCTAACATATTAAGAAGACATTATTTTGACATTTCTAACCCAGCTTCCTACGGAGGCGTAGATTGACTGTAGAGAATTCCTTACGGAGTAGGGAAAAAAGACGTTGAGAGATTTTTGCGGGAGCAGGACGCTTATACACTTCATAAGCCTGTGAGAAAAAGGTTTAAAACAGCCAAGACAACAGCTGCTTCGATTGACTCTATTTAGCAAGCAGATTTAACAAACATGCAAAAATATTCACTGTATAACGATGGTTACCTCTACATTCTATTCATAATAGATGTGTTCTCTAGATATCTGTGGCTAATACCTCTGAAAAATAAATCACCTGAAACAGTTGCTAAAGCCACCAAAACGCTGATGTTGAAAAAAAACATGGTTCCTGGCTATTTTTTACGGTTATGGGATAGGAATTTATAGGCCGTGCTCTTCAGAACATGTTTACAGAGTTTAATATCAGCTATTACACTACCAATTGTATACATAAGGCCTCTTTAGCTGAAAGAGTTCAACGAACCATAAAGAAACGCATGCACCGCTATTTTACACATAAAAACACATACAAATTTCTAGACATTCTGGAATCATTGGACTCATCCTACAACCGCTCACACCATCGCACGATTGGGATAACTCCTAACGAAGTTTTAGAAAGAGGTACGCACCCAGAGGTGAGAAGAGATGGAACACCACCGTGTTTCAAAATCAATGATTATGTAAGGCTGTCGCGTTCGGGAAATAAATTCGCGAGGGGATTTGAGCAAGGATGGACACGAGAGATTTTTAAAGTTAGCGCTATGAGACCTAAAAGTGAGATAATGATGTATTACGTTGAAGATTTGAATGGGGAAGAAATCACAGGAGGCTTTTACCACGAGGAGTTGCAGAAAGTGGCATTTAATTTAGGAAAAAATGTGTTTAAAATTGAGAAAATTTTAAGAAGCAAAGGTTCAGGAAAGAGAAAAATGTACTTGGTGAAATGGCTAGGGTGCCCAGAAAGCTTCAACACTTATATAAAGCTGATGCAATAATGAAGCTTAAATAGTATGCAACATGGCTCCTAACCATTTCTACGTCACACTCCCGTCCTCCACGTCCATGTTTGTACACCCTAACAACACACGAGCCAAATTATAACAGAATTCCATGGACCCATTGAATTGGGTCGTGATTCGTATGAGGTGGGGATATGTGAAATTCAGCTGGACACCCTCTTTTTAAATATTGATTATAAAGATACCGTTTTTACGATTCTTAGAGACATTGATGAGTGTGATAAAGCCAGGGTAACTCGGGATGAAACTATACTTTCGCTCGGACTGAGGTTGCATGGTATTACAGTACAGTAGTAATACTAGGTCCAGGCCATTATTGTTTAAAAAACTCAAATCTTATGACTGATTTAGTATACGAAATCGTAAACAAAGGAAACCCTGCACATACTCTAATCCTAAAATCAAAGGCTGACAGAAATATTAAAGACCAAAGAGTGTTCAAAATTATGACCTAGGGGCGATATCGATCAGCTTTCCAAAGAGACACATTTCACGAGATGCAACATGACTTCTCCAGCCTAATGTATCAGATGAAATTGGAGAAATTGGGTGCTGGCTATACACCCCCAGACATGTGCTATATTTACAGCAATATAGTGGAGCACCAGTTTGTTGGGAATACCCATGCACGCTGCTGCTCATTGCTCACATTCCCAACTCTAGAGGAAGGAGTTTGAGTGTTAAATATGACAGACCCCATTATGTGAATGTCGCAACTAATCTAATAACCAATATTTCAATATATGTAAGAACGATTAAGGGAAAAAATTTCCCATTCGGTGATGGGAGCTTAACAGTGAAGCTGCACTTTCGACGCACTGAGTTATAATGGACAGAAAGCCTTTCACAGTCTATCGAGGGGTGAGATACCAGCGTGGTAGTGGATTTGGATCCATTTTTTCAACCATACTACGTACGGATGTCCCTTTGCTGAAGAGGGGTGCCAGATACCTCGGGAGGAAAGCGCTACAATCAGGTCTTAACTCTGCAGAAGACATATTGGCTGGGGCTAAACCTAAAGAAGCTCTAAAAAAACACTTAAAGCATACACGGGACGAAATTGTCAAAGATGCAAAGAGAAAAATGCGTGGTGGTGGGAAGAAGAAGAGGACTGTCCGGAAGAAGGGATTACCATCACGTGGCATTAAACGTAAAAGGATATCAATAAAGAAGTGTTCTAAGCGAATGAAACCTAGGGTTGACCATTTTTTTGACTGATATAAGCTAAGGACATTGATCTCTTGTAGTTTGTTTACTACTTGTCGAGAGAGGAGGCACTATTTCTAACTCGTCATGGCACACTTCATCCATCCGTGTAGTTCACAATGTTGTAAATCGGAGCTGTCCCTCTTTGACATGCCCCCAACTCAAGTTTCTATTGAACACAGTGACTTTATTACAATTAACCCTTTAAACACAATTAGTTCCCCGAGTGCCCCTATAGAATTCGTGATACCCAGCTCAGGCCCTTACTTTTTTGACCCAAGCTGTGTGCACATGTACGCTAAACTACGTATAGCCCATTCTGATGGAACGGACTGTGATGACAAATATGCTGTATACCCTGAAACAAACTTTCTGCACTCCTTATTCAACCAGTGTGACGTATATTTAAATCAGGTCAACATATCGGCAGGAACGGAGTACTATCACCTACGAGCGTATCTGAAAAATGTCCTCAACTTTTCCAAAGAAGCGAAGGATACCTTTTTAAGTGCCGAGGGAGATTATCAAATTAAAGACGCAAGTATTATAAAGGACAAATTTAAAAATTCTAAAACGAAGATATACGAGTGTTTTGGACGCCTGCATACAGATTTCACATTCCAGAATAAGTTGCTTGTGAATGAGGTGGATATGAAAATAAAGCTCACCCGCGCGAATCCTGATATCTGTTTAAATCTGGATGCTGATCAAGAAGAGGGAGCAAAACCCGTTGTGGTTCACATTATGGAGACATACCTCCGCGTACGGCGAGTGAAATTAAGTTCACCAAAACAAATAGAAATTGAGAAAAATTTACTGCACGCCACAGTAAAATACCCAATTAACAGAGTACAAATCAAACTATACACGGTGCCAGCAGGGTTGGCATCGAAACAGATAGAAAACATAGCCCTGGGAAATCTACCTAAAAGGATATTAATTGGAATGCAGGAACACAATTCGGTGAATGGAAAATATAAAAAGAATGCCTTTAAATTCGAGAATTTCGGCCTTAAAAATATAACTCTATACGTTAATGGCGTTGCGTTGGGAGGAACATTGGATACGGACTATTCATCAGACGCTGTGTTACCGCTTTGCGCGAGAGCATATAGTAATCTGGCCCATATTGCAGGTGATTGTGATGAGCTCGGGATTGGGTAACGCAGAAAGAATTCATTGATCAATTTAACCTTTATCCGTTTGACATCACACCTGACTTATCTGCTAGTAAATACACACTTAAGTCCACAACAGAGTGGAAACATCTCAGTCAGATTGGAATTCGCCAAGCCGTAGACGCGCCTATAGTGTACTAGTTACCTCGAGTCACAAGCCCTAATAGAAGTAGACAGATTTAGGGCGTTCACTGACTTTTAAAATGGATGCGAATACACTTCAGAGAGTAATGAATAGTGAACGAATCACACGTTCCAAATTTATCGGTGTGTTTGCGAAGAATGAATCATTGAAATTGCCATCTACGAGATTGCGGTAGTCTTATTGTGAACACAGATGTCATTGGTAGTGAAGGGATTCATTAGTTTGCAATCTATTTTAAAAATAGGGACCGCATGTACTATTTTGATTCACTTGGGACTCAACCCTGGAGTAACCATGTTATTGTAAAATTTCTCGATCAGTTGCATATCCCCGAAGTTGTCTGGAATCCTTTCGGGCTACAAGGATATTTTAGTAATACGTGTGGGATGTACTGCTTTTCAATTCTCAGGCATGTCACGTGGTAAAGACTATAATTTTTTAAAAATTATTCGACCCGTGTCACACTCAACGAAACGACGAAATGGAATGCAGACAGATAAAAAGCCGTTTTCCGGTTGTGCCTACTCGTATAGTATGTTTTGTTCGTGTGTGTATATATTTGTAACCAGTAATGTGTTTGTATATGCTGTAGTTTAAGATGGTTATTGTACTAGAAACATGATTTCTTTCATTTAATGAATTGATGAAAATACATTTTGTCTTCTTCCCCCCTAAAAAAGATCGAAACATAAAAAAATACTTACATTATTTCGTTAATGATGTGACAATCGTTGGGCTGACTTCTCAGTAAATCTTCTACCTCCGTATTCAGGTCCATGACATGGGTTTCTTCAAACAGAAAAGATTGTATAATACGCGTCAAATCCACATCGGACCTTAAAGAAGAAAGAATAATTCATTAGTTCATATTGAATCTATTTTAATAAAAATCCAAAGCATATGCAGAGTATATACATAGTAAGAGTATTAAATGTGAAGATATCTTTGAAACGCTCAGAGAACTTCCTTTAAGAGATAATTCCGAATACCATTTATTACAGAACTTATAAAATTATTTAATACATGCAAAAGATTGCTATAAAATTATTTAAAACATGCAAAAGATTGCTATAATAAAATCAATGAATCAAAACAGGATTTTAGCATAATTGCAAACTAATCTATAATTGCGGATACCTAAATGAAGTATTTTTAATGTGATGAGATGAATTACTACAACCCTCCATATATATGATGAATTAATCAAAAACAGTGCTCTTTCTGACAGGCACATTAAATAAGTTCGCGAATAATTGGCTACAAAAAATAAAATTACAGGCACTTACATTTCTACGGCAGTGCCTTGCGTCGGATCGTAAGGAGCGTCATTGTAAATATCATCAACGGTTTGCGTTGGAAATAATCCATCCCGGTCAGCCGCGTTAAAAAGATTAATTGTGACAACGCTACAATGTCACCATCTTGATATAAATCCGGTAAACTGTAAAGTTATTGATTCATGGCGGAGGGAATGTTTATTCACTGGTGAAAATAACTACTGACTCCCAGCTGAAAATATTTCCTTTCATATGCATGATCCCCAAGAACCACCCCAAAAGACTAATAGGCGGTTCGTAAGTTTAATGATTGGTTGTCAATGTAACTGGGCGGGACTATGATAAATTTGTGTACCAATCGTAGCACCTATATTACGGGTCCATGCTTTGGACGTCTTGATTGGTCGACTAATTGTGTCTTTATATTATCTCCGTAGATTTAATGCTCACATCGTGTATTACCACTTGCACTCTCTACCACGATAATATTTGTATTTGTGTCCATACTATTTTCAGTTTTCCCATTTTAGAACCCACCCCTTTATGCAATATTCCTCACCCTTTTGCAAAATTGATCGACATTTGCCATCTCTATCACGACAATATTTTACATTATTATTTTTTGCGGTCATACTATTCTATCTTCAATTTTTACCAGTTCGGATAGGGAGATGGACAACTTGAGCGGATGCAAGTCGTTACAGGAATATCTTCATCAGAGCCGCTCAGCTCAGTACCACAGGAAACAAAATCAGCGCCGCTACTCTTCATAATCCTGACATAGATCATTACCAGAGACAGCACAGTAACATCCGATGACACAAAGATCATTAGAAAATAAGAAATCTAGATCTCTACAAGCAGAATGTTTTTGTGCATTATTATTTTTTGCGTTCATACTATTCTCATCTTTCCCAAGATTCCTGACTTGCGCATTTGGTTATATATATATATATATATATGTGTGTGTGTGTGTGTGTGTGTGTGTGTGTGTGTGTGTGTAATTGCCACTTACAGTCTCTACCACGATGGTTTCAAATATTTGCAAAACATATGTTCGCGGTCATACTATTCGATCCTCAACTTTGATTAATGTATTCGGCTTGACTTTTTACCTGCCAATTCTCGCGTAGGAGTGTCATTAAATTGTGTTTAGCTCATGAAAATGAATGTCTGTTGGGACTGGTAGTTAATGGGCGCCCTAGGTATACTAGTGGTTAAGACACTGGGGTGCTGGTTGAGAGATCGAGTCCGGGCAATGACGTTGTGATTTCAGCCTGCCTTTGCTGCAGCTTAGTTCGGATTCCACGTTAAACTGAAGGTCTAAGGCGGAGTGAAAAGCTTGACCCTCGTCAAAATGAACAATTCGGTGAGAAGGAAAACCGAGTTAGCTATTATTATTACTACTGTAATTTACACCACCTTATATATATATATAATATATATATATATATACATACTGGTTTTTGTTGCACTTCATTTCAAATATTGTTTCGATTATTGCCATTATTATTGAAGTTAAAAAATGAACTTAAATAATACATAAGCATCACGTGAATGTTTTCCAAATTATTTATATGCTAAATTACCCTTTGATTAAGTAATGATTTTCTTTATCATATTTCCAAATACAATGACGAAGGTCAAGCTTTTCACTCCACTTTAGACCTACAGTTTAACGTGGAATCCGAACCACGCCCCAACAGCAGCCCAGCGTCTAGGCCACCCAGGGTACCCATTTACCTACCAACCACTTTCTTTTTTATTGTGTGGAAGGATGAACAGCTGGGTTTTGCTGCGCGCCGGCTGCAGTCACCGGGTCTCGAACCCGGGGCCGATGGATTCGTAGTCAGCGACGCTAACCACGGCACCACCGAGGCATATATATATATCTGCCTCGGTATATTGTAAAGAATGAATTAATATTAAAATAAACGAAAAAATGTATGAAATTGAGAAGACACATCTTGTATATATATACACAGGAACGACAAAAGTAAATAGATATTTTAGGTTTGGCTTTAGAGTAAATCACTGTACTGACATGTGCTTTTATACGCTAAAGGCAGCCGTTCTAAAGTACAAGATGTCAAGTAGCATTGTTTTTGAACCACCATAAACCTACAGTTTAGACGATTTCTTTTTGCTAAGCCATTTGTCTAGTGTATTTCTTTTATTGTTAATATTGGGTATCGTTTAAATAACACTGGTATGCATCAATTTTGCTGTCAAGGGTTTTGTAAGTGATTCTTATAGAGTTTTCCTGCTGATTTCGAATCTGCAATCCCTTTTTCTCAATCAGCTAAGGTTATCCGGCTATGGCCTCATAAGTAAAATAGAATTTTTCGTGATTTTGTCAAAGCGGAATTGGAACAGTAACATCTATCATCACTTGTTTCACTTGTATAATATCTTTTTTTACTTTTCAGGCATATAGATAAAATATTTCATAATGAATAGAGCGTGTAAAAATGATCCCAATAGATTCTGCTACATATGTGGGACGGTTACCATGCCAAATAACCAGTCCCAAATCACTAAATTTGTGAAGACAATGTATAGAGCATACTTTGGAATTAAGCTAGGGGACCAGGACAAAAATTTCGCCCCTCATATGTGCTGCAAGACGTGCATTGAAAATTTGAGAAGATGGAGCAAAGGCAGAGCGAAATCTTTGCCTTTTGGAATTCCCATGATTTGGAGAGAAGGAAAGGATCACGTGACAGATTGCTATTTCTGCATGACAAACCTCCAAGGTGGGCTTATAAATTTATTTTTCTTAAATATTTTGAAATCCTCGTATGAAACTTGACATAATATTCACCATATATAGCATAATATTCACCATAATGGTAATCATACATTTACATATACATATTGTTATAGAAAATACATTTACACATACATATTGTTATACAAGTTACATTTACATATACAATGATTGTATATTTTCTTTCTTTTTCATTCATATTGTCCCCGAAGGGACAATATGAATGAAAAAGAAAGAAAATATACAGACTCCATCGACCTATTTCATATCTTACAGACCGCAGCCTTCCCTCACGAGCCGCCACTGTCTGAATGCTTCTTCTATTTCATATGCAAGTTTTATATCCATGTTTCTGTGTTTCTATTTTCAGGAGTTAACAAGAAGAATAAACACATTGTTGTATACCCTGACATTCCTTCTGCTATGAGACCTGTACCCCATGGTCCTGGAATTCCAATACCCGACCCACCTCAAACCCTGGACTTCGATGATTCTGATGATGAATCAATAACCAATGCCAATGACCAGTCCCAGTCGTATATACCTCAAAATACCGCTTCAAATGAGCCGAGGCCTCTCAACCAGGCCAAACTTAATGATCTTACCAGGGATTTAGGACTTTCCAAATTAGCTGCCGAGATCTTGGGCTCACGACTTCGAGAGGACAACTTGCTGGCTCCGGGAACAACATTCTCCTGGTATAGGAAACGAGAGGAAGAATTCCGCAAGTTTTTTGCAGTGCACGAAAATACCTCTTCCTTAGTGTACTGCTGCAATGTTGAGGGGCTAATCGAATCCTTGGGCCTGCCATATAACGCATCAGAATGGAGGCTATTTATAGACTCGTCTAAACGAAGTTTGAAAGCAGTACTTCTCAACATTGGGAATAGGGTTGCATCAGTCCCTGTAGCACATTCCGTACAACTTACTGAGAGCTACGATAACATGAAAATTTTACTGGATGCTCTCGTATACGACCAACATAACTGGAGGATCTGTGGAGATTTGAAGGTAATACTAATAACATAAGTAAACTATTGCTATTGACTATGTTGTTTTTCCAAAGGTTATTTGAGAGCGTATAAGAACACTTAACTTCCCCACAGAAGTGATACAGTCCAATGCATAGATTTTTTTATCTGATAGAACAAATTCTCTAAATTCTTTAAATATTTTCATTTTTTTCAGATTGTGGCATTTGTATTGGGAATGCAAGGGGGATACACGAAATACCCATGTTTCCTCTGCAAATGGGATAGCCGAGCGGATGAGAAGCACTATGCACAGCGTGAATGGGCATCCAAAGAGAATTTTGAACCTGGGTCGCATAATGTCGTTTCAGTGCCCCTTGTACCACCAACAAAAATTTTGCTCCCACCACTTCATATTAAGCTGGGCTTGATGAAAAATTTCATCAAATCATTGAATAAGGAGGGTTCAGCATTCCGATATCTCGAGAGTAAATTTCCTCATATATCTGATGCTAAACTAAATGCTGGGGTTTTTGATGGTCCTCAAATTCGAACTTTGATCAAGGATACTCAGTTCGAAAACGCAATGACTCCAACTGAGAAGAATGCCTGGCAGGCATTCAAATCAGTTGTCACTGATTTTCTTGGCAAGCGTAGAAGTCCAGAATACGAGTCCGTTGTCGAAAACTTGATGGAAGCTTTCAAAGCTCATGGGTCGCGCATGTCCATAAAAATGCACTTTTTGTGGTCACACTTGGACTATTTTCCAGAAAATTGCGGGGATTATAGTGAGGAACAGGGTGAACGATTTCACCAAGATATCAAAATAATGGAAGAGAGGTACCAGGGAAACTGGGATACCAATATGCTGGCGGACTATTGCTGGTGTTTGAAGCGAGACGTGCCCGAAGAAAAACAGACGGAAAGCCAAAAAAACTTCATTCCTTCCTCAATAAACTTTTTTCCATATTCATTGTATGAATAAAAGTATTTATTCACACAGTTTTCATTTTTCACGAGTGTTCTTATAATATTACTCGTATCTACAGTGTTTAAGCTAAAAAAATCAATAAATTTGGGGATAAAATTGGACTTATAATAAATGGCCAATAGAGGAAAAACCTGACCTGATTGAGGAAAACCAATGTCATTTTCGAATTCAGCATGGTCGAATTATATAATATGAGTTGAAAAAACCCTCACAGCAGACAAAAAAA
The DNA here is from genome assembly GCA_023014485.1 of Bathynomus jamesi. NCBI lineage: Eukaryota > Metazoa > Arthropoda > Malacostraca > Isopoda > Cirolanidae > Bathynomus > Bathynomus jamesi. Next base: position 770,542 of record JAJOZX010000117.1, read on the forward strand.
TTTCATATGCATACCAGTGTAATTAGTTCTCTTGCTGAACAAAATTAAGGAGAAAGTCAATCTTACCTTTAATAAATAAGTAGTTAAATTAAATGGCGGTATCTGGTAATCCCTCCATATATAAATAAAACAGTATTTGGCAACTCAATCTAATAAGGTATCCCTGAACAATTAAAAACACTATTTGGCAACTGATGTAAATAAAATTAAAATGAATGGTGGTATCTGGTAATCCCTTCTTATTCCGTATAAAAACATGATTTGGCAACTCATCTAAATAAAAATTAAAATAAATGGTGGTATCTGGTAACCGCCTCCATATATAAATAAGTGGTATCTGGCAATTCACGATCCTCTATATAACAGCTGCTTGGTCCCTGGACGCTCATAATGCGTCTTGCTCCAGCCAGGCGAACACCTCCTTCCTTCTTAGTTTAAGGCTTAGGTTAGGTTTTCCTTTCGGGGGTGAGGACATCTCACCTTCTCCCCCAAAGACCTCATCCTTCTCCATTCTCTTCCTCTCTTAGGTTAAGGCTACCCCTTTGGCGGGTGGTTATCCTCCCTTCTCCTCCTGAAACTCCCTCCCCTCTCCCCTTTGGCAGCATTGATTTGTTGCATAACCCTTCCCCCCTTTGCAGCATTGATGTTGCATAAGTCTTGCAACATTGATGTTGCATAACCCCATCCCTTTCATTGCACACACCTCTGCAGTCCATACCCCTACCCTCCTTTGTTGCATAATTATTTTGCAACATCTTGCAACATTCCTGCACTCTCCCATTTTGCGCACATCCTACTTAAGTTAATAAAGATTTATGTCAGCAAAATACCTGAATGTAGAGTAAGTCTCGTATAGGAGGCTTTAAACAGCGAAAATAATTTATGAGGGGGTTCCGGTGTTCCATTGAAACCCCTCACAATATATACCTTTTCAATATAAAATTTCGACCCGGCCTAATATATATATATATATATGTGCGCCTCGGTGGTGTAGTGGTTAGCGTCGCTGCCTACGAATCCATCGGTCCCGTGTTCGAAACCCGGTGACGGCAGGCGGCGCCCAACAAAACCCAGCTTTTCACCTTTCCCCACAATAATGAAATTGGTTGGTAGATAAATGGGTACCCTGGATAGCCTAGTGGTTAAGACGCTTGGCTGCTAGTGGGGCGGGGCGTGGTTCGGATTCCACGTTAAATTGTAGGTCTAAGGTGGAGTGACAAGTTTGACCTTCGTCAGAATGAACATTTCGAACGGAAGCAGGGTGGGGCGGCTACGGGGGATTCAGCCGCCCCCGAAATAAAATCATAGGTTTGATATTTCTATGCATTACTTATGAGTAAGTACGCCATGCCAAGTACCTTCAGCACATGTTTAATTATTGTAATACATTTAGGAATGTGTTTTTACTCACTTACACATTTTAATATATATATATATGGGATGAATTTCACAATTAAACACGTGAAATGAATAAATGATATAAACCCACAAGGAAAAAGAAAACTGATTCCAAGGGCTTTCGTGCATTCAGAAGTACTTTCCCTGACGAGGTGTACTTCTGAATACACGAAAGGCCTTGGAATCATTTGTATCATATATATATATATATATATATATATATTACCCCCTCCTGAAAAGAAATTCTGGCTACGCCCCTGTGTATATATATATATATATATATATACAGGCCCGGATTTAGCTATAGGCGAACTAGGCGATCGCCTAGGGCCTCGCGCCAAAGGGGGCCTCGCTCAAGCCGTTTTGCGCGTTCTGTTCAAGTGATATTAATGATTTAGAACTCTATGAAGAACTTAAAGTACTTTGCAGGTTTATACCTGAGAAAACAGATCTCGGAAATGCCCTTGTTTATATAGTGCAAAAACAACTAAGTGACATTTATCCTAATGTTTATGTTGCACTTCGAATAGTATTAACACGTTGGCTGCCGTGTGCCCCGCCGGCATCTCTCATGTTATCTGTCTTTGAGTACCGCGTGAGATGCCGGCGGGTCACAATGCATGTTTTACTTATGGATTTATTTCTCCTCGGCAAAATGAGATATAATGCTTTAAAAGCCATTTGGCACCTCAGGAATAGCTACTTTTTACTGGGTAAAATATTCATTGGCGTATCTGTAGACCCAGGGAAATAATAGACTTAGTAAAGATGAATATTTATTCTGAAGTACATTGAAAAAGTACAAACAAACAAGGGTTTGAAGTATATGTTATACAACTTGCAATCAAATAAAATTTGCCTTTGAATATTACAAATATAATCTAGAATATACTTTTCAAAAAAAACCTTTTTTTTAGAAAAAACATACCGGCATATTCCTTTATTTATTCAAATACTGTTTTCCTTTGAATAATATAACTAAAATAATTTGAAAATTAACATAATTTGGAACAAAAAATTTAGAAAATTTATATATTCCTTTACAAGCAAAGCATTTTATCTATAATAAAGTAAATGGAATTTACTTTTTAGTGGCTTTTCCTAAAGCAATCTATGCACATAGCTGGCTTATCTACACATTTGTTACAATAGGTACATACCTTTTTGCATTTTTTCAATGCCTCATTTCTACCTACTCTCTTTGCTAATTCCGAATAGCATCTTGTGCATCTTTTGCGAGTTTTTCTGTTTCTGGAGTCTCTGGTGTCATATTCTTCTAATGCGTGTTTGCCCGCATTTGAAGACTGTTGAGGTTGAGGTGCATTCTGTACATGGCATAGTGACTCAATAATAGCTAGTCGAAAGTCAGCAATTTGCATGCCCTTGTTTGTCAGCTCCTTGTACAGTGCTTACAATAAGTCTCACGCCTCTGTCTCGTCCCAAGCTAGTCTGTTAGGTATAAAATGGGCGGTCCTTATGGCAGCGGAGGTGTGTTCGGATTGGTGCACATAATTGCTCTAATCCCATCAATGACGTCCAAAATATTTTGACGCAGTTCTAAATTATTTGTTCAAATGCAATGATTGATATTAAGTAATTATTGGGAATTGTTGTCAATATTGTTGTTTGTGATACATATCCTACGTGAAGAATCTAATGATCAAATTCCTGAGTGAACCTCTCTCGCGGTCGCATTTCCAGGATGTCACGGTCGTCTCAGTAATGGATAGTTTATCCATTGTTTTAAGTGGTAACCTATTCCATCTTATGAAAGTCATTAGTCTAAAGCAAGACTGGTGGGCCGTGAATCAGAGAAATTTGCATTTGATTTGTTCATCGTAATTATTACGTAATATAGTGTACTGTATATCGTAGTATATAAGAGTTTATTGGTAGCATATCATATGACAATTCCCATAAACATGTGATGGCCTCGATGTTGTCTGTTTTTATTTTTTTCCTGAAACTATTACCTTCTCATAGTTTGTTTCAACAATGCATATATTATCATCCCCACGAGCATAGACATTGCAAGAAAAGATTCTAACTGAGGATAAGTAAAGTTCTTTCATGGTCACAATATATACTTTTATAGATGTCAAACATAAAAATATAATAAAATTCTATATTAACATAGATATATATTCGATACACATTTACGTCATGGCTTTAACATCAGTATTTCGTATAGCTTCCTCCGGCATGAATAATTTCTTGCAATCGTTGCGGCATAGAAGAGGCCAGATTGTAGGGAATGTTTGGTGTTCGACGTAAGCTCTCCCAACTATTCCTCGTGTGAGGATTCATATCAGGAGAAAGTGGTGGCAGAATTAGATTAATAATCTCTGGCTCCCTTTCCTCCTCCCTTCGTAATTCCCCACCCAACCTCGTTTCCTTCGACATAGCAACGCTTACCTCCATCCTCATTCCACTTCCTTCATTAAACCTATTATCGCTTTTACTGTCCCTTCCTTCCATCCTTCAATGCCAGCGTTCTTAAACCTAGCACATAAATTACATAATATGGAATCTAACATCTTAGATCTCTACGCATTCATGTTACTTGAAAACGCCTGTGTCTTACGGGAATCTAAGTGTGGAGAGTGGGCTTCAGAGGTAGTCTATAGATTATTACAGATGATCTTGAACGCTCCAACTATTTAAAAATGATTATTTATTACGCACATCATATGGCATAATACACACATGAATTTAAGTATCTTACGCTATAGGAATGGAATTGAATCCTACCAGAGTTAAAAAGTCGCAAAATATGATAGATTAGTTTGTATTAAGAGGTTACTAAGAGAAAAGGATTTGGGATAGAACGGAAGGCAGAGAGTATATTTTCTCGAGTTTCGGTTATTATTAACGTTGTATGGATACATTGCCATGCGGTGTGATCAGAGAGAGAGAGAGAGAGAGTTACAAGGAGTTACAAGGAAAAGAAGTACCTCAAAAGGCCTTGCGGCCCATACCGAGGAGGTACCAATGGCAACGGGTGCCACGGAAAATTTTGTACACACGCAAATAGTGTGCAAGATTTGGTCTAACCTTTTCTTGAACTGATCCACAGAGGAACTGTTCACAACTTCCGAAGGTAACCTGTTCCATGTGTCACAGATCTTATACGTAAAGAAATTCCCACACACACTAGTCCTAAACCGTTTCAAATCCAACTTCCAACCATTGTTGCGAGTTGGGTTATCATTTAAACTAAACATACTTCTAAAATCGACATCGTTGAACCCGCGTAAGAGCTTGAAAACCTCGATCAGTTGACCGCGCAGCCTCCGAGTTTCAAGCGAAAACAAGTTCAGGGCGCGTAACCGTTGATTGTAGCCCATATGCCTAACGGAAAGGATTAACTTTGTGGCCCTCGCCTGCACTCGCTCCAGCCTCTCAATATCTTTCCTGAGGGTGGGCGACCAGAACTGCCCAGCATACTCCAGGTGCGGCCGAACAAGGGAATTGTACAGTGAGAGCACAATCTCCTTGTTCCGAAACTGAAATTAGCACACCCAAGTCCTTTTCTAAATCATTCACCTCGATATTACTACCCAACATCGAGTAGTCCGACTTGGGATTGGCGTAGCCAATGTGCATCACTTTGCATTTACCCAAGTTAAACGGCATTTGCCATTTTTCGGACCACTCTCCTATCCTACCTAGGTCCGCACGCAGTTCCTAGATCGCTTCGGGCGTCCCAACATTGGCCCCAAGCTTGGTGTCATCAGCGAATTTGGCGATCCAACTGACGATGCCACCGTCGATATCATTTATGTAAATGATAAACAACCGTGGCCCCAAAACGGAACCCTGAGGAACCCCACTAGTGACCGAGGCCCAACCCGAACTAGCCCCTTTAATTACCACCCTCTGCCGCCTATTCCTCAGCCAGTTTTCAATCCACCTACCTATTTCCCCACCGATACCCAGCGCGCGCACTTTCGCCATTAGCCGGCGGTGAGGTACCTTATCAAAGGCTTTCTGAAAGTCGAGATAAAGTATATCAATCGCCCTACTCTTATCGTACTCACTCAACATGACGTGGAAAAACTCGAGCAAGTTGGTGAGACACGACCTATGCCGTCTAAACCCATGTTGGGAGTCCCCAAGCAGCTTGTAGGAATCCAAATGGTCAACGATCCTATCAGCTATTATCCCTTCTAATAATTTACCTACAACTGAAGTGAGACTAATGGGACGATAGTTCCCTGGACTTTCGTGATCCCCTTTCTTAAAGATAGGGGTCACGTTGGCTTCCCTCCAGTCACCAGGCACCTGGCCCATCTCCAACGATTTGTTGAAGACTGTAGCCAGATGGGGAGCCACCTGGTCGCGCACTTCTCGCAACACTCTGGGGAGAAACTGGTCTGGCTCAGGAGCCTTAAACGCGCTCAGTTTGTCTATTCTATCGGCAACGACTGTCGCGGTACATCTAACACTATCCAGGCCAGCACCTTCGTGCCTCACGCCTGGCTCGGGGATGACGCGGGTATCCTCCCTGGTGAACACTCCCGCGAAGTACTCATTAAGCACATTAGCGATGTCCGCGTCGGAGGTCCGCAGAACGCCGCTTCCGTCCTTTAACGGACCTATCATGCTTCTAATGGGCTTTCTACTATTAACATAACTGAAGAACTCCTTAGGGTTCCCCTTGCAGAGGCTTGCCACCCGTAGTTCTTCGTTACGTTTCGCTAGCCTAACCTTCGCTTTCACTTCCCTACACAGGCGGACATACGCTTCAGTGTTCTCGTGGGAACGATTGGCCTTCGCCCTCCTATACGCTACTTTCCTATTTCGGATAGCCGAAGCGATGTCACGATTGAACCACTTAGGCTGCGTTGAAGCAGGGGTGACCGGTTTTGAGGGTATGGCAGCAGACTGCAGCACCATAAACTCGTCCCGGAATGCACTCCACACTCCCTCAACATCGCCGCCAACCTCTAACCCCATCTCTCCTACGCTATCCCTGAGGCTAACAAAGTTCGCCCGCCGGAGATCGAGCTTACTGCCTCTCGAGTTACTACGCTTCACCCGAGGGACGCACACACGGAATCTAATAAGACCGTGATCACTCCCGCCCAATGATTCGTCAACGGTGAGGCCAGTGACGAGGTTGTCTTCGGTCGTGAATACTAAGTCTAGAACGCTTTCGCCTCGTGTAGGCTCGTTGACCCACTGAGTGAGGAAGTTCTCATCAGCAAAGTCAACTAGCCTCCTCCCTTCAGCATCGGCAGTCCTGTTTTCCCACTTTATGCCGAGACAGTTGAAGTCTCCTAAAACTACACACACCCTATCCCCTAGCAGGCTACTGAGTTCGGTGTACAGGGCTGTATCCTCCTCGAGGAGGAGATGCGGAGGTCTGTACACCAAGATTAACCTATAGTTCGTCCCTCCCACGTTCAGATCGGCGCCAAGCAGCTCCCGTTCCGACCGGAACTGGCAGTCAACTGGACTCAACGTGTCTCTGACGTATATTAGTACCCCACCCCCCTCCGCACGGGTGCGGTCTTTGCGAAACATTCTATACCCGGGAATTTCGAACTCCCCAACGTAGTCCCTACGATCAGTATGAATCCAGGACTCGGTGATAGCAACGATATCCTGGTATTCTGATGCTAAGAGCGCCCGTAGCTCGCCAAACTTGTTCCTGATCGACCTAGCATTAAAAAGCATTGCACGGAGGGAGCCTCCCCTATTCTGACCGCCCCCTAGCACGACCCGTTTCCCGAATAGCAAGGGCTGTCGGGAGTTGAAGAGCCCCTCACTAACGAGGGGACAATCTCCGCATGAGCCTGAGCCCCCTCCAACGTGGAAGGAGAGTCACTACCTGCTGTTGGAGGGGGACTAACTACTGGGGAGAGGGGGACTACCTGCTGTTGGAGGGGGACTACCTGCTGTTAGAGGGGGACTAACTTCTGGGGGAGGGGGACTAACTGCTGGGGGAGGGGGACTAACTGCTGGGGGAGGGGGACTAACTGCTGGGGGAAGGGGACTAACTGCTGGGGGAGTAGGTTTAACTGTTTGGGGAGCAGGATCAATTGCTGGTTTGAGGGGTCCTAGCTTAAAAAGATTATACAAATTAATGTTCAGTAAATCACCATACTTCTTTTTCCCCTTCTGGTTAAAATGTAGCCCGTCCGAACCAAAGTATTCCCCATTTCCGTAGAATGTAGGCCAAAAATCGACAAACTTTAGGCCTTTTTCATCACACATGCGTTTAACTCTTTTATTTATGCTAATGGCTTTACTTAGAGTATAATCACTAGCACGCATTCGAGGGAGAATTCCTACGACCATACCCATGTCTGTCCTATCCCTAACCTTGTCAGTTAGGTTCTTGAATTCATTTATAATGGGCTCTGTCTGCCCTCCTGTCCCTCCCAGAAAAACGTCATTGCCACCAACATGGACAATGATAGGGCAACTCTTATTCTTGATATTAATTTTGCCTAATTCCCTATTAATTATCTGGCTTGTGGCATCCGGAAAACATCGGAATTTTCTCTTGGTCGCCCGTCTTGCTCCGAAAAAGTCCCCTTGATTCCTTACCATAGAATCCCCAATTAAAAAGGATTCATCCTCCTCATCAGCAAGTGAAACTTATTTTTTATGGTAATGGGTTCCAAATCCTTATATTTTGGTTTTGGTTTGGAGGGTCTTTTATTTTTGACCAATTTGAATTCTTGTTCCTCCGTTCTATTTTCCGGAATAGTCACCGTGTTTTCCAAGCGTGCCACGCTTTGTTCTAGATGCTTAATCTTACAGTTTAAATCTGCTGGTGTGTTTTTAGTTTGATCTTGTCCACTGGGTTGGATTTCCAGTACGACGACCCTAGCTTCAGGCTATTAGTATAGCCGCAAAAGGGGAGAGTGCAAGAATGTTGCAGGTTATTATGTAATGTTGCAAAGGGGGTGGGGGTTGTTGCAAAGGGGGGAGGGGGTGGGGGTTATAAAAAAAGAAAAAAAGGAAGAAAAAAGAAGAAAAAAGAAAGAAAAAAGAAAAAAATTCCCCCAAAGGGGGGATGCTGCAGGTGCAACAAGGGGGGTCATGAAACTTGGAGGCGGCGTTATCCCCCAAGAGAAAGGAGAGAGAGGAGGAGAGAAAGGAGGAGAGGTGTTCACCTGGCAGGAGCCAAGTGCACATTAAGACTTCAGCCGAGTTGGCGTTGTTTTATAGGCTCCTAATCAGCCAGAATCAGCCAGTTGGCTGAGCCAAGGTGAGAGAGACGCCTGAAGGAGAGAGAGAGACAGCTGAAGGAGAGAGAGACCTGAAGAAGAGAGAGATAGATGCCTGTAGGAGGGAGAGACGCCTGAAGGAGAGAGGATAGGTACACATGCAGGAGGTACACATGCAGGAGGTACACACACACATACGCACACATGCAGGAGGTACACATGCAGTAGTTACACATGCAGGAGAGAGAGAGAGAGCTGAAGGAGGGAGAGAGACGCCTGTAGGAGAGAGAGAGAGAGAGAGAGAGAGAGCTGAAGGAGGGAGAGAGACGCCTGTAGGAGAGAGAGAGAGAGAGACGCCTGAAGGAGAGAGAGAGAGAGAGAGAGAGAGAGAGAGTAGTTGCCTTTAAGGCATATTATTTTCGTTTTCCTAACCTAAGAGGCCACTAAGGGGTTTACGAAAGGGCCAAAAAAAAAGGACCAGAGGTCCTTGCTCGGCTGGAGCCGAGCTGGGAATGAGTCTTCACCAGCTTCTCGATCTTTTATAAGCCTCTATTCTGGCTGAGTTGCCAGATAGCGCAATGTGTTCCAGATAGCGACATGTGTCCCATTAATCATCCATTGTGCAACACAATATGACGATAGTTATTCCAATTAAATTCTGTTTAAATACACCTTTATTAATTGCATACCTTTCCAGTTTTTTTTGCAATGATCGGATTGCTAGATATATATTATTATGCTATATATATATTATATAATATATATAATATATTATATATACATTCTTTTCTTATGTTAGGTAAATATATATATATATATATATATATATATTATTTATTTTTAACATTTAATTTTAGTTTAGAAGCAAATTTAACATTAACTTCATTGAACTTAAAGAAACAAATAACATAGTTTACCTTCGAAAACGCCATAATAGAAAATAATTAATTTTACGGTTAACTAGCTTATTTCGTTCACTATAATTATATCAGTCTTTTAAACAGCTTATGATACATATATATATATATATATATATGTAGATGAAGCCAATTAAATTCTACTTATTAATAAATAACTTTTTACACACAAACTACATCTTAACTGCAAACACCTTGCACATCAATTCTTATTATCATTATTATTATTATTTCTACAATGAAACGGGGTCGGGCCGAAGACCGGGTGAGAGATCCCCCCCCAATATATATATATATATATATATATATTATTTATTTTATAACATTTAATTTTAGTTTAGAAGCAAATTTAACATTAACTTCATTGAACTTAAAGAAACAAATAACATAGTTTACCTTCGAAAACGTCATAATAGAAAATAATTAATTTTACGGTTAACTAGCTTATTTCGTTCACTATAATTATACATTCTTTTAAACAGCTTATGATACATATATATATAAATATATATATATATATATATATATATATATACATATAGTGTAGATGAAGCCAATTAAATTCTACTTATTAATAAATAACTTTTTACACACAAACTACATCTTAACTGCAAACACCTTGCACATCAATTCTTATTATCATTATTATTATTATTTCTACAATGAAACGGGGTCGGGCCGAAGAACGGGTGAGAGATCTCCCCCCCAATATATATATATATATATATATTATTTATTTTATAACATTTAATTTTAGTTTAGAAGCAAATTTAACATTAACTTCATTGAACTTAAAGAAACAAATAACATAGTTTACCTTCGAAAACGTCATAATAGAAAATAATTAATTTTACGGTTAACTAGCTTATTTCGTTCACTATAATTATACATTCTTTTAAACAGCTTATGATACATATATATATAATATATATATATATATATATATATATATATAGTGTAGATGAAGCCAATTAAATTCTACTTATTAATAAATAACTTTTTACACACAAACTACATCTTAACTGCAAACACCTTGCACATCAATTCTTATTATCATTATTATTATTATTTCTACAATGAAACGGGGTCGGGCCGAAGAACGGGTGAGAGATCTCCCCCCAATATATATATATATATAAATAAACGAGTAACAACTCATGCACACACACACACACACACACACACACACACACACACGCACACACACACACACACACACACACACGATGAAAGGCAGAAGCTAAATCAGTTCGAATCGTGTCCCTAGAGACCTTTTTCGTTCGAATCGTGTCCCTAGAAACCTTTTTCGGGTCGAGGGATTATCCTTCTACAAGCTATTCGAGCAGAAATCACCACTGACTTCAGATATTAATATTGTCATTGTTATTACTTCTACAATGAAAATATTTACGCGTAATTTGTATGGTGTCATATAGAAATATATATATATATATATATATATATATATATATATATATATATATATATATAAATTGAATTTACCGTGGTACACCATGTTTGGCAAACGCTTTAGTGATGCAAGCCTCATTTACTGATGCATATTATATCTATCGGGCAAATAACTTTTAATTCAGTCACTGATTGACCCTCTAATACTGCAAGAATACAAATTATTGAGTAGAATGTTGTGTTCTATTACATCAAACACCTTACTCATATCTATATAAATTGAATGATTAAAATTGTAAGGTATATATCTTATGTCTCTTGAAGTTTATTATTTACTTATTCTTAAATATATTTTTAAAAATTTGGCTATCTTCCTCCCCATCAACCACTAACCGCTGTAACTAAATTTTTTACTCTATTTATTTTGACTTTCCAATTTTTTACTTTAACACTTATATAATTGTGCTTTGGTGCTAAACAGTTAATGCATTATTTTCTCTCATTTTTCAGGTTATGGCTAGACGTACTCGCTCATCTGCAGAAACGTCGGTTCTAGGAAAGCCCAACAACGCGTTACCACCTACCCATATGTTACCAACTACCCAAGGCTACCCATATGTGGTGATGTGCTTCGTTTGGTTCAATTTCACCACCATGAACAGTCCAAGACCTTGAAAGAGAGCTACAACTTGGCCTGCAAAGAGGCACTGCAAGTATGGCAGAGAGCAAGGATTCCTACACAGCGAGTCAATTCCTGCGTCAGGAAGCTGTCAAAGCTGCACGAAGAGTTCCTTGCGTTGAAGAAAAACCGCAAGATGCAGCTACAAAGCTGCAGAGTGAAATAGAGCCTTGAAGGTCATAGACAATGAAGAAGACCGCCAATTCCTGATGATGCAACGAGAAGACGTCTTTTCCTAGAGTATGGCAGGCCCTGACAAGATTAATTTTGCCAAGGATTACCGCAAGAGATGTCGACAGGAGAAAGATGCTGACAAAGCTTTAAGGTACAAAGAAAGAGAGGCTGCATTCCAGGCTGCTGCTGTTCTTCCATCATCCAGCACATCCACTTCATCCTCTGAAGAATTCAACGCTGAAGACGATGATTATCGTCCGTCGACTTCGACCGGAAGAGATGTACACTCTCATCCTCTGAAACGAAACAATATCTTCACATCACCAGATGTGGTTGCTGCTCTTGATCGCGTGATCCTTCCCGATTGAGGAGCAGTCTTCGTTGCTGGATCAGTCGCTCAAGCCCTGGGCTATGATATCTCTACAATGACTCTTTCACGCAGCTCAATCCGTCGTTCAAGAAGGCAAGCAAGGCAGGCAGCAGCCAAAGAGGATCAAGCTTCGCTTTCTGCCGAAGGACCCTTTCTTCTTCACTGGGATGGGAAACTACTTCCCGACATCGGGGGCGCAAAGGAAACAGCCGAACGAACTGCGGTAATCGTTACTGGAGATGGGATGGAAAAACTCCTAGCGGTGCCAAAAATACAACGAGCTACAGGAAAAGAACAGGCCAAGGCTTGCATTTCGACGATTGATGACTGGAATCTTCGCGGTGAGATCTAAGGTCTCGTATTTGACACAACTGCGTCTAATACTGGCCTTCACAGGGGAACCTGTACCATGATTGAAAAAGCAGTATGGAGGGAACTTGTCTGGATCGCTTGTCGACATCATATCCTTGAAGTCGTCTTGTCAAACACCTGCAACGCACTTCTTGGACCCACAGGTGGTCCGGAAATGACTTTCTTTAAACGTTTTCAGAAAAAATGGCCATCACTTAAGAAGGATTCCTTCATGAAGGCTTCAAACAACCTATTCAGATATCCAAAGATGTTCCAGCTTCGAGAGGAAATGATCCAGTATTTCACAAAGGCACTGGAATCTAAACAATAGCGTGATGTCTACGAGAAAATGCTACGACTCTGTCTCACCTTCCTCGGCTGCCGTGATGAGACGAAGAATATCACCGAGCTCTCTCTGTTTATCGCCTTGGTCTACGCACGTTTCTGGAATGAGGCCCCCCCCCGTCGGAATTAACGCTCCTTTCAACGATATTCTGCTTCTTAAAATCTTGCAAAAGTACCCAAATCAGACCATTTCCAAAGCAGCATCCACAGTTCTTCAACGGCACCTGTAGTATCTTGGAGAGCATCTCATCGGTCTTGCATTCTTCGATCCTAGAGTCGATGCCGAGACCAAACGGAAGATGTTCGTAAAACTCCAACGTAACGAGAATACTACTGTTATTCGTCGATCGAAGCTTCAAGGGAACAGTGAAGATTTGAATTTGTTTGAAATGGTCACCTAAAGGACCCTGGGAATCTTCAATCTGTTAAAGAAAGAAGGAAGGAAGGCAGCGGAGGATACCTTCCTGAGCAACGATCCCAATTCCTGGACGGAGGATGATTGCTTTCAAGAGTTTCGACGCATAGCGATCAACCTAAAAGTTGACAATGATTCGGCGGAGAGGGGTATCGCCCTTATCAAGGCATGTAATACATCTTTGACGAAGGATGAAAAACAAAAACAATTCATCCTCCGATTAGTAGCAAAACATCGCCAACACTACTGTAATGATGTATATTATAAACGAATAATAAATGTAATTTTCTATCAAACATATCGTTTTTGTTCTTTAAAAATTAATGTTTTCTTTAAGAGTTATTCTTTTTTCTAAAAAAAATAAGCTGTTTTCTTTGAGATTTAATCTATTTTCTAACACATAAACTAGTATTCGCCCTTGTTTTTTCATTTTTTAACCCAGAAGAACAATATACTAGAAAATGAGTAGTAAAATGAAATTCATATCGACCTGTAAATATCATTCAATTAGGCTGAAATTTGGCATGGAGATGTTTGAGAGATATAGGAGAAGGAACAGCCATGAGGAGGTAAAAAATTAAAAAATTTCTTTTTTGAACCACCCAATGTATATTAGTATTATATATTATATTATATATAGTTATATGCATATTATATATATTATATTTATATATATTATATATATATATATATATATATATATATATATATATAATAACTTATATATATATATTATATTATTATATATATTATGATCGGTCTCATCTCGAAAACTAGACGTGGTAGAGGAAAACCGTAAACCGATTTGGAATCAGCATTTGGAATCAGCGTCCCACCAGTTATCTAGCCCACCTAGAATTATATCTGATGAAAAATACTTGTTGGCCAGTGTAATCATTTAGTGAGCGAAGCAAAAGTTTCTCATGTAATTTTGAGAAGCAGTTGACAGCAGCAATAGGCCTGTAGTTATCGCTGGATAGACTGTCCCCATATATATTTGTGACAAGGGGTGTGATATAAACTCTCATAAACTCTGCAGGACTATAACTGTAAGCAAACATGGCTGAGAACTGTAATGAGATAAAAAGACTAGCCACATCATTTGCATACTTTAAATGCTCATTCGATAGGTCATCTATACCTGGTGAGTCGCCTGCCTTTAGCTCTTTAATCAGACTCTTAATTTGAGTACCTGAAGTCCCCTGTATTTTCACTGGCCCCTCTTAATGTCGTTCCATTGCAGCCTACATTAAAATTAACTCTTCTCACTTCGTTCTCCATAACTCAACTATTTCTACTTCCCCAGACACTCCAAAAACTGTTGATGGGATGACATTCTTAGGACCAGTTTCTTGACAAATTTCAAGAATTTGTTACTATTATTATTTAAATTCTCGGACGACCAAGCATCTTTGATTCCCTTTTCAGGGGGCTATAAAATCATTCCATCCAGGAACAATTAGCATGACAATTGTACGATTTAATTCAAGACCTTCCTCCTTCCCTTAGTGTGGATGCTACAGTATAACATAAAAATACCTATCAACAAGTTTAAAGTGAGAATCATTTAAACATGAATTACTACAGTCAAGATGCAATAATTCTAAATTATTAAAAAGGTGCTCTCTCCTATCTGTATATTCGATTTTCTGTTGCATATTCACCTTAGACCAGTCGACACGTTCATTTCTGCTTGAAGAGTTATTATGTTGTGTTTTATTTAAGTTCGTACAAATAATTACTAGCTTCAATGGTCTACATTACTTATAATTTAGCAGACTTACACATGGTACTCAATTCTACTAAAAATTCTGATTCCACACTGGCATTAAAGTCCCCCATTATTATGCACTGCGAATATTGTGGTTTATCTGAAAGTAACTTAATTTTATACAAAATAACGATGTATTCATCTACATTACTACAATTTTTGTAATGTAAATAGCATTTCACAGTTAAGAGGCATTCATTGTTTGTATGAAATTTAATACCTAAAAATCATTCATTATTGCTCAGGAGAAATCCTACATAATTTGTTAATATTTTTCTGATGAAGAAACCAACTCCATCAAAGGGCCCATTATAAAGTAGATCGTTAGATAAGTCTAAATGTGAAGATGCATTATATATAAGGTCCTCATAAATCCTAGCTAAAAAATTAATTCCTGTATAGGCAACCGCTGTTCTTGCAAAAGAACCACATCTGCATTATTATAAATGCTATGGACATCTACAAATGAGTTTCTTATTGATCTAACGTTATGTGAAACTAATCTCAACACATTAACCGCCATGAGTATTTATCCGATTATTATTATTATTGTTATTATTATTATTATTATTACTATTACCAAACCTGGAAAAGTGAATATATTCCTTATCAATAATACCGTCTGGCCACTGACACATGATGTAAGGGTTGTATTAAATGATTTATAATACAGAGATTTGTTGTTTACTTTAGTAATTAATAGGTCAGTGTACTCACCACAAACTTTTTCCACCATGTGACGAATATCGTATTCCTCGTTCGAGAGCTGAATTTGCGAAAAGAAGAGGGTAAGATTCCTCACCAAAGGCCCTGCTGCGAGAAAAGATTGAGGAATCTTTCGCCAAGTGCATATGCTGACCGTTACCCACCCATCATCCTCCATCGATTTCCTTGAGGCAGGATTCGCCGATTGGGGAATGGGTGGCACGACCTGTGGCTTGACGGAGGTCTGTAAGATGTGTTTGTAACCTGACGAGCTCGTGTGCCCTTCCTTCTTTGGTGGAAAGGGGAGAAACTGTATGCCGAGGGAGGCATTTGAGTACTCGAACGCCTCTCTCCCGCAGCAGAAGGTAAAGGGGAAGGCAGTGATGCCTCACCTACTGGGAATGAACAGTCCCTGTTACTACTATTAATGTTGTCGAAGGTGTTGGCACTCATCACCGATCGATCAATCATAACAACAGGAGCAGAAGTCCTTTCCTGAGCGGGAGTGAGGTTGACCGTTATCCCTTCGAGATACATTTCCACACCATTTGTCGAGGTGGAGTTGGGGATGGGAGTTTCATTTCCCTCACTGCTCGAAGCGCTCCTAGCCTGGGTCGTGACATGCTGCACGACTTCCGAGTAACTGGGCTTCTGGAGGAGCGTCTCTTTCAACGCATTTAATTCTGGCCGGAACTGTTCGAGCGAAAATGCATTTTCTGATTTGACACCACATGTTGGTGTTTTACTTAAATCAATGATTTTGTACCTTATTATTTCGCTTCACATTTAATAAATCTCCATTTTCAGCAGCTAAATGAAATCTATGCTCCAATTTAGTGAAAATATTGTCCAAAACAGTTACAGGAACTAATGTTATACTATTTCTAAAGAGAATTTTTATGTCATTAATATCCATTGGTTTGTTGTGATATGCGGTTGTCTTTACATATTTCCAAAGATAAAACAATTGAAGTTGCACCCATATAAGGTTATAAGGAGGACGTTAGGCAGAAGGTACGGAGTGCTAGGACTCCCGTTTCTCCTGTCACTGTCCACCTCAGTTGTTCTTTTTCCGTGTCTCATCTACCCTGTGAGTAGTCCGGCATGCGCTCAAGCACACACTTCTCTCCCTATTCTTCACTACACATACATGCATCTTACACACAACACATTCTTTTCAAAATTTAAAAAAACGATGACAACGACTTCAAGAGCCTCGGAGTCCCCTAAGGAGAGGACCATAAATGTCCACATTTTTGGATCCCCGCTGCCGATAACGTGAAGGCAGACCCGTGCAGCGGGACTGGTTCTGCTATTGCCCATTCGAATTGTTCTGAGCCTTTATCTGATTCACTTTTCATAATCTTTTGCAACATTCATGGTCTTTACTCAAATTTTAATCTGTTGAACACCACCTCTCCTCCTCTAAACCTCACCTTCTCTTCCTCACTGTAACTCAGGTGTCTGGGACGACTCATTGCAACACTTTTTTGTCACACTCCTATTTTCTCTATACTTAATTTCACTCCAAAGGTGGATGTTGCGTATATGTACGCAATGACTTAACTTCCTCTCGCATTTCCGAACTTGAATCCTCCGAATTCTATACCGTGTGGATATGGCTCACATGCCAATCTCAAACTAAATACATCTGCGCTATCTACATTTCTTCTCATTCTATTGACTATCCAAAACTCTTTGACTAACTCACCCTAAGGTGGAATACATTCTATCTCAATCTTCTATTGCTGAAATTTCCATTTTAAGTTATTTCAATGTTCACTGCCACCTATGGTTTTAATCCAATTTCACTAACATCCCTGGTGAACTAGCTTACAACTTTTCTATCCTCAATGACCTAGAGCAGTTAGTACAGCACCCAACTCGTATCCCCGATCGCCTTGGAGAAAAGCCCAACATTCTGGCTTTATTTCTCACCTCTCATCCTTCTTCTTACTCTGTGAAACTTTTTTCTCCGTTGGTCTCCTCCGACCACAATCTTATATCTGTTTTCTCCCCTATCATTCCAATTCGGCCTTTGGATCCTCCTAAGAGGAGCCGCCTTTGGCACTTTGGCAGTACTTCTCTGATTTCCCATGGAATGATTACTGGTACCGTGGCAGAAGCCCCTCTGAGTGTGCTGAGCTACTACTGTACTAATGTAAAAAGACCTTGGTTTAACTTTACTTGTTCTGATGCTCTCCATAACAGAGAGGAGGTTTTCAGAGTGTACCGTTGTCATCAAACTCCTCTCTCTCTCACTTAGCTTATATTTCTGCCCGGAATCATGTAAAATCTGTTATTCGACTCGCCAAAAATTCCATCATCTTTCAAAAATGTGAAGTCTATCCAGCTCTAATTCTTCTCGGTCTTTCGGGCATCTAACCAAGAACCTTTCCAACAACTTTAGTTCTTCTTTCCCTCCTCTTTTCCATTCCGACGGCTTAGTTGCCGTCTCTTCTCCCAATAAAGCTGAACCCTTCGCTCAAACTTTCGCCTCCAACTCAACCGTGGATGATTCCGATGTTGTTCCTCCATCTCCTCCTTCCTCCTACTTAATTATGGCTAATTTCAGAGTCTCCTCCAAAGATGTTCTTTCGGCCCTATCTGCTTCTTTTTGGAGATAGCCTAGAATGGATCTCTCTCTCTCTCTCTCTCTCTCTCTCTCTCAGTAAGGTCATTGGCATCAAGGAGATGGTGCAAAACTTGTGCGTCCCACTGGGCGTGAGGTTTGTTGACCCGTTCGATGCATTTTCGGGTAGGTGGGACCTTTATCAGAGGGATGGTGTCCACCTCAATGCCAACGGTAAAGGTGTGCTAGGTGCGCTGCTTGACCGGCACCTATACCGTATGGTGAGGTCAAGCCCAAGGATTGATGACGGGCCCCCATCGGGGAGAGATGATGTTGAGCCGCTGGCGGACGTACCTTCAACTGAAGGGTGCGTCCATGTACAAGTGGGTGACCCTCCTTCCCCGTTGGAGGGGGCTCAGGCTCCTGCGGAAGTTGCCCCTCGTTGGTGAGGGGCTCTTCAACTCCAGACAGCCCTGGCTGTTCGGGAAACGGGTCGTGCTAGGGGGCGGTCAAAATAGGGAAGGCCCCCTCTGTGCAGTGCATTTTAATGCTAGGTCGATTAGGAATAAGTTTTGCGAGCTACGGGCGCTCTTAGCATCAGAATACCAAGATATTGATGCTATCACCGAGTCCTGGATTCATACTGATCGTAGGGACTACGTTGGGGAGTTCGAGATTACCGGGTATAGAATGTTTCACAAAGACCGCACCCGTGGGGAGGGGGGAGGGGTACTAATATACGTGAGGGACACGTTGAGTCCGGTTGACTGCCAGTTCCGATCGGAACGGGAGATGCTTGGCGTCGATCTGAATGTGGGAGGAACGAACTATAGGTTAATCTTGGTGTACAGACCTCCGCATCTCCTCGAGGAGGATACAGCCCTGTACAGCGAACTCCGTAGCCTGCTAAGGGACAAGGTGTGTGTGTAGTTTTAGGAGACTTCAACTGTCGCGGCATAATCTGGGAAGACAGGACTGCTGATGCCGAAGGGAGGAGGCTAGTTCACTTTGCTGATGAGAACTTCCTGACTCAGTGGGTCAATGGGCTTACACGAGGCAAAAGCGTTCTAGACTTAATATTCACGACCGAAGACAACCTCGTCACTGGCCTCACCGTTGACGAATCGTTGGGCGGGAGTGATCACGGTCTGATTAGGTTCTGTGTCTGCGTTCCTCGGGTGAAGCGTAGTACAGTAACTCTAGAGGCAGTAAGCTCGATCTACGACGGGTGGACTTTGTTAGCCTCCAGGATAGCGTAGGTGAGATGGGGTTAGAGGTCGGCGGCGATGTTGAGGAAGTGTGGAGTGCATTCAGGGACAAGTTTATGGTGCTGCAGTCTGCTGCCATACCCTCAAAACCGGTCACCCCCGCTTCATCGCAGCCTAAGTGGTTCAGTCGTGACATCGCTTCGGCTATCCGAAAAAGGAAGCTGCGTATAGGAGGGTGAAGGCCAACCGTTCCCATGAGAACACTGAGGCGTATGTCTGCCTGTGCAGGGAAGTGAAGGCGAAGGTTAGGCTAGCGAAACGTAACGAAGAACTCTGGGTGGCAAGCCTCTGCAAGGGGAACCCTAAGGAGTTCCTCCCCAGAGTATTGCGGGAGGTGCGCGACCAGGTGGCTCCCCACCTGGCTACAGTCTTCAACAAATCGTTGGAGACCGGCCAGGTGCCTAGTGACTGGAGGGAAGCCAACGTGACCCCTATCTTTAAGAAAGGGGATCATGAAAGTCCAGGGAACTATCGTCCCATTAGTCTGACTTCGGTTGTAGGTAAATTATTAGAGGGGACAATAGCGAATAGAATCGTTGACCATTTGGATTCCTACAAGCTGCTTCGGGACTCCCAACATGGGTTTAGACGGCATAGGTCGTGTTTCACCAACTTGCTCTAGTTTTTCCCACGTCATGTTGAGTGAGTATGATCACAGTAGGGCGATTGATATTAGGGGGGGTTGTTAATCCTAAATTTTTCTCGGGACAAGCGTAAAATTTGGAGACACCATTTCTAAGCACGATTTTATATTTAAATTTTTTTCCGAAACCTCTTACCCCGCTGTACACCCCCCTGAAGGCATACATATGTGTATTTTCTGTTTTTCTGCTATATAAGCGATATTTATTGCCAGATGTGCTTTGTAATATGTCCATTATAGGGTTTTCATGGTCGCAGAACACAAATACGCATTCGTAATGGAACTTTGAAAAATCATTATGGCGGAAATCCAAGGTAGCGGTCAAAATCACAAATTTTTGGGCATTTGAAAGTGAAATGTGGATGGAAATACTACAAACATCCATTATACTATATTTAATTGGGGGTTTGCGACAACACTGAACAGAATTATGCAGTTGACAAGGTATTTGTGAGAACTAATACAGTTAAATCATGAACTTTCAACCTATCTGAGACCACCAAGGACAATAAGGAGAGTGCTAAGTGCACAAAGACTGATTTCAAGATGATTTTCACACATTCTATATTTGTATAAAGATCATACTATATTACATACCTGCATATTGTTCATTTCAGTAATGTGTCTACTGCATGGTTAAATTTACTGATTGTGACCTGAGCTTTACAGCTGACATTGCTGAGATAAAGCTTCAAATTAGTGACATACGTTGAGAGGGGCAATTTTCTGTCGTCCTTCATTAGACGAAATATATCACTAGTCTTTGGCACAGAAAGAGCGGTATCTCGTGCATATCTGACTTCGAGATAAAGACGGCTCAGCTTCTGCGAATCGTCCACATTTGATTCTTCGAGATAATTATCCACTTGCTCACTAGCCGTGAATGGCCCTCCTAGTCTTTTTAATTCTTCCAGGTCTCTATTTCTCCTGCGGTCTACAGCAACATTCGCAATCCCTTTAGTCTGTAATCCTTGCTTCTGTAATTGTTCTTGTCGTACGCTCCACTCTCTCATTATTTCCGAAATTTTTGCAGTTCCAATTTTCCTATAGTCTTTGAAAGACCTTGTTGATTGGTTTTGAATCAACGCAAGAGATTTAGCTTTGACCTGCGCTGCCGACGCGCACGCGAGTTGCTTGGCGCCTCTTCTGCCGAGTTCATAGTTGATGAACCCTACACTGCGCTCAGAGTCCAAGTGTGAACTGGCGCCTTGTCCAGTTTTTCACAGTCCATTTTTGAGAGAGCATGTTCCGCTGATTCGTCAAATTCTCCGAATCCAAAGATATCTCCCTTTTGTTTCTGAAATCCTTCAGCAAGCTTTTGCAATATCATACCTAAAACTTTTGTGCCTTCAGTACTCATTTGGAAGGCTGTAGCTTTCATAGCATTCTAAATATCACCGTCATATCGTGTTTGTTGGAATCTTTCAACAGACAAACTCAAATGCCGGTGTATCCACTTCCAACAGTTTAGCCGGATCAGTAGAAACGAGGTGTTGGTATAACTGTTGGAATGCTGGAATTAGGTTTGAATAATTTGTACTGGTCGATATCGTCAGTGAAAGGAACAGCCCCACTAAATGAAGTCCAATGAGAGCTCCAGCCGTGTACATAACTCTCAAGAAGTCCAGATCCAGGAAGCATCGTACGATGCAGGCCAATTGGTTCGTCACGTGCTCAGATTTTCCGAGAAATGTTCCCACATCGTCACTGTGATATAAAGTTATGACATATGTCAACGTCAATCTGTTGAAACGTTTATCTTTTAGACTGACAGATTTGTTTCGCTTCGGCGCGATATGAGCGTCGAAATCGTTGGCTTTGTTCCACGGTTTGTGGTCAAAGTCATGATTTATCAATCTGGTTATACAGTCCATCGCTTGTTTGGTCACACTCGAGGATGAAGTTGTGGCATTGACGAGAAAGTTGGAATATATTTTATCTCGCCCAATGGCATTTTCTATTTCGGTCCATTGTTTAGTGATCACTCGATTGAACATGAGAGTTGGGTGGACATTGCAAAACAAATGATCCTGGGCATGTTCTGATTCTAGCTTCTCACCCACCATTTGTTCGAGAGAGAGATTATGGGATGTCTGATCAGTGATCACAAAATCTATCTTTTCAAACAGTTCCTTCGAACTAACTCCGCTCGCTGCTGCCAGTATGTTCAACATGGCAACTTTCAAATCCACCAAGTTCCTTCTACTTTCCGTAGCAATCGAAAATGTCGGGAGATGTCTGTATTTTCCATTTACCGAGAAAGAACCGAGGAAGAACCAGTTTTTTTCGAACCATCAACAGAATAGGTAACTACCGACTTTTGATCTGATTGCATGATCTCTTTCGCTTTCATGCAATGCTAGCGCTTCAATGCTCTTTCCAGCTTGTCGAATATTGCTACACTGTGGTAGGTAGAGTATCTAGATCTGCTAAGTCTGGCGATTCGTCATGAAATTTCCACTTCCGACCAAATAGTTTATTGCCATCAATCATTACGGCTCCCGCAGCTTGACTATCTGACATGTGATGAGAACTTTTGAGCTGGTCCATTGCTTCGTAAACCTCGGGCCTTACTTTTCTGACACTTTCTCTTATGTGCTGGTACTTTGGCGGCAACTCATCCTTCTCAATTTTTTTTTGTCTAGGGGAGAGTTTACGACGCTTCCGACCCATAGACGTGGAAGGCTCATCTGATTCTAATGTGCTAATTTGGAAGTCACTATGATTCGGATCATCCTCAGATAGTTCACTGAAGCCTTCAGCTGAAGCCATTTCTTTATTCCTCGCTTTTTCCATCTCTGCTTCCTCTCTCATTCGCTCAAAACTCTGAAGATCTCTCTTCCTGCGTTCCATGGTCTTATTCCATTTTCTGTCGACAAAACTCTCGCAAAACATTTTTATATCATGTCTTTGGTCTTACAGAAAGTCCCATTCTTCTCGAGTCATTTTCACACCATAAAAATTTTCTAAGCGTTTCCTTACTTCATCGTCCGCGCAGAAGATATCAAAAAGTTCTTTCGCTTTTTCGTTGAAATTTTCGACTTTTTTATAATAGTTGTCGTTTCGGCGTTTTTTTCTGGTCTGAACTAATTTGATGAATCTTTCATACAGTTCCAAAATTTTCAGTTTGATGCGTTTAGTGGTCACTGCATATATATTACAAAAAATCCAGTGTTCTTGAAGGACGTCCGCAAGAATTCCGGCTGTAACTTCCTTTGACCTCTCAGTTTTACCGGCTCTATTCGGTCGAAGTAACTACAACATGTTTTTCAAAATGTCCTTTTTCGTTGGAAGCAAGCCATTTGAAAAGTCAGCATTTCCTATGTAGGTTGTTGAACCCAAGGTCTTCTGGGCGGATGAGCGTGTATTTGGCGTCTGAGCGTAGCTCATTGTTCACTGAAGTGTGAAATCTGAAAATAGATAAAAAAAACAAGTTGCATCAGACTGGAAAACCTTGCGGCATGAAATGGGAGTCTTAGGGAATAAATAAAGGCACATACAACAATGTAATGAAAGCACAGTGAAGCATAATAATATTTTCGGTCCCTGAAGCCAGCATTAGATGTGGTGTTTGGATGTTGGTCCACTAGGTGTCACGTATGGTATGTACTGATGCTAATCCGGCTGACAACTGAACAGTGTGGTATGAAAGGTGATCGTGTCTGTGTTGTATGTGTGCGTTAATACATTCTTTAGTATATATCATAACATTAGGGATGCTGTCATCCATGACAATTTGATGAAAAGTGGAGATTTTTGGCCGCCATATTAGATTTTCAAAATTCTGAGTACAGATTCGTGTTCTCCGACCTCGTAAACCCTATAAAGGACATATTACAAAGCAAATCTGACAATAAATATGGATTATATAGCAATTGGATTATATAGCAATTGTACATGTATATGTACAATTGTACATGGGGGTCAGAGGGGTAAAAAATAAAAAATCGTTTTTGACCCGAGTTTCACTATTGGTGGTCCATATTTTGAGGGGGTCCTCACTTAGGAATTCCAAAAACTTCAAAATACCGCCCCCCTATCGATATTTATTTCGACTTTCAGAAAGCCTTTGAAAAGGTACCTCACCGCCGGCTAGTGGCCAAAGTGCGCACGCTGGGTATCGGTGGGGAAGTAGGTAGGTGGATTCAAAACTGGCTGAAGAATAGGCAGCAGAGGGTTGTAATTAAAGGGGCTAGTTCGGGTTGGGCCTCGGTCACTAGCGAGGTTCCTCAGAGTTCCGTTTTGGGGCCACTGTTGTTTATCATTTACATAAATGATATCGACGCTGGCATCGTCAGTAGGTTCGCCAAATTCGCTGATGACACCAAGCTTGGGGCCGATGTTGGGACGCCAGAGGCGATCGAACAAATGCGTGCGGACCTACGTAGGATAGGAGAGTGGTCCGAGAAATGGCAAATGCCATTTAACTTGGGCAAATGCAAGGTGATGCACATTGGCTACGCCAATCCCAAATCGGACTATTCCATTTTGGGAAGTAATATCGAGGCCACTGATTTGGAAAAGGACATGGGTGTGCTAATTAGCAGCGATCTTAAGTGTACCAAGCAGTGCGTAGAGGTGGAAAAGAAAGCCCAGAAGTTGTTGGGTTATATCAGGAGGCAATTTCGATTTCGGAACAAGGAGATTGTGCTCTCTCTGTACAATTCTTTGGTTCGGCCGCACCTGGATATGCTGTGCAGTTCTGGTCGGCCACACTCAGGAAAGATATTGAGAGGCTGGAGCGAGTCCAGGCGAGGGCCACAAAGTTAATCCCTTCCGTTAGGCATATGGGCTACAATCGATGCTTACGCGCCCTGAATTTGTTTTCGCTGGAAACTCGGAGGCTGCGCGGTCAATTCATCGAGGTTTCCAAGCTCTTACGCGGGTTCATCGATGTCGATTTTAGAAGCATGTTTAGTTTAAAAGATAACCCAACTCGCAACAATGGTTGGAAGTTGGATTTGAAACGGTTTAGCACTAGTGTGTGTGGGAATTACTTTACGTATAAGATCTGTGACACGTGGAACAGGCTACCTTCAGAAGTTGTGAACAGTTCTTCCGTGGATCTGTTCAAGAAAAGGTTAGACCGAATCTTGCACACTATTTGAGGGTGTATGAATTTTTCCCTGGCATCCGTTGCCATTGGTACCTCCTCCGTATGGGCCGCAAGGCCTTTTGAGGTACTACTTTTCCTTGTAACTCCTTGTAACTCTCTCTCTCTCTCTCTCTCTCTCTCTCTCTATATATATATATATATATACACACACACACACATATATATATATACACAGTATATATCAGTGATGTGGTCGAGACCACCATGGACGAGACCGAGACTGAGGACAGAAAAAAAGGTCTCGATACTGAGACCGGTCTCCAGTTCTACGTCACTGCTCAGCAATGATGTGGTCGAGACCACCATGGCCGTGACCGAGACCGGTCTTGAGAACTACATCACTTATATATATATATATATATATATGCGCCTTGGTGTTGTGGTTAGCATCCCTGACTACGAATCCACCAACAAACCCAGCTGTTCATCCTTCCATACGATAAAAAAATTGGTTGGTAGATAATTGGGTACCCTGAGTAACCTAGTACTAAGACGCTTGGCTGCTGATCGGGAGGTCGTGAGATCGAGTCCGAGTGAGGACTTTGTAATTTCTGTAGGTCTAAGGTGGAGCAGCAAGCATAAAAAATTTGGGGGTAAGCAAAACCAAGGTTAACCGACTAAGGTTATACTGTATATGTATAAGCGTTTGATATTTTACTGTAAATAAAAGAACATGTAAATAATAAATTTTATTAAGTTGTTTCGGAGTTAATAAACCGTATCTCAGCCCTGGGAAAAGACGAGTTTAGCAAAGTTGAACTCCTTCTCCCCCACGTCCAGCCCTTAAAGAGGATAATCTGGAAAGCATGGAGCAGGATCGGTAGCCTCGGTCTGGAGGTTAAGAAATTTCTGCAATTATTTCTCATTATGCCAAAATATTTCACTGATGACATTTTATGTGAAAGCTGTTTTGTATACAAGTACTTTCATCTCTCATAAATATCACTACTTAGTTTACCGATTTATGAGAAACTACAAAGCGCAGTTATGGAATAAAGAAAAAACGTAAAGAAGTTTATTATAAACAATAGTGTGCGAGTAGTGACTTTTTATAATTTATTTTGTGTGTACATAACCGTTGTGTTTCCATCCATCAAACGAAGTTAGTAAATATTTTTTCCAATAAATTTCCTCTTCTTTAATAGCTTTGTTAAAATTAAAAACAAATTTAATTCGATACCTTTAAGTAAAACAGTTTACATTTATATCACATCAAAAGTTGCGGTTGTCAGTCATGCTCTCATTAAACTCATTTTGTTATAGAAATTCAATATAAAACCCAACCTTAAAGCTTTTCCTAATTTTTTTTATACCAAAGAAACGTCAACTTAAATTCAGACTTATGCAAACTGCAGCCTCATAAAATGTATTTTATATATTTGCGAGTGACTATTTTCTGTATGATATTCGCACCTAAATTTCGTTCAAGTGTTTTCCCTTTTATTTAAGTGATCGTAGATTTCCTCTTCTATTTACCTCAAGTAATCTCAATTCACAGAAGAGGAATTAGTAGTATTAACATATTCAATTATATGTGATCGTTATGAGCCTTTTATCATTCGTTTTATTATATAAAATTCAATAAACGCTGCCAATAGTTTAAAGCCAGTTCGAAATTGGCTCAAGGGAATATAACAAAAATTATTGCATATTACCTCCCCATATATACAAACTAGTCGTAATAAAAGATTTTTATTCAATAAACTTTGGAATGGTTTTATCAGGTGGGATATTCTCTCTCTCTATCTCTCTCTCTTTGACACTGATCTGTTTTCTAGATTAAGGTCTTCATTATAAAGTCGAATGGTGAATTTATAACAGATGCAACATATATAGTTTATATTTATTCATCATTTCCTTGATCGTAGATAACACTCCTTGAATACACATTGCATATTTCTTATCTCATTTAAATGTATCGCAACCACATTCTTCACTCTGTTTCCTTGCAGCTGACCTGAGTAGGGCTCGGAAAGGGTGTAGGCAACAACCCTGTTGCAAGAATGATTCCATTCATTTCAATACGCAGGGAAAGTGTGACGTAATAAATGGGTCATTTGCCTTCCTTCCTGGCTAAAGAACCTTTTTCCAAATTCATGGCACATCTTCCATAAGGATTCAAGCCGAGGAGGGTCTCTGAAGGCTAATAAACCGCCATAAGATCCTAAAGCGCCATTTCAAATGCATTTATTTTGGTGGAAAATGTGCCCAACGAAGCTTCAAATAAAAAATGAAAAAGTTTTCCCATAAAGAAAACGAAGATGATAATTTTCAATAAGAGGTCAATTTCCTTATAAGATACTTGTAAATAGGTGAGGTCACGCGGTTGGGATAGGGCTCGCTAATAAAGATAAATTGACTCTGTAACCGAATTGATAAACGCAAATATATATTTAAATATTTGTTGATCCTGTTTCAGAGTAGTTTATCACGTGGTATACTTACAGAAATACAGTGTTACATTCTTGTATATAAATGGAAGATAAACCTGAAATCACAAGTAACTGCATTGAAATTGAAATTTAGACACAATTACACACGCATATATATATATATATATAAAGAAGGACCAACACAACAACAAACATTTTTGGGTGCTACTATAGCGTGATTCCTACCGGTGACTTCGATACTGTAGGATGATTCCTACC
Source organism: Bathynomus jamesi (assembly GCA_023014485.1). Taxonomy (NCBI): domain Eukaryota; kingdom Metazoa; phylum Arthropoda; class Malacostraca; order Isopoda; family Cirolanidae; genus Bathynomus; species Bathynomus jamesi. The sequence goes on from JAJOZX010000117.1 coordinate 798,511, forward strand.
CGTTTTGGTGATTCCTATCCAAGGTATAAATGAAAATATAATAAATATAAAATGCTATTTATTATTCAATTTTATTTATTTAAAAAATAGTTTCGGTGCTACTATAGTATATGGTCTACCTACGATTGGTTAGGTTTAGTCACGATATTTTCGTTAAAACTAACGAAAATATCATGACTAAACCTAACCAATCGTAAGGACGATGGACATTAGAATGTAAACAAGCAATTAGTAAACAAGGTAAGAAGCTATAATTAAAAGGTAGACCGCCGAATCGAGGTAATTAAAATTACATCAATACAAAAAGGGAATTAAAATTAAATTAAATTTAATTAAAATTACCTCAACTGGTAAATACACAATAATTACGTCAACATCCATATTCGGCAGATACTAAGAGAAAACTGTATGAATGGCAGTTACATTGAAGGGTATAATATATCTATGAAAGTAGGTTGGTTGGTTAGAAGAGCTGTAATTTGTAAGATGAACTATTGTTGTTAATGGAGGGTTTGTTTCTATAGATGTATAAAGATTCTAAACGTCGGAGTTCTGTAAGGTTGCTAGTTCTTGTTAAAATTTCAAACTGAGTTTTGTAAAGGGGATGGTTGTTATCATTACTATAGTTTCTAACTGTGAATTGTGGTGGGTTACTAAGGGGACGGTTGGTACGGACTGATAAGCCAAAATGTTGAGAAAGGCGTACCTCCAGTTGGAGATGAGTACTGCCGATATAAACAGCCTTACAGCTGTCGCACGTTTATTTATAAACAACATTAAGGCATACAGTTTTGGTGAATTTGTCTTTGAACTTCAAAAAATTTGATAATTTAAGTGGGTTGACGAGGGCGAATCTAAAATTTATTTGGGGATAGCTAGACTTAAGAAATTTGGATACTTCATTTCGAATACGTAATGATAAATAACCATAAAAAGGTAATTTAATATATCTGGTTTCTTTTTGTACTGTGGTTATGGGGAGTTTAATATTAAAAGTGTCATTCAAAAATTTCTTTAATTGGTTGTCAAAAAGATTAGAAGGGTAGTAATTATTAATAAAGTACTGTCTTAAAAACTTAAATTCTTCGTTTAATGAAAAGTTATCTGAACAAATTCGGTAACTTCTTAATAATGTTAGTATAGCGCTAATCTTATATTTATAAAACATACAACTTAAATAATTGGTTCCCAAGCCAGTAAAAGTTTGTTTTCTAAATAGTGAGGTCTGGAACTTGTTACACAGGCCTGCGAATGAGAACTTTGTAAGAGTTGTTTTCTTACTAATAACTGATTTTATATAATTCAACTACGCTGATTTCGAATGAGGTGTCCATTTTTTTCTATCACGTAAGAATTTTCTGCAAGCTGGAAGGGAAAAAACATCAACATAAATAAATATTATTTATTTCAATTTACATTAGGCACCTATTTCGCTTTGTTATACTAATTAAAAATGCAAACAACATTAAAAAGAAAGAAGAGTATTAACGTCAATTAAATATTCATATTTATTTGTCCTGAGTTTTTCTTGTGAGATCTATGCCTTTTAGTTTCGAATGTACGCGCTGTTCCTTTTCTTTTTTGTAATAATTCTGGAGTATCCCGTTTCAACATCCAGCAGTATTCAGCCATCATGTTGATGATCATGCTGATGTCCCACCTTCCCTGATATCTCTTCTCCATTTCTTTGATGTCTTGGTGAAACCAAGCATTTATAAGCATTTATAGGCAGTATTTTTTAATTAAAATTTAATGAAAATTACTTACATATGTAATATGAAATATGACATTTCGTGAAAAATCTGTACATGATGGCGAAAAATGAGTATTATTTTCGGAATCAGCGTGCAAAAACTATTATATAAGTTATGGAAAAACCACAACATGGTATCGTATGTGATACCTTTATTTCATAATTAAATATAAATTATTAATTAATTGAATTAATTATCTATACAAAATTGGCTCGGGATTGTTGACATAGCCTAATGAGAATGAAATGATTGCCATACATACATAGAAACCGTATGTAGGCGTCGGTCTGCATAACCACGTGAAACCTTCATTTATTTCACGTGAAACGAAATTTTCCATTTGCTAACCCATGCAAAATACAAGGGAGAAAGAGTCAACAACCTTTGCCAAATCAGCAATTTATACAGAAATATGAAGATATATTAAAGGAATAGCCTCAGGGCTGTTTATGTTACAGCAAACGCTTTAAACAGGGAGGATGTCTAAAGTCCTCCCTAAAGTTCTGAGTGAATACCTTATAATAAAATTAATACATAAAATAAGGATAGGCCTATCCCCAGCAGTGTCTATATTGTGACAGCCCATATTTATAACAAGACTAACTCATTGCGTAACTCCATCGTGGCGGCCCTACACCGAAAAAGATCGTAACGCTCTGCATCGAAGTAAACTAAGATCCATCAAAATTAAGGTGAGGCAATTTCATTTTCATTCTAGGGCGTCTAAAATCCCGACGCTAAAATTACCATAAACAATTAAATATAAAGAGGTCCTTTAAAGACCTACATATTCATAACTCTCTAACGAAAATATATAGGGCTTTTGTCGTTCACTCTCCACTGAAATCTGCTGGACATTTCCAACGGATGAGGGTAACAGGCAATCAACCCAATGCTCTATATAGTTTTTCACATAAGTGATAAAATATTTCGGATAACAAAACCATCGCAGGCCTGTGAATTATTAGCCCGATTAACTAGAACATCCAGGAAAGGTAAACTATTATTTGTTTCGTTTTCACATGTATACTTAATATTATATGTTGTTTATTTAGATAATGAAGAAAACGTTTTACGTGTGAATGATGTTTAAATATTAAAAAAGTGTCATCCACATATCTTCTATAATAAAATATATGGGTTTAAAACTATTGGGACAACTTTTCAACCAAATTTCTTCGTAATGGCAAAGAAATGCATTTGCTATAACAACCATCTCCTTTACAAAATTCAGTTTGAAGTTTTAACAAGAACTAACAACCTTACAGAACTCTGAATTTTAGAATCTTTATACATCTATGGAAACAAACCCTCCATTAACAACAATAGTTCATCTTACAAATTACAGCTCTTCAAACTAACCAACCAACCTACTTTCATAGATATATTATACCCTCCAATGTAACTGCCGTTCATACAGTTTTCTCTCAGTATCTGCTGAATATAGAGGTTGACGTAACTATTGTGTATTTACCAGTTGAGGTAATTTTAAATTAATTTAATTTAATTTTAATGGCTTTAATTCCCTTTTTGTATTGATGTAATTTTAATTTTTTATTCTTATTTTGTTTTAAGGTTTTAAGGTTTATAATTCACTGATGATGACAAAAGATTTGTCGAAACGTCTGAAGTACAAAAATAAACAAAAATGTTTGCTGTTGTGTTGGTCCTTCTTTTCATCTGCAACCTCCGTTTCCCTAAGGAGAAATCAATAGCTTTGATATATATATATATTTAAATATATGGGATAGAACTCACAATGGTCCCCTGAGGTTTTTTATGTTACACACAGACCGTGCATGAAACAAGGAACTCTTTAGGGAAAATTAAAACCACTATAGTTCGAATAAGTAATGGTAAATGGTAAATGACAAATACTATAGTTTTTCTTTTTCATGATGTTAGCCCGACGTGGGCAACGGATCACTCGCAAAGAGGCAGAGGCCCCAAAATATAGCTTCCCTCACCAGCAATTTCCCATTACTTATTCGAAATATAGTGGATTTAATGTAATTTTAATTTTTTATTCTTATTTTGTTTTAAGGTTTTAAGGTTTATAATTCACTGATGATGACAAAAGATTTGTCGAAACGTCTGAAGTACAAAAATAAACAAAAATGTTTGCTGTTGTGTTGGTCCTTCTTTTCATCTGTAAGCTCCGTTTCCCTAAGGAGAAATCAATTACTTTGATATATATATATATTTAAATATATGGGATAGAACTCACAATGGTCCCCTGAGGTTTTTTATGTTACACACAGACCGTGCATGAAACAAGGAACTCTTTTGGGAAAATTAAAACCACTATAGTTCGAATAAGTAATGGTAAATGGTAAATGACAAATACTATAGTTTTTCTTTTTCATGATGTTAGCCCGACGTGGGCAACGGATCACTCGCAAAGAGGCAGAGGCCCCAAAATATAGCTTCCCTCACCAGCAATTTCCCATTACTTATTCGAAATATAGTGGATTTAATTTTCCCAGAAGAGTTCCTTGTTCCATGCACGGTCTGTGTGTAAAATAAAAGACCTCAGGGGACCATTCTGAGTTCTATCCCATCATGAAACGGACATGTTAAGTGCCTAAAAAAGTGGACGCTCAATTCTGCCAGTTGAAGTTTAAGTTTTGAGTTTTGGATGAAAATACAATAGTTATCCCTTTTTTTTTTTTTTTTTTGATGTATTCAATCCGACGTGAATGCAACGAGTTTTTTGTTTATAATGAGGGTCTAAATATAGTGGGGCTAAGCTACTTTAAACCCTAGATCCTGTCCCAAAGCTGGATCCTATTTGCTTTGTAGATAGCTGGTGAGAGAAGCTATATTTTGGGGCCTCTTCGTGAGTGGCCCGTTTCACACGTCGGGCTAACATCAAGATAAAGAAAAAAAATATAGTGTTTGTCATTTACCATTATTTATTCGGACTATAGTGGATTTAATTTTCCCAGAAGCGTTCCTTATTCCATGCATGGTCTGTTTGTAACACACACACACACACACACACACACGCACACACATATATATATATATATACACACACACATATATATATATATATATATAACATAAACCACTATCCCTCATGTTTTAAGCAAGTTTATTTCTAAACCTTTACACGAGTAGAATGATAGCAAAAATGTCGAGTGCAAATCAATTGATTGCAACATGATCAATATCTGCAACAGTGGCAGTGCCATGCAAAAAGGGGAAGGGGTTATGCACGAGTGGGGGTCGTGGGGTAGACCCTCCAAGGGGGAGTGGGGTAACCTAACGTAACATGTAAGTGTATGAACGTTTGTGTGTTTCCATGTAAGTATATGACTGTTTGTGTGTTTGTGTGTTTTGTATGTGTGTATGTTTGCATGTGATGTGTAAATATATATATTTGTATAGGAAAATAAAACAAAAACGTCTTTATTAAGGGTATAACTGGAGGGAGCCAATTCTCGCTGGAGCATCTTGGAGCATAATGACGGCTTCTCTGACCTCTCTGGCTGACCTCAGAACACTGCCAGTCGGCACAGCCAGTCGTGTTAGTTTATTGTCTCTTATATACAGGGTGTTTCATGAGGAAAAGTCAATATTTCGGGAGGTGATAGTATCGGTCATTGTGAGGAAAAAAGTTCATATGAACATGTGTCTAATTCTGAATGGTTACGGAGATAGAGCTGTTTGAATCTGATGCGTGCGCAGCTCTTCCTCCCACGCGGTAGTCCCATTCAATGGCCACCAAGGTCCAGACCTCTCTCCGTTAGATTATTGTTTGTGTGGGTGGATGAAAAGTCAAGTTTACAAAAGAAAGGTGGATACACGAGACGAATTGCTCGCGCGCATTTTGGATGCTGCTGCCCGCATAAAGGAACGTCAAGATCAACTCAGACGAACAACACGCGATCTTCGCACACGAGTTGCAAAGTGCATTGAGGTTGACGGTGGGATTTTCGAAAACGTATTGTAAACTGTAACAAATTTATCATTTCTGTATCTGATACCATCAAAATGCCAATGTTTAAACATTAAATGTTAGAAACAGTAATTGGTTTCTCTTTCTTGATTACCATTAACAATGCTTTTGTATTTGTAGATTCAAACAGCTCTATCTCCGTAACCATTCACAATTAGACACATGTTCACATGAACTTTTTTTCTCACAATGACCGATATTATCACCTCCCGAAGTATTGACCTTTCCTCCTGAAACACCCCGTATGTGTATATACTATATTGCTTAATTGGAACTGCATTTTCTTCCACAGCGCCACCCTATATATATATATATATATATATATATATATATATATATATATATATATATATATATATATATATATATATTATCATTATGAAGATCATAAAACATTAATTCAATTTTATTAATTTAATTACACTCGACCTTCCCCAAGAAAATAAACTAATTCCGACTGAGACCCCAGTAAAACCTAACCCCCATATAAAATAATATAAAATAAGGTAATTGACATTTGTATTATTTGGGGTAGCGTTCAAAACCAAACGTTTGCAGAGTCAAACGTTCAAACGTTTGCAGATTCAAGAAGATATTAATAAATTATCCGAGTGGATGGAAATTTGACAAATGAACTTTAACAAACTTTATATATCTCTCTCTCTCTCTCTCTCTCTCTCTCTCTCTCTCTCTCTCTCTCTCTCTCTATATATATATATATATATATATATATATATATATATATATATATATATATGTGTGTGTGTGTGTGTGTGTGTATATATACTGTATATGTACACACACACACACACACACACACACACATATATATATATATATATATATATATATATATATATATATATATATATATATATATATGTGTGTGTGTGTGTGTGTGTGTGTGTGTACATATACAGTATATACTGTATATATATATATATATATATATATATATATATATATATATATATATACTAAACAAGTGATGTGGACATCAGATTTGTGTGGGTAAATAGAAGAGAGAGAGAGAGAGAGAGAGAGAGAACATAATTCCTTCCTATCGAATTTAGTTTATTTTTAAAATGATAACAATTCCTTTTGGCAAAAAGTCGTGAACCACGTTTGCACAAAGAAAATCTCTGACCTTATTACTAAAATACAAATGGAGACAGAGTGTCGCCAAAGGTTGTTTGTACTTTTAAACTTTGTAGATAAAATCTGTATTTGTGTCTGTACAGACACCGTTTTCGACTTTCTGTTGCGCCTAGATCAATCAGATATATGCGTTTACAGATAAAAACGACCGATATTGCAGAAGCTTCTGGCGACACTGAAGATGATGCGAAAAGATGGAGCAAAACTCTTAAAAACAATAGCGAAAATTACTTTTTTCCATCCTTAGTAAAGAAAATTATAAATTTATCTCAGTAATTACCTGGATCCGCATGATTTCCGTTCTCGAAAGATTTATTTCTTTTAATATTTATTTTAATATTTTCTTTCATCCTTCGTAAAATAAAAATTAGGTTGACTCATCACACACACACACACGCGCGCTCTCATACACTGTATATATATATACATATATACATATATACATACATATATATGTTTGTTTATTTGTCTGAATAATCTACAACAGAATAATACTTTTATACTGCGCTTCGGGGCCAAGTTTCTTTGCAAGTTGATAACATTCGTCGATGCCTCTGTGTGGAAATTTAAGAAAATTAGGAAAAAGCATCTCATTCCACAAATTTTTCACTTCTGATTGTAACTAAGTTTTATTGGTGGTTATTGGTTATTGGTTTATATCTTTTTATACACTGCAATTAATATAAAATTGCTGTGCATACGTACACAGAAATTTAATAGGGTCCCTCTATCCAACAGCGTCCCAGAGCATAAGCTGCTTAACTTCGCTGAACCAACGAAAGTCACTATTTTGTCGTGTGCCCTCCACTATCTCTGCGTGGTTTTTGCTCAGCCAAATGGCCAAATTAAATCTTGTGGACTGAGATATCCCCACTCTATAAAAATTATTTACATACATACTGTATACTATTTTTGGCGCAGATATATTGAATTCCAGTTATGAAAACTCTGAAACCAGTTAATTCAAAAAAGGAATTCCATGCGCGGTGTGATGAATAGATTTAGAGACAATATGATAATGGTAATGTTTATTGGCAGGAGACAAATATAGAGGGTGTCCCATAAGTCCGGCATCCATTATAGGAAAAATAAAAAAAAGGCAAAACAAAAGCTTTTATTTACAGATTGGGCTCAATATGTCCACCATTGTTTTCAATACACAAATTCAGACGTGATACCCAGTCAGCAAGCACACGGTGAATGATGTCAGGAGTAATGGTGTTACATGCCCCAATCATGTGCTGCCGCAAATGTTCAACACTCCTAATTTTCTCTGCGTATACCAGCGCTTTCAAATGGCCCCAGAGATAAAAATCTAGTGGCGTGAGATCCGGGCTTCTAGCTGGCCATTCCACAGGCCCTCGACGTCCTATCCAATGACCAGGAAATTGTTGGTACAGGTATTCCCTTACTTGGGTGCTGTAATGTGCAGGAGCGCCGTCTTGCTGGAACCATGTTGGGAAATTTCCTTCTTCGTTCAAGACACTGGGAAATGCTTCTTCCTTGAGCATACGTAGGTAGGTGCCTCCAGTGACATGTTCATCGAAAAAGAGGGGGCCTATGATGCGATCCTTCCAAATGCTACACCATACCATCACGACCAGTAGCGGGTGTTCTGTCGATTTACCTCAACATTTCCATAAAAAACAGCCTCGTCACTGAACAGAATGGTGGACGGGAAATTGGCATCCCGAGCATAAATTATGGTTTGTAGAAATAGAAAAATATGAATTTTTCCTATGATGCCGGACTTATGAGACACCCTGTATATTACAGTCAAAGTGTGTAACCAACCATTTCGCGTAATGGCTGAAACTTTTAGTCATTTCGTAAAATGGCTGTTTCACTTGGTCATTTCGCGAAATGACTAAAATCTTCAGCCTAAATTACGCGAAATGAAATTCCACCTTGGTCATTTCGTACAAGATCATTTCCCCAGTTAGGTCAGTAGTGTGGGCGCAAAAGGGTAGAGTGCAATGCAATGTTGCAAATGTTGTTCAATGCTGCAAATGGGGAGTGGAATGTTGCAAAGGGGCATGCAACAAAGGGGAAGGGTTGTTGAAAAGGGGAGGGGTCTTGCAACAAGGGGGATGTAGCAAAAGGGGGAGGGATTATACAACAAGGGGGAGGGGTTATCCCCCAAGCTACAATGAATGGGTGAGGGAGCTTTGGGGGGAGAAGGGAGGATGACCTCCTCCCAAAGGGGTAACCTTAACCTAAGAGAGGGAGAGAAAGGAGAAAGAGGAGGGTCTTTCGGGGAGAAGTTGGGATGTCCTCACCACCAAAGGGAAACCATAACCTAAGCCTTAACCTAATAAGAAGAGAGTTCTTTATTCCACCGGAGTCTGTCGCATAATAAGCGTCCAGGAGATCCGCAGCTGTTATATAGAGGGTCGGGAGTTGCCAGATACCCCGATATAATTTAATTATGTTCAGGTGTACCTTATTAGGGTGAGTTGCCAGAAAGCACTATATAATTTAATTATTTATTTATGTAAAAATGAACAATGAATAATCCCTATATAATCATTATATAATCCTTATATGGATCCTTATATTCATTGTCTTCATACAGTACTTATGTATGTATGGTTTTTTATGTTCAAATGTCCATTTTTACATGAGGAACCAAAGTCGCCTGATGCGAGTTTGGATAGAATTTCGATTTTTGCTTTCTATTTTTTTTCAGTGTCACAACCATGCGACCTACCATTTCTATGGTTTAGTCGTATCCATATTTCCACTTTTCATTTGTTAGAGAATTTATTATAATTAATTATGGTTGTCTTGCATCTAACCCTCATCCCTAAATTTTATTAGATTATGCATACATATTGCATGTGGCGTGATTTGAACCCTTGTTTGTACTTCTTTATTCATTACTGTATTTCTCTAATTCATGTTTTCTAAATTCTACCAATAATGACTTATACTGTACGTATGAAGTAAATAACTATGACGTCTTAAAGTAACTTAATTCCCTTCACGTTTTCCTTACCTTAAATACTGAATCACGTATTTAGTATGTGGATATCTTTCGTATTCAATGTATGGTAAATTCTTTAACCTATTATTATTTATATGTTGTTCATTCATACGTCCATTTCCTTTCTTGACTTTTATCTTTAGTTAATTTTATTAATTATTCATTCAGCTACCTATTGTCTACCTATTGTCAACGTGTTTTGTGACTACCATTGTGTGTACAAAACTTTATGCATTTGTACATGTCTACTGAGGACGTACATAATTACCTCACATGTACATACGTTCACATGTATTCTTTTTATTTCGTTTCTCTAAATTAATTAATTTCTCGCAATCTCATAAATGCTTATATGAGTGTTCGAATTCCGCTGACAGCAGCAAAAGCGAGCGCTTCTGAGATGAAAATCTCCTCTCGCTTGCTTCTAATTTATAAAACATTATTATGTGTGTTATGTTTTACATATATATATATATATATATAACGTATGTGCCCATGTACTTTTTTATACTCCTAACATCCTAATTGTCTATAAATATGAAACTGTAAACAAACTATAGTTAACTGTTTAATTGTAATTAACTGTAATACTTTAATATAATGTAATTGATGTACTTTAATGAAACTGTAATTAATGATAATAATTTAATATAATTTAATTAATGTACTTTAATAAAACTATAATTAACGATAATAAGCGAATGTGAATTAATTGGTAATTATAATCATAATTGTAATAAACCAAAATTACAACGTACTCAGTGATGTACTTGGGATTGTACTCAATGTACGACCTGACATTGTGTCGCCATTTTGGAATCTATACGCGGCGATATTGTTATTATTTTTTATTATTATTTTTTCGTTGGGATAAATTTTGATTTGCTTTCTACTTTGCAAAATAATTGGTGACTTGTTCTTTTTTTTAAATTTCTTAATCATTTTTAGATTTAGCTTACTAATGAAGCCTGATTAAAAGTTTGCAGCATTCATGTTTTGTATACATTCTCTCTTCGTTATAAAAGATGAAGTCATGTCTTACCTAAGCATTTAATTGTAAATCTTAAACCTTTAATTTTTGCTCATATGCATATTTCAGTGTAAAGATGCATAGTTCAGTTTCCACTCTTAGTTAACTTGGCAGATCATGATAACATCAGATCTGAAAATACGCGGTTTAAGATAAAAATATGGCTTCATCTTCAAATATCTTGTTTATTCGTTTAAACATAACCACAGCTAAAAGATTTACTTTATTCTCAAATATTGTGCAAAAATAATGCAGCCTTTTCAACATTTAATAATAATGATGTTAGCTATTTTTGGGTATATAAGCCCACAAAAATTCTTCCATGTTCATTCTGATTCAAACTACGAGGCTGAGCATTACCTGTAACATTTTAGCAGTCCTTCGAGCCGTGCTCTCTTCAGAGAACTTAGTCATTCAAATCTCCCGGTACATTACAAGAAGAATCCAGGAGAACCCTCAGAGAATTTAATAAGCCTCTCAGAATCCTCCGAGCCACTAGAGAAGAACTCGGATAGTAGTATAGAAGAAACTACTGCAAGTAACAGATCCGTTGCGGCCTCCTAACCTGAACCCCCGTCGAACCAACCCAGGCCATAGATGGAGGGGTTAACATTTATATATAGATGAATTGCCATTTATTGTTTTTATTTATTTATATAAGGAGGGTTACCAGATACCACCATTTTAGTTGTTTATATATAGATGAGTTGCCAGAGAGCACTATTTATTTTAATTATTTATTTATATATAGATGAGTTGCCACTTATTTATTTATTTATTAAAGGCAAGAGAGACGTTCTCCTTAATTTGCTCGAATTAATTCAATACATTAAAACGATCCACAATATAAACAATAAAAGAAATGCACTTCACAATTAATTCATGGCTTAGCAAAAGAATTAAATAAAACACCAATATTAATAATAAAAGAAATACACAGGACTCTTTATATTGTACATTATTCCAACAACATATTCTATAAGAATAATATTTAATTTACCTATAATTTGAGAGACCTAAATCGCTTCCATTTACTCTAAAGCCAAACCAAAAGTGTGTATTTACTTTTGACAATCTTTTCTATTTATCTTCTATATTTTTTATAAAGAAAATTCCGCGAAATCAAAGGAGAGGAATCCTTTATTCATTTATTTTCAACCTAATTTCAATTAAAATTAATTCGTACTTTCATGCTAGTATATTTAATTAACAATAAAAGAAAAATGCAAGCAAAATAACAGTACACACTTTATATATATATATATATATATATATATATATATTATATATATATATATATTAAAAGACCATCTAAATTTGTTCAGAAAGCTACGTGTACTCTTTTGCAACACGAATTAAATAAAAATTTTAGTGACGTATTCCTTGCTATATTTCGGATTCCATGTTATACTGTAGGTCTAAGGTGGAGTGAAAAACATAGATTACATTCAAACATAAGCCCCCGTGTGCCTATTGTGTATACTGTAGGTCTAAGGTGGAGTGAAAAACATAGATTACATTCTAACATACGCTCCCCGTGTGCCTATTGTGTATACTGTAGGTCTAAGGTGGAGTGAAAAACATAGATTACATTCTAACATACGCTCCCAGTGTGCCTATTGTGTATACTGTAGGTCTAAGGTGGAGTGAAAAACATAGATTAAATTCAAACATACACTCCCCGTGTGCCTATTGTGTATACTGTAGTCTAAGGTGGAGTGAAAGACATAGATTACATTCAAATATACGCTCCCCGTGTGCCTATTGTGTATACTGTAGGTCTAAGGTGGAGTGAAAGACATAGATTACATTCAAACACACACGCCCATTGTTGCATGACTGTCTTATTCATGATGTGATGAACTTGTACATTTAAAAGAAAAATCTTACAATCATACTGAATAATTATTTATAAACTAAAAATTTTAATTCATATCACATTTTAAATCTCTAAACTTGTCCGCGATCCTTTCTTTGAAAACAACTTTCTTTTTTTATTCCAAGTTCACTCCAAAACCGCAGATCGGCTAGACCACCTACGTTGAACCTCCGTCCGCACCATATATTGTTTTCATCATCATTATTATTATTGTTTATGAAGGTAAACTGAATTTAAATTCTATTTATATAGAGACAGAGAGAGAGAGAGAGTAAAAAAACTGAAGACGGCACACACACACACACACACACTCACACAGAAAGAAAACCTGGTTTATTCTATATGGATATAATATTCATAGCTTAAATTTTTCATAAGTATATTGGAACTCACTTACCGAGTTTGTTTATGATGGTCGTAGTCACAGCAAAACTTTAAAAATATAAAAAAGGATCGAAAAGAAAAGCAGAAGTATTTATAATTTCTTTAATATAAATATGAATGCGCCTCGGTGGTGTAGGATTTAGCGTCGCTGACTACGAATCCATCGACCCCAGGTTCAAGACACATTGACGGCAGCCTGCGAGCGGTAAATGATCATCCTTCAGCATAATTGTTTGGTAGATAAATGGGTTAAGATCCTGTGTTGCTGGTGTTTCACATTCCACGTTAAACTGTAGGTCTAACGCGGAGTAAAAAATGCTCGACCTTCGTCAGAATAAACAATTCGGGCGGAAGCTATCAAAGGTTAAACTCCTTTTGTATATGCAAAGGGGGGGAGGGGGATGTTACAAAGGGGGAGGGAATATTGCATGAAGGAGTGGGTTCTAAGATAGGAAAGCTGAGAAAAGTATGGGCTCAAAGATTAATGCAAAATATTGTCGTGACAGAGCGTGCAAGTGAGCTCATACACCTTGAGATGTGGCATTGAAAATAAATCTGTGGAGAGAATGAACCGATAAAGACACCATTAGTCGTGAAGGCGGCCAGTCAGGACGTCCAAAGCGTGGGTACATTATATCGGTGTTACGATTGGTACACAAATTTAATATAGTCCCGCCCAGTTACATTGTCAACCAATCAGCAAACTTACGAACGCCTATTAGTCTTTTGGGGTGGTGCTTGGGGATCATGCATATAAAAGTGAGTATTTTCAGCTGGAATTCACAGCAGTTATTTTCACCAATGAATAAACAAACACATTCCCTCCGTCAAGAATCGACAACTTTACAGTTTACCGCATTTATATCAAGATGGAGACATTGTCGCGTTCTCTACAATTAATCTTTTTAACGCAGCCGACCGGGACGGATTATTAACAACGCAAAACTTTGATGATATTTGCAATGACGCTCCTTACGATCAGACACAAGGGACTGCCGTAGTAATGTAAGTATTTATGTGCCTGTAATTTTATTTTTTGGAGCCAATTATTTGCGAACTTGTTATTTATTTTCTCATTAGGAGAAAGAGCACTGTTCTGGATTATTTAATCGTGTGTATATATATGTATATATATGTGTATATATATATATATATATATATATATATATAAAGGGTTGTAGTAATTCATCTCATCACATTTAAAATGCTTCATTTAAATAGTGGGTATCCAAAATTATAGATTAGTTTGCAACTAATATTATGCTAAAGTCCTGGTTTGATTCGTTGAATTTTTTCTAGCAATCCTTTGCAAGCTTTAAATAATTTTATAAATTCCATAATAAATGAAATGTTATTCGGCATTTTCTCTTAAAGAACTTCTCTGAGCGGTTCGAAGATATCTTCACATTGTAATACTCTGCATATGTTTTAAGCAATTTGTTTTTTATTAAAAAAGATTCAGTATGAAATAATTAATTATTCTTTCTCCTTTAAGGTCCGATGAGGATTTGACTCGTGTTATACAATCTTTTCGTTTTGAAGAAACGCATGTCGTGGACGTGAATACGTAGGTAGAAGTTTTACCGCGCAGTCAACCCAGCGATTGCCATATCATTAACGAAATAATGTAAGTTTTTTCTTTTTCTTATGTTTCGAGCTTTTTTTTCGGGTAAGAAGAAAATGCAATGTAGTTTCATCAATTTACTAAATGAAAGAAATCATGTTTTTAGTACAATAACCACCTTAAATAAGCTACAGAGTAAGCAAACTAATATTATTGGGTGGAATTATATATATATACGAAAAACATCATACTATACAACGAGTGCGCACAATAGGAAAACGACTTTTTATTTGTATGCTTACAATTTCGTCGTTTCGTTGAGGGTGACAGGTGATACGGGTCGAATAATTTTTAAAAAAATTAGAAATTCCTTACAACGTGATATATGCATGAGAAATGAAAGGTAGTATATCCCGCAAGTATTACTAAAATATCCTTGTAGACGGAATGGATTCCATACAACTTCGGGGATATGCAGCTGATCGAGAAATTTTACAATAAGAGGGTCACTCCAGGGCTGAGAACCGAGTGAATCAAAATAGTACATGGGGTCCCTATTTTTAAAACAGATTGCAAACCAATGAATCCCTTCACTACCAATAACATCTGTATTCAAAATAAACTACCACAATCTCTCGTAGTTGGCAATTTCAATATTTCATTCTTCGTAAACACACCGATAAATTTGGAACGTGTGATTCGTTCACTATTCATTACTCTCTGAAGTGTATTCGCATCCATTTTAAAAGTCAGAGACAACGCTCCTAAATCTGTCAATTTCAATTAGGGCTTGTGACTCGAGGTATACCAGTACACTAATAGGCGCGTCTATCGGCTTGGTGAATTCCAATCTGACTGAGATATTTCCACTCTGTTGTGGACTTAAGTGTGTATTTACACTAGCAGATAAGTCAGGTGTGATGTCAAAGGGATAAAAGTTAAATTGAGTGATGAATTTTTTCTGCGTTACTACAAACCCGAGCTCATCACAACCACCTGCAATATGGGCCAGATTACTATATGTTCTCGCGCAAAGCTGGAACACAGCGTCTGATGAATAATAGAGCCAAATAGAGTCAATCGATCCCGCTGTTGTCTTGGCTGTTATGAACCTTTTTCTCAGGTTTATGAAGTGTATAAGCGTCCTGCTCCCGCAAAAAATTCTCAACATCTTTTTTCCCTACTCCATCATTGTAATCACCTCTGTACAGTAGGGTGTATCATACTCATTAATGCGCGAACTTCAAGATTGGCAGTATGTATTCGTATGTAAAATTAAATTTTAGGAGGGGGTTTGTTTTCTTGAAAGTTTGCTAAAAATCACATTTAATTGCTCAAATTTCCACTTTTTCATTTTCTGGTTGTGTACAGAACAGCTGTGCAGGACATACACTCTAGTACAAATGTAACAAACCGGTTTCTTACCAAACAAAACATTGTAACAGCTGTTATAAGCTACTAGAGTTTCAGTGTAATAATTTTCTATGTTTGAGATACAAAGTTTGGTGAAGATTGTGTAGCCAGTAGCCACCATAGCTAAGCAAGGACGAAAGACCAGAAAACGTTCTGGTTCAAAGCTGAGTGATCTGGTGGGTCCAGGCAAGCAGTTATTTCCCACAGAAGTTCCAACCTGGAGAGCTGTGTTTCAGAGAGGAATCCTCCTCCAGGAAGAGAAGTTGGATGATATTCAGAGAGCTCAGTACCCTCTGCAAGATTTGGCTAGGGACTTGGCATCACTGGTACTGGCACAGTGGCGCAAAAGCAATGACAAGTTCACTCCTTCTGTGATCATTCAAGCGAGATCCATTGCCAGGAAGATTCTTGTCAGGTGGGATGAAATGATTAACCTAGTGAATGGCAGAGTGAAGGCTGCAAAGAGAGAGAAGAGAATATCTGAACTTGATATATTTTTTGACGTAACAACCTGCAGACATGATATCACCTTCTGTGGAACTGAATCATCTGGCTGCTCTGGCTGTGTTGCTAGAGTTCATGTCAACTGTGACTGTCCTCTGCCTCAGAAGATTTCAAAGCTACAGCTAGAGTGGCTCCATTACCAGAGGATCAAAACCTCAGAAGTTTCTGGCTTCCGGATGACATCTGTTGATGTGAAGGAAACAGTGAAGCAGGTGAAGGCTGCTAAGAGGAAGGAGGAAGAACAGAAGGCAGCTGAGAAGAGAAACAGAAAAGAAGAAGAAGAAAAGGAGCTACTGCTTACAGCTGATGATGGTGATGATGATGAAGATGAGGTGACTTCCTTGCAAGAGTCTCCAGGCAGAGCAGCTCCTACTGCTGACACAGATTTTTCCATTACTGCACCAGGCACAAGCTCCAGTGTCAACACTGGCAAAGTCTTCACCTCTGCCAGGAAGAACTATATGGTTATCTCAAGCACTGCTACGGCTGCAGTCAGGTTCAAGGTGGCAAACACTCCTGCAGCAGCCATTGCAACTGGTTTCTTGCAAGATCTCATCAAAGCTGGCCATCTGTTTGCTGATATGGCATATCTAGCTGTTGATAGGATGAAGATATGGAGGGGCAAGGAGTCTGTAATAGGTGCCTCGGTGGAGGCCCTGGAGAAAAGGACAGAGGGAGAGGAGATCAAGGGAATTTTCTTTGATGGAAAACAAGATAAGAAGACAAAGATCATGAGGTACAATGAAGAAACTGGCCGCTTCCATCCTGATATTACAACTGAAGAGCACTATTGTGTTAACTGGGAACCTGAGGGGAAGTACCTTTTCCATTGTACACCAGAAGAACCTGAAGGAAATGAGAAACCTGCACTGAAGATAGCTCAGGCTCTGTTTGAGTGGATTAGTGCTGATGGTGCTAAAGATACTATTGTGGTCCTTGGTGGTGACTCCACTAACACAAACACAGGACTTGATGGAGGAGCCATCACTCACTTGGAGAGACTGCTAGGTCACAAGTGTCACTGGCTGATATGCCAGTTGCATACTAATGAACTCAGCCTCAGGCACATGATCTTCAAGCTTGATAGTCCCTACACGCACAAGTCTGGGTTCAGTGGCGCAATAGGAAAACTTTTGGAGAAGATCAATGTCATACCTGTCGACTTTAGCTTCAAGGCTCTGCCAGGAGAAGATATAATTGAACTGCCAGAAGACATTGTACAGAACCTTAGCACTGACCAGAAGAACTGCTACCTACTGATCAAAGCTCTCAAGACAGGAGATTTGAGCAAGGAAGTTGCTGGTCTGAAGTGTGGTCCACTGAATCAGTCACGCTGGCTGACTACAGGTGAGGTCTGTTGATGCTGTGGATGAGGCAGCCTGGTCTGAAGGGGGAGGTGTTGAAGAAGCTGGAGGTGCTGCTGAAGTTCTGCCTGGACTTCTACTTGAAGATGAATTTTGAGATCAAGGTGAAGCACCACATGAGGTATGGACCTCGCCATATTGTGACCGCTCTGGGACTGCTGAGAAGCCAGACCTCTGAAGTCAAGAATACAATCACTCATGTGATAGTTCGTGGAGCATATCATGCTCACAGATAAACCTCATTGCCTCTCTCCTGTGCAGTGAGGATGAGGAGGAGAGGGCATGGGGTGGTTGAGATGATCAAGAAGATCAGAGGTAAGTCTGAGTATGGAGACATGAGTCTGAGAACTCATAGAAACCCTAAACTGAATTTTGATGCCACTTCTCCAATTACTCTGCAGTGTATGGGCACGAAAGAAGAGATGGTTTTGTTCGTGCTAGGATCGATCACAGAGAATTGTTGCCAGTTTTGAAGTCAAAGCAAGACATTATGAACATGTTTTAGATCTCTACAAGACCTGCTAGACAAATCAAGATGCTTTCAGAAGAGAAAATCTCAAAACATTCAGTTGACCAGCATATTATTAGAAGCTAGGGGTGGGGGAGGGACTTATACAAATATTAAAGAAGAATTGCAATTTCAAAAAAAAGGTTGAACGTTACAGCAGCTTACGGAAAGGTGGGGGCAGCTGCCATCACACTCAGTGATGCCGAAAAGAAAATAAATAAAAATTGGTGGGGGCGTTTCTATAAAAAAGAAAATACAAGACCAAGAAAGAAGAATAAAAAGATTCTGCCTGATGAAGAAAACAGCCGCGAAATGTAGTGTATAGGAGACTAAAAATCATACAATTCCTTAGTTTTGGGCCATTTTGCGTGATTTTGGTTATTTTAGGGGTTAAGAACCACTTTGGCTGATCTTAAATGGGTCCAAGCCTGCCCCTAGAAATGCTTAATGGTGTATGTCAACAATATGGAACATATGGATGTCATTTGAGGCTACCAAGTCTTTGAAATTGGCCAAAAATCCCATTTTTTGACAAAAAAGTGCGATTTTGAACACTTAAATGCGATTTTTCGCAAAAGTTGCAGAAGACGAATCCCTCTTAAAATTCAATTTTACATAGGAATACATTCTGCCAATCTTGAAATTCCAAGTCTTTCAATATTCGACCTGAGCATGATACACCATCTGTACAGTCTATCTACGCCTCCGAAGGAGGATGGGCTAAAAATATCATAATTACGTCTTCTTAATATGTTAGCTATTTGCGTATTTTAGAGGCACGTGGGTAGGGATGACCGTTGTTTAGCCTCTTCTTTCTCCTCTTCAGAGTTGCTACCGCTGGGGGTGATGGCGTTTTCAATTGTGGCACATGCGATATATGTTCCAAGTCTTTTAACCTATTCAGAATTCCTATCATTGTTTTGGGGACATTTATTTGTTGTAGTCTTGCTTTAAAATGCTTCCATCCTGATGGTGAGGGCCTATCCCACTTTCTTACCAGGTCATGGACGATGTCTACGATATTCGATCCCTGTACCTTTACTCCTTCCACAATGATCTCACCTGTATCGGTCCACTCTTTGTTGGGATCCTCATTCAATAGATTATAAAGACTTAAACCATTATTCCTCAATGTATGTGGGAGGGTGCTTTTTAATACATGCTCGATATGTTGTGTGACCGACCCGTTAATCTTTGGTTAGTCAGCTCTATCGTCGGACAGAGGCCCTATGTCACCATGACCATCGTTGTGCGCAATGTACCTAATAAACTCGGGGATCTCTGTCGGATTTTTTTAATTTTCGTACTCGTGAAGAAATTTCTGTAGAGTGTCTTGGTATAAGATTCTTTTCTCATCAGGTGTTTGTTCACTTTTAATAGACCTAACAATTCGCTTACCATTCTTTTAAGCCTGCTTCTACGGGGTTCTAGAACCGTGTCTGGATTCTTTGAACTTTGCAGTGAAGCACACACATCGTGGGGAATCACTACCACTTTCTTCATTGTATTAATCTAGTCAGTGAAGGACCCAAAACTGAAAATAAGATGGGGAGGAATGACCCTCCTCTTTGTACAATAATTCGTTTTTTCTTCCCCACAGTCTGACTTTTACGAGCGAGTGCACATATTATGTTCTTGTAACGGCGTAGGCGAGCCTTCTGAGGGGTTTCATTGATACGTTGCAATTTATAACGTTAAGATAGATTTCTCAGGTGCATTTTAAAAAGTAGGAGTCGGTATTTTTAGCAAACATCTGTTGCATTGCCCGTAACAGTCGATGATAGATTTTTATTAACTCATGGTATTTCTTTAGCCTCTTTGTCATTCTAGACTATACACCGTTTCAGGCTCGTTTGGAAATATATTCGTTCTTGGAAGCACCCTAAACGTGTTTCGCGGATGAAGGTCGCAAAGCAAATATCCGTAACGCTGACTTGTAGCTTCTTTATAAACTTCCAAAAAAACTCCTTACGCTGATTGGGAAATATTTGATTGGCTAATACCCTAATTTGTGGTACATCTCTACGTTGTGTGAATAAGATTAGATATTGTCTATTTAACGACACATCGGGTATGTATCTATTTTTGAAAAATAGATTCTGAGTGATGAAGAACACGCTTATGTTAAGATGGTGGGAGAACACTGTAAATGTTTCGGCAAACGTTTTATCCATCTTTAACATGAGATTGTCAATTACAATGACTGTATGTTCATTTCCCTTTTACGAATTAACGTCATATACACCTTTGTGGAATAAAATATCATCTTGGTACTCGTTGAACAATGATTGATACGTCGAATAGCACCATATAAATTTATGTACAAATTTTGAGAACATCTCTCCCTTTTCTTTAATGATTTTAAGCATAAACGCCATTTTACAACATTCTGCAGAGCCAGATATAATACATGTGGATGGGCTCGTGAACCTGAATTTTTCTGCAGAATCCATGTGTAACACGTCACACTCCGAAGTGGGTCATTTACGAAATATAATACAAATTTCAGTGGTGAGCCTTATATTCAACAGTTTTGTTTTTCCTCTTCTTCCACAGAACCGTGAATGACGATGAGGTACAGCACCTCATCATCGATATTACAGATGACCCCGATGACAGTGTAGTTGTCACAGAATCCACCCCTGCCAACGACGCGCCCACCCCAGCGATACCTGTAGAACCCGACAATTCAAAGCGGAGGCATAATGAAGAGCCCTCCACGTCGGGTATGAAGCGTGCCAGGATTGCGCTGGTTGTTAGAACACCAGTAATAGAGCCCCAACCCTCTGCGTTCTACGTCACAAACCCCACAATAGTACCTTCCCCAAATATACCCCCTATTCCTCTTCAATTCCTGGTACATCCTCCAGAGTAGCAGCAGCTTCTCGTGATGTAGAAGATGGTATAACATTCGAGTTGGTGCGCACGGCTACCCTCACCCCTGCCCTGACTAGAAATCGGTATATAGTTATGGTTGATCCTAGATCCATGTATAGCAATGGTGTTGAACACGGACTACGGCGCGTAGTTGAATGTATTGCGGAGTTTGCCCTTCAGAACCGCGACGAACGTGAAGTCAGGACGAGGATGGCCTTTGGGTTCCGGTCAGATGACGGGGATGTAGATGATTTTTGGGTAGTAATACCATTCAGACGCTTGGCAGCTGTAGATATAGAGTATATATTAGGCCGTATAATGCAGGCCTCTCAAAGTAGTATAGCCTTCAATATGGACAACTTCACGGTAAATATTGACCGTGTATTCCGTGTTGCGGGTCATAGTGCCACACCTTATACTCTTAACTTCAATTCTCAAGCTATTTACAGGCGGCATATAAACGCCGATCGTGGTTGCGGCTTTATAGCAGTAGTCTTAGTTCGTATGTTTACTGTACTAAATACACGGGCCCAAAAAATTTGGTTGCCTACGGTAGTGGAGCGTGCCCGTAAACTAGCTGTAGACTGTAAACTTGAGTTTGAGTGTAATATGGGTCCTGAAGAGCTGAGAAGGGTAGAACAGGAAATGAATGTTCGTATAGTTGTATTTGGAATGGATGATCGTCGTAGGACTGTGTATGTTTTTAAAAGCTGTGTGCGAGATCATACAAGACCCCCTACTTATTTTAGGACTGTCAGGGACAACGTATCTCCCCATCCGTATTACAAGGACTCTACGCAAGTTATGATAAAAGTCGAAAATATGGATGACATCAAGATTTGTGTAAGGGATGTCTCGAGTTTGCGGAAGATATAGTGAAACATTGTAAGGATTGCCATATGGTATGTGAGCAGTGTAAAAGTTCCAAATGTGAAAGCCGTGTGGTTGAATCTGAGAAGAGGGACTGTGATATATGCAGACGCACATTTTTCAATAATAACTGTTTTGAGCTCCATAAGTTAATTGCCACGTGCAGGAAAATGAGAATCTGTGAATGTGGTATGCTTCATATGATGGATAATTGGGGGAATGTCAAGCATAAATGTGATGAAATTCACTGTTCTACGTGCCATGAGAAATATAAGGCGGTTGGAGTAAAGCATGTATGTTATATGAAAGGCGGTAAGCTTAAAAATAGACCTTGTATAACTGTGTATTACGATATAGAAACATATAAGAATGTAGAAACCAAAGAGGTTATCCCACATCTACTTGTAAGCCAGACTATATGTGATGAGTTCATGGAGGTCGAGTGTGATGAGTGTCACAAATGTGGTAAACGGACAAACGTTTTTAAAACGATTGCACACGACTGTCCGTGAAACTCTTTGTATCCTAAATTGTCAAGTTCAAAAAAATTACTGTTTGTATTCTTCCCATAACGGTGCAAAACTTCACACACAGTTCTTTTATCAGGAGTTGCTTGAGCACGAGTCTTCTGAGATATTTACAGGTGATCCCTTGAAAAGAGGCAACAAACTTATACAAATGCAAATAAGAGGTAATGTACAGTTTAAAGACACTTTATTATTTAAACCTTGTAAATTAGCAAAGTTACCCAAGGTGATGGGTGTAGCCGCCGAAGTTTCAAAAGGATACTTCCCTTACACATTCCTCACTAGCGAAACTTTAAATTACGTAGGACTACCTCCACCCAAACATTACTTTAAGTATGAATGTATGAGTACAGGTGAACGTGAAGATTTGGACCGCTACAACAACAGTTTTAATGTATCTAATCCTGACAATATACCTGATGAATGTGAGCGTTATTGCGTGAATGATGTGCGCGTGCATAGAATATGTTTCCAGACCTTTAGAAGGATGTACATAGACGTTTCAAATGCGATCCGTTGCAAGTCGCAACCACGATCGCCTCATTATGTTTTACGGTGTTCAAGAATAATTCATGCCTAAAGACACCTTAGCCGTTATTCACAGAAACAATCCCCAGTTATGGGCACAAGGCTATTTACTGGCTCATACTACAGCAGAGAGGTGTATACATAAAGCATGCCCGCAACACGGGGAAGTACCCATTAAGGTTAATGGTCGTGTTTTTGGGTTGATGGTCGCGAGAAAACCGTGCCACTGGTGAGAAGACTGTGTACTCCTTTAACGGTTGCTGGTGGCACGGATGCCCGTCCTGAGTGTGGAATCGTAGGAGATATCCACGGTAGATCTCCTGCCGACAGTCTTGCATGGACCCGCACCCCGATCAACTTATAGGCTCCCAGTTCACTCACAAGTCTTGTGGGAGCATGAGTATGATGCACGGATGGAAACAGATAGACAGTACCGTGAAGAAATAAATACGATCAAGCGTTCAATGGAGCTGGATCCTCTCAAATGCGGTGATAGCTTGTTCGGAGGGCGTACAAATCCTTTCATGCTGTACTTTCCGCGTACGGAGGGCGTGAAACTCCATTACTACGACTTCTGTTCTTTATACCCCTAGGTGATGAAGAAGAATCCGTACCCCGTAGGTGCACCTGAAAAACTGGTGGGACCTGACCTGTCACCCATCGAGGTGTTCTCAACAATTTTGAACGGGTACTATTTCGGCCTCTCTTTCGTAGATGTGCTCCCCCCTCGCGATTTATGGATGCCGATCTTTCCCGTCGTTATAGATCACAATCTCATGTTTCCCCTGTGCCTGAAGTGCGCAGAGGAGAACAATGGGGAATGTCATCACACAACCAACCAGCGAAAGATCAGAGGTGTATATACAAGCCCTGAGCTGGACCTAGCCGTTCTCCATGGCTACAGAATATTGAAGATATATGAGGTGTGGAGGTTTCAGAAGCTACCCATCCTTTTGAAGCCATATATAAACACTTTTTTGAAGGATAAGGCAGAGGCATCAGGGTATCCGCGAGTTGATACCGAAGCTGAAAAATCGGCTTATATTCAGCGTTACCGTGACCGTGAAGGGATACAGCTTGACAAATTGTAAAACACACAGGCAAGCGCTTTAGTGCAAAGTTGTGTCTAAACAGACTTTGGGGAAAATTTGCACGGAATACTGGCAAGGGGAACGTACATTTGGCTCAAAGTTATAATGAAGTCTGGGATTATGCCAACGCTCCCGATAAAGAGGTCATGGAGATCGTGAGTGTGGGTATTCTTGCATAATAAAGTACAACATTACCAAATTGGCCACAGATACCTCACGGGTTACAAACATACCTGTAGCCAGCTTCAGAACGGCCAACGCACGGATCAATCTTTGGGGTCTATTGCATTCTCTTGGTCGGAGGGTTTTGTACGCCGATACAGATAGTGTGATATTCCCGGCGAGGGAGGGTGAATACATTCCTCCTCTTGGTGAATTCCTCGGAGAGTTAACTGATGAGATCACTGATGAGTATGGAGACATTGCATACGCCGACTCTTTTGTCTCAACAGGGCCACAAACTTATGAGATACGGGTGAGGGTGGGTGAGGATATGAAATATATCGTGAAGGCTAAGGGTATCACACTCAACCAGGCGAATCGGTGGGTCGTTAACTTTGATTCGTTGAAGGATCTAGTGTGCCTGGAAGATGAGGGCGTCCAGCCACCCCAACTAACTGTGGGTACCCACAATTTTCGGGCGCATAAATTAGGGGGCGTGAAGGAACTTAGGGGTAAGAATTTGTGCCGTAACACATATAGGAAACTTTACCAGGTGCTTGGTACCTACGATACCGTACCCTTTGGATACCATAATCTTTGATTGTTATATATGTATATTGTTAACGATATGTTTATTTATTACACATAACCGTAAATATACGAGGGTACTTCATAAGTGTCCGCACTTTTTATTTTAGTGATAATATAGTGTATATATAATATATACTCGTAATAACGAGCCAAACTGAGATAGATCTATAGGCTCATTTGGGCTAGCAACAGTATAGGCTTATTTAGGCTAGCAACAGTATAGGCTTATTTAGGCTACTCGTAGGTGCATATCGTGCGAGTAGTGAGCATTGCTGCGCCGCTTTCAATTTGTACTCTGGAAGAACACAGATCCGTGGTTCGTTTTTTGTAGGCAGAAGGTGTGAAAGGAGCTGAAATTTACACGCGTTTATGTGCTCAGTATGGAAATAATGCTTTACCAAGGCGAAGTGTGTTCAAGTGGAATCAAATGTTCAAGGAAGGTCGGACATGTGTGACAGATGATCAGCGCTCAGGACGACCGTCAACATCAAACAGTGGTGACAAGCAAGAAGCTAGAGCCATGATTTTCGATGACGGAAGATTAACAATAAAAGAAATTGCATCTTCATTAGACATAAGTCAAGGGTCAGCCTATTCGATAGTTCATGACATTCTTGGCTTGCACAAGGTTTGTGAAAAATGGATGCCCAAACAGTTGACAGAAGAGCACAAGCGTAATCGTATGGACATCTGCTGTCGTCTTTTGGCGCGGTATCATAATGAAGGTGAAAACTTTTTGGTGCGCAATATCACTGGAGATGAAACCTGGATCCATCACTATGAACCAGAAAGCAAACGACAGAGCATGCAATGGAAGCATCCAACATTTCCCGTTGCAAGGAAGTTCAAAGCGCAGCCGTCAGCAGGTAAAGTTATGCTAACACTGTTTTGGGATACATGAGGCCCTATCCTTGAACATTATCTAGAGCGTGGAACTACAGTAACAAGTACATCGTATTCTGACGCTTCGGAATGAGTTAAAGCAAGCAATTCGCACAAAACGGAGAGGGAGATTGTCGGAAGGTGTTATTCTGTTACACGACAATGCGCGCCCTCATTCCGCTGCACAGACTTCAAAATGCCTTCAAGAACTTAAATTTGAAGTTCTCGACCACCCAGCCTACAGTCCAGACCTGGCACCTTCGGATTTTTACCTGTTTGGACGACTAAAAGACGCTTTGAGAGGTCAGTGATTTCAAGGCGATGATGACCTGAAGGAGGCGGTGCATGACTGGCTGCGCACACAGCCAAAAACATTCTTTTGTGATGGCATTAGGTAGCTTGTAGATCGCTGGACTAAGTGTATTGAAAAACAGGGAGACTATGTTCAGAAGTGATGTGTTTATAATCTATCAGATGTGAAAATAAAATTGTGAAAATAAAAAGTGCGGATACTTATTGAATTACCCTCATATATGCCTCGAATAATTCGTTTATTAAATAAATCGTGTTTCAATTAGCGCTTCACTTTCCCCTTTGTGTGGGTGTGTGTGTGTGTGTGGGTGTGTACAGGAGAAAGTTCTAAGCTCCGTCCAGCGTATGTACAGGAGAAAGTTCTAAGCTCCACCCCCCCGCTATATGATCGGCAACGTGACTCCTGCTACTACCTGGGCATATCTCTACCCTGCGTGCTCAATTGACGCTGCAAGCCCTGGATCTCAGACGTGTATTTTCCCACGTAGATGAAAAATAGTAATGGCTCCTTTAATATTGCGTGTTCGACGTTTATGAAGTGGTATTCAGCAAAGTGTAAAGATAAGGTTTCTGAGTGCCTCCCTATTCCAACCCCCTTTAATACTTTTAAGGCTACATTGAATCGTGCGAAGGAACAAGAGGTACAAATACTCTACGGCTATTGTGGCGAGAGCATTGCAGGATTTCGTGGTACAAACGATGTATTGAACTATGTTCTAGGACTAAACTTTATAAAAGCTTACATATACCGTGAAGTGGAAGAAACAACACGTGCAGAAGAGAAGCAACGGTTATGGTTAGCGAGTCTTGTTGATGAGTAGTGTGACAAGCGATATTATGTAATGTTGCATCATGCCGAGTACTCGTACCCTGCGGCTGAGAATGTAAATCTTGTCATAATGGAGAATCATAATGGAGAAGTACTTTTACCACTACATTAATATATATCATGAAGAAGTTTGTAGTGAGGTTGTGGCTAATGGTCTACGTGAGTTTTTAACCGAATTTAGAGATGAGTATCGCCTGCTAAGCAAAAAGGAAAAATATGGTTATATGTTTCTCTCAAATAGTGCGCCAGAGTGTGAATAAATTTAGTTCGTGAAAATCCCCCTAAAAGAAAATGTCTGGTGCGTATTCTGGGGAGTGGGAGTAATAAAACATTAAAACTGGTGTTGCTTCATGCATCGGAAAATTTCTCAAAACACCTACCCAGTATAATAGGTTACAAGTATTCACGTTGGAACAACGCCGTACACGATTCATCAGCTTATGGTGTGACTCACTCCTCCCGTCGAGCCGATCCGCCCATCTGTAGCTCATAGTCATCTCAGAGCTTCAACCGAATGCATGTGTACTCCTCGAATACGATGGAACTTCCTTTGAGAAGCATTCTCAATGCCGTGTACGATGTGTTCGTGACGAAGTCATTGCGCATGTTCAGGCGTGAAACCGGTGCCATTAACTATGTACTGGAAACGATTTGTAGACAAGCAAACTCTGGTAAACGTAATGTTAGGTATTCAAGTGTTGAGGAGATGAAGAGAGTCTTCGTGATAGTTGAGAAGTTGGGTGAGGAGCGTTATAAAATACCTGCAGGTGTAGGTACAAGAAGAGAACAGATTAGTGATACCCCCCTCATATGCCATTGTTTGTACGTTATGTGTAAATAACGATCAGCCATGCATTGATATGCGACTGATGTGGAAGAATGCTTCTGACAATAATGTTCTTGTCCCTACGCGAAACCGTTTCATCCTCGACAGAATGTTTGAAATTGTCGGTTTCCGCAAGCTGAAGCCTATATTAGACGCGCGTGTTACCGATATGCTTTATTTTGATACGGTTCTTGAATACGCATACACCGTTCTGCTCGACGAGTTTACCGAGTGTGGGAATGAACAAGGCGAGAATGGTCTAGATCTGGATGCTTATTTAAAAGGTTTAGACTCTTTGAAATATCATGAACTTTGGTACAAAGGACTTGAGCGGTACAGGGCAGATCTCACCTACACTGTTCGCCCTGAAGAACTATTTCTTTATATAATGAGCAACTCTCCTTACGACTTAGAAGATTATTTCAACTGCCGCTATGAATTCTGAAGATGGGTTCACGATCGAAAAGCTCAGTTCGATAAGAATAAACCCTCGATTGGAAAGGAGTGTTTATAAATGGCTAACGACGACCTCTTTGTACGTGCTTTTGAATGTATTCTATCCGTGTTTAAAGATAACTTGCCAACTGAATGTAAAGTGGGCACAAAAATAGTATTGAACGATATGAAGGCTATTTACATCGAGTATTGGCACCCCTACAACTTGAGCGGTGAAATAATGTTAAATCGTATTTACTGCGTAGTGCAGAGCAACAATGATGCGAATGTAGACTCGATCACATGCGAGTTTAGTGTTTTAGTTAAGCGCAGTAGAAGATAAAGTGTGTATGTATTTTGATGTATATTTATTTTCAATATATATAATTATTTAATATAATTGTGTGCACACACACACACACACACACACACACACACACACACACAATATATATATATATATATACAGGGTGGGCCAAAAGTCTGGATCCATAGGAAAATATTTATTTTAATACATAAATTACAACAAATGGTAAATACTTAAAATGAATATCAACTTTAACTCGTAAATGCGTATCCGTGATACTGTACAGTGGTTCGTACTCCAGTATAAACAACAAATTATAACAAATGCTCAAATTGGCGGCCTCTGACATCGAGACACTTAGGGATGGAATTTATGATTTCTAATAATTCTTCGAATTGAAGTTCTCGAGATGCGTGTTTCATTTGATAATCTTCTTGATGACTTTACTGGACTATTCGTTAAAGTTTCACATACCATTGCAGAGGTATTTTCATCAGTTGCAGTTTTTGGACGACCAGAACGCCGTCGATCATGTACACTTCCTGTTTCTTTGAAACGTTTAAACAACTTGCCAACAGTCGCATGTGTTACTGGATGCTTATCAGGATGATTTCTATTGAATTCGGTAGCAACTTCTCTGTGTGTAGCGCCCTGTCTTGCGTACATGAGCACAAGTTCTACCCGGTCTTCTGTTGTTAGATTCGAAGCCATTTCTGGGCTGAAATAACAAAGTATTTGTGTATTTATACTGGAGTACGAACTACTGTACAGTATCACGGATATGCATTTACGAGTTAAAGTTGATATTCATTTTAAGTATTTACCATTTGTTGTAATTTATGTATTAAAATAAATATTTTCCTATGGATCCAGACTTTTGGCCCACCCTGTGTATATATATATATATATATATATATATATATATATATATATATATACAGGGTGTCCCAAAAAAAACTATATACTCTTTATAGCATCATATATTTTATAATTTCAAAAACAAACTATATTGTTATAGCAATTGCCAATGAAAGGTAAATTAGTAATCTAAGTGATCAAAATGTTATAGCGAGTTGTTTGCATATAAAATTTAATTAACTACGCCAAGTGCTCAAAATGTTCTCCGGCGGCATGAATGCACTTTCAATACAACAAAATCGTGTGGTCGGATGAAGCTACCTTCAAGCTGAATGGCACAGTAAATCGACACAACTGCAGTTACTGGTCACTTGATAATCCACACGTTTATGTGGATAAACATGTTAATTTACCAGGATTAACAGCATGGTGTGGTTTATCATCCAGGGGTTTGGTTGGACCATTTTTCTTTAATGGGACAGTTACCGGTGCCGCATATCTCGACATGCTGCGGACAGAAATTATACCTGCAGTTCGGAAGTTGTTTGGAAACGACGACTTTTACTTTCAACAAGATGGAGCCCCCCTCATTATCATTGTGATGTCAGAAGGTACCTCGATGAAACGTTGCCTAACCGTTGGATAGGACGAAGAGGAAGTGTTGAGTATCCTCCACGTTCACCGGACTTAACTCACCTTGATTTTTACTTGTGGGGCTAACTGAAGGATGCAGTTTATGGTACAAGACCTGCAACACTCGAACACCTTAAGGATGCAATTAGGGAAAAGTGCGGGACCATCACAGCATCCACATTAGTCCATGTCTGCGAATCAGTTAGTCGACGCATTCAAAAGTGCATTCATGCCGCCGGAGAACATTTTGAGCTGTTGGCGTAGTTAATTAAATTTTATATGCAAACAACTCGCTATAACATTTTGATCACTTAGATTACTAATTTACCTTTCATTGGCAATTGCTATAACAATATATTGTTGTTTTTTTTTTAATTACAAAATATATGGTGCTATAAAGAGTATATAGTTTTTGGGGACACCCCTGTATGTATATATATATATATATGATTTGATGATTGTATTCATCGTTTTGTATTTCTTATAGCATTATTAATTTTATATATATATATATATATATATTATATATACATATATATATATATATATATATATACTGGGTGATCCAGATAAATGGGACCCATAAAAAAAAGCCAAATATTCTTAATATTTAATTCCTTTCATAAAAACTATATATCATTCGAAAGAGTAGAGTTACAAGTTTATTATGAAATATTTATTTTTTTAAAATGACTCCTTTCAAATGTGCTCCATTAGTTGCCAAGCATTCCAGTGTTCTCGCTTGTAAGTTCTGCATCACTTTTGCAAGAGTGTGCGGTGGTATGGCCTGTATCTCATTTGTGATGGCGGCCTTCAATTCTTGCAAGGTCGTTGGGTTATTTCTGTAGACCCTACTCTTTAAATATCCCCAGAGATAATAATCTAAGGGAGAAAAATCCGGAGACCTTGCGGGCAATTCAACGTCTCCAAATCTTGAGATTAACTCGCCTGGAAACGTTTGACGCAAAACTGCCATGCAGTTCCTCGTGGTATGGCAGGTAGCTCCGTCTTGTTGGAACCAGTGGTTTTCTAGACAAAGATCTCTTAATTTAGGAATAAGGAAATCGGTCAACATTTTTTCGTAGCGATCACCATTTACTGTGACCGTGTTTCCGGTGGAATCCTCGAAAAAGTACGGCCCTATGATCTGAGATGCAGTAAGACCACACCAAACAGTTACACGCTGACTATGCAACGGGACTTCGGTAATATTCAATGGATTTTCTGTTGCCCAGAAACGACAATTTTGTTTGTTTACAGTTCCATTCAAGTGAAAATGGGCTTCGTCTGACATAATCAAAGTTGCTAGAAAATTGGTGGTGTCATTTACCTTCTGTTGGATCCATTGACAGAATTGTCGTCTTCGTGCGAAATCTCCATCGTTTAGTTGTTGCACTGTTTGAATTTTATATGGAAAGAGCACTAAATTTTGCTTGAATATACGGTGTGTTGTTCCATATCCAACTCCTAACAGCTGAGAAGCACGTCTGATGCTTATGTTAGGATTATCCTGTACAATTTCATGAGTTATGTTAATGATCTCGTCTATCCTTGCTGTGCGCACTCTTCCAGTTGGTTTTCTTTTTCCAATGCTGCCAGTTAGGGAAAAATTTCTGACACACCGACGGATTACTTTCTTAGAAGGTGATTTTGACATCTGAAAATTTGTCTTGAAAGATCTTTGAACTGAAACTACACTTCTTCCATGCTCATAATATTGCTCAGTTATGAAACGCAGCTGTTCCACAGTCCATGCAGTCATCTTCAAGGGTTAGTTTTAACAAACACTTTTATTTTGTTTTGTATCTTATCTTGTCTTGTATTGTCAAAACCTATACAATCCTGTACAAACTTGTAACTATCCTCTTTCGAATGATGCGTATGATTTTATAAAAGGACTTATACTTTAAGAGTTACAGGGGTTTCTTTCGGGTCCCATTTCTCTGGATCACCCTTTATATATTCCATCGTTTAAAAATGTGTATTTCTTATACTATTATTATTTCTTGATTGTGTATATATATTCTTCGTTCGTATTTCTTATACTATTATTATTTTTTACTGCATATATTCCTCGTTTGTATAGGATTGTGTATTTATTTTCTATATATTTCATGAAATTAATTCCAATAATTCGTCTAAATGAAGAGGATTATGTGATAGTGTTTTATTTAATTCTTTTGATTGTATATATAAAAGATATTATTATTTAATTATATGTATAACAAATGGCTGGTTACGCCTTCTAAACCGACTGGCTGCTTAAGACTTCTGAGCCAACTGTCAAGAATATATGCTTTAATTAAATAAATAGCGCAATCTGGCAACTCAACCCTCATAATGTACAGGGTGGGCCGTAAGTTTCCATACATAGGAAAAATTAAACGTTTGTTTTTATGTTTCAGATACCCTAAGAATATGCGTTTGACGAAAGAGCAACGAATTGAATTGGTCCTGTGGAGTGGCCTCCCAGATCCCCAGATCTCACCCCCCTTGATTTCTATCTTTGGGGGCACTTGAAGGCCATGGTGTATCAGGAAAAGATACGAGACATAAATCATCTAAAGGAACGTATCACCAACGCCATTACAAGCATAACGTCAACTGTGCTAGTGCGTGTTCATCAACAGTGGGGAACACGTATTGAAATGTGTTTTCAAAACAATGGCAACCATGTAGAGCATATTATATAAATAAAAATGGTTGTCCATAACAAAATGTTTATTTTTCCTATGTATGGAAACTTACGGCCCACCCTGTATATCTGAACAAGCCATTTACGCCTACTAAGCCAGATTAAGCCTTCCAATCCAACTGGCTGATTAGGACCTTATAAGACAGCGGGCGCTCGGATGAACTCTCATTATGCGTCTTGGGGGCCAGGCGAACATCTCTATCCTTCTTAGGTTAAGGCTTAGTTTAGAGTTTCCCTTTGGGGGGTGAGGACATACCAACTTCTCCCCCGAAGACGACTCTCCTCCTTCTCCTTTCTCTCCTCCTCTTAGGTTAAGGTTACCCCTTTAGGGGGAAGTCATCCTCCCTTCTCCCCCTAAAGCTCCCTCCCCCTTCATTGCAGCTTGGAGGATAACCCCTCCCCCTTGTTGTATAACCCCTTTCCCCCTTTGCAGCATCCCCCTTGTTGTAAGACCCCCCTTTCTAGCAACCCCTCCCCCATTTGCTGCATACCCCCCTTTGCAACATTGATCAACATTTGCACCCTTGCATTGCACTCTACCCTTCTGCTCCTATACTACAGTACTAGGTCAACTGTATGCCCGGTTAGGTCAACTGTATGCTCTTGACAAGTGGTTAGTTTAAGTTGTGTTATTTTCGTTAGTTTTAACTAAAATAACAGGACTTAACCTAACTAATTGTTAAGGGCATACAGTTGACCTAACCGGGCAAATGATCTTGTAAGTTGTGTTATTTTCGTTAGTTTTAACGAAAATAACACGACTTAACCTAACCAATTGTGAAGGGCATACAGTTGACCTAACCGGGCCTTCAGTGGCGGACATCGGAATTACATCGAAGGCCCGGTTAGTATTTGAAAACCTCTATATTGAAAATTCAAATTCAAATGTGTTCAAATGTTCAAATGTTCAAATGTGTTCAAATGTGTATTTGAAGAGTGTTTCTCACTTATTTGAACAGACCTGTGGATTAGGGGGTGTCGAAACATATAAAAAATCGAGTTTCTCCATTTCCACAGTATGCACGTAGTTGGAAATGATGATCTCAACATCTTGTAAAAAAAATGAGTATATGCGACCTCCCTTACCCCTTCCATAGCATCCCCCCCATTTTACTCTCTCCACAGATATAAACCCCAAATGTGACAATCATGCATTATATTAAGTTTTATTAAGTACATTAGAATGATTAGATTAATTTGGATAGATTATTTAGATAGATTGAATAGATTACATAGATTAATTTAGATAGATTAGACGAATTATATAAATAATTGTCACGTTTTTTTGTTTAGTTTCGGATTGTTATTTTCAGATTGTTTATGATTGAATGAGTTATGATTTAATTCCGAATGAGTTATATTAAATTCAGATTGAATGATTCAATTGCTAGAATTTAACAATTAGTTTCTTGTTATTAATGTTACTAGGCCTAAATAAGTGAAATCATGGCGACAAGAAGCAAAATGCACAATTCAACATTTGGTCACCCTGCAGAATTTCCACCTTCAATGACTCCTTCAAAGGCTGACGTATTTGGGCATTATTTATTGGTAAGAAAACGAGAAGAACTGATTTCGAAACGGTCTAGAACAGCCAAAGAATGTTACAGAATTGTCACTAAAGATGTGGAAGCCATTTGGGAGAAGTTTTCCTTTCCACATATAGGATTTGAAGGAATAACTATAAAAGTTGAACGATTGATAGAATCTGCAGCAAAGCTAAATGAAGCACCATTAAAACAAAGAAACATCAGTTTTCAGCAGAAGGTGGAGACATTCGATGAAATGTTTGATATTTGCACTTGTACTCGTTACGATAAAAAAATCAGTCCAACGGATTGCAGATGTGATATTAGAGTTCCAATGATTGAGTGGGAGTCTTTTGTGGAGCAGAAACAAAAAAAAAAACTAGGACCAATCGACAGAGTAACGACTTCCGCAAGGAAAAGGACTCACGATAGAGTTAAAGGATTAGAAAGAAGAGCCAAGATAAGCCTAGATATGAATGTGGCTTCAACCAGCAAACTGGACCCTTTACATATTATGGAAGATGAGAGCATGGAAATTGATGATGACAGCGACAATATTGACTTTGTTTCGGATTTTGAGCTGAGAGAAAACCATCAGAACAGAATTATTTATAACTTAACAATAACAGCATATAGATACCGTGTAAGTTACAGAACTACTGCAGCTATAGTAAATGCAGCTTTGAAGGATTTGTGAATATTAGACGAAACCAATATGTTGGATAGGAAAAAAGTGGAAAGAGAAAGAATACGTGTGGGTGAAAAGAACATAATGAAAGTGAAATCAGAGAACACACAGAGTGAAGGCATCGGATTTGATGGGAGAAAAGATCAAACTACAGTAAGACAAAGAAGGGAATGGAGTAGGAAGAACATTATGTAATAGTCACAGAACCTGGTGATGTTTACATGGATCATATAGCTCCAGGTAATGGAACTGCTTGTTGTATTGCAGATGAAATAATAACTTTTATAGTTGATTCTAATAGCAAAGAATCTCTCAAAGCTTTGCTATGCGATGGCACCCCAGTGAACACTGGCAGGATTGGCGGAGTGCTAAAATTGATTGAATTACATATATCTGGACAGACCGGTACAATGGCAGATTTGCCTTTTGCATGCAAACGAACTGCCCTTCAGGCACGTATATGAAGCAATTGATGGAAAAACTTCGGGACCAAACACCTTCAACGGTTCTCTTGGAAATAAACTCCGAGAGGATTTGACCAAACTGAATATAGTTGATTATACCCCTGTAGAGGGCAACATTAAAGAAGTTTCGGCCGATATTGTTAAAAGTTTCAGCAGTGACCAAAAATATATGTATGAAATGTACATTAACATACAATCTGGACGCATCTCACAAGCGTTAGCCACCAGATCCCCAGGTCCCCTCCATTATGCAAGATGGCTAACACGAGCAAACAGGATCCTGCACTTATATGTCTCTGCACGGAATCCAGACAAAAACATCCAAGACCTAGTAAAAGTTATAATGCTGGTTTACGCTCCAGGCTGGTTTTGGATAGAGTCTCATCCAAAGGCAAATGAGGGAGCATCTAATATTTGGTATATCATGCACTTGCTTAAAGGCTTAGATAAAAAGCATCGGATGATTATGGAGCGTGTCCTCAGAAATAACGCCTATTTTTTCGACCCAGACAATATCTTACGCTCAATGATAACAGATACAAGAAGAGAGGTTAGAGAGCTGGCCCTTCAGCACATCATTCGAGCAAGAACTAGGAGCACCAATGCGAGAAATTTTGAGCTGCCAAAAACACTGAACTTTGAAGCAGACGATTATCCTAACATGATCGACTGGGACAACGAAACAATCACCCATCCACCTATTTTACAGAATGTGACAAATGATGATCTTCTTAAAGTTCGAAATAAACCACTTCAGCTTATTCCTTTTCCCTGTCACAACCATGGAGTAGAACATGCTGTAAATCTGGTAACCGAAGCATCACAAGATAGAATTGGTTATGAAAACAGACATGAATTTATTTTGAATGTACTGGAGTCGAGAAAAAAGCTACCTGTGTTCCAATGGAAAGGCCAGTGGTGTCAGTAATTTATGATTTTAAATTTCTTAAGGTGAATATTTTGGTTTTAATATGCTTCAATTAAATTTCTTAAGGTGAATATTTTGATTTTAGTATGCTTCAATTGATTCTTTAAGTAATATACGGAGAAAGATTTATTATTATATATATATAAAACTTACTTTAACTTTACTTATATCATTATTTACTTTAATCTTTGTCATTTATCAGGTTTTTTTATTCAAAGAATTGGTTTCAATTTCATTTCAATTTAAAAAAAGGGGGTCATATGCAACGGGTAGGGGGGGGCGCATAGCGGTGTAATTACAGTATGTTGTTTAGGGGCCCAAAGGAAACTCCGAGCAGTGTGTAGAATAAAAACACAAAATTTTCGACCCCCCCTACTGTGGATGTATGTATGTTTTAGCAGATTTAGTTAGTTAAATAAAGGTTTCCAATTTCATTGTGATGTATGTTATTTCTATGAATTCATGACAAAATTCATTTTAGCCATTTCACGAAATGACCAAGGTGGAATTTCAGCCATTTCGCGTAATGGCTGAAGATTTTAGTCATTTCGCGAAATGACCAAGTGAAACAGCCATTTCGCGAAATGACTAAATGTTTCAGCCATTACGCGAAATGGCTGGTTACACACTTTGACTGTAACATATGTGTATATATATATATATATATATATATATATATATATATATATATATATATACATACGAGGGTGGGTTGAAAAGTAATGCCTCCACCCAAATAAATTTTAAACGGGTTGAAGGATTTTATCGAAACAAAAGCAGATATGTACAGTTGCCCTCATATTTAATGTTTCTCGCCTCACAGGCGACTCCGTACATGTGGCAACGCCGCAGCGATAGTGAAGGTACCATAACTGGGGGAAGGTGGGGTGATGGGGGGTACAACCCAGTCTAACAACATATAACATTGACATACAGGTAAGGCGCCGTTCAAAAATTACGTAACGCTAATTTGTTAAATGTGAATCAATCACCACCCCTGTAACGTTCCGTTACGTGTGTGGTGTGGGGTGGGGGAAGTGTTACATAACATCTTCGGGGGTGCCTGGTCTAGCGTTACAGAACGCTCCTGGGGGATCTGGGGTGTCAAATTTTAGCGAAAATAGCGTTACATAATTTTTAAACGGCCCGTAATTATAATATGATCGTGAAAAGCGTTGAACTCCATGTTTACTAGTCTTATACAGTAATAAGGTTCCATTATGATAACTGCAAATCTATATAAACAGATACTAAAATACATCTTTTTATATACTAGTGAATTTAAAACAAAAATAGACATGACACAACCATCCTCCACACTCCGTCATTCCCTTTCCCCACACACCAGTCTCGCGTATATTAAATCATTACGTAACATTACTAATAAAGCTGTTTGTAGAGTCCGTGTGCAGCTTTGAACCTTCACTAACTTACGTGGAAACTTAGTTTGAAATAATAGTACCTCAAACATAACACCAAAACCACACACAAAAGCCATAAAACAGCAGATCCAGCAGGCTATACAAGATTATAAACAGCATTACCCACTCTAACAGCGGCATTCACAACTCACACGCGGCTATCTGTCGCAGCCAAAATAATATCCCAACATATACACAACAAACTAACATTCTAGTTAATCACTAGGCAAAGATAAGTCACTTAAACAGAGACAACAACCAGAAACACACAGACAGACAAACAGCCAGACACGAGAAAACCTACAGACTCGACATGACCATTACACCCTTCAATACAAACCAGACCACCAAGATCATCAAAAACATTAAGAATTCGAAGGCTACTGGACCAGACAACATATCTAACATACACCTTAAATACTTGGGCCCACAGGGAATACTAGCTCTCACAAACATCAGCACATATTCATACCAACACTGTATTATTCCTAACATATGGAAACAAGGTAAAATTACTACACTACTCAAACCAAACAAAAATTCAACAGAACCAGCTTCCAAAAGACCCATTACTTTACTAAGCACACCTTCCAAAGTGACAGAAAGACTAATCTTACAAATCACCAACCCACACATACCACTATCGCCTACTCAACATGGATTCAGACCTCACCACTCGATCACGACATTACTCACTAACCTCAGGCAGCACATCATCGATGATATCAACTCCAGACGACCAGCTCAACGTACACTATTAACAACACTAGACATTAGTAAAGCATTTGATGCTATCCCACGCTTTCCTCTCATAAACGAAATACTCAACACAAACAAGCACAATAACATCAAAAGGTGGCTGAGCAACTATCTTTCAGGAAGATACTCGCATGTCACATTTAATGGCAAGTCATCCAAAACCAAGCTTTTCCGAACGGGGTCCATCAAGGGCCCGTTCTCTCACCAACACTGTTCAACTTATTCATGCATGACATTCCAACACCCATAGATAACAAGCTTACCTTATCATCATATGAAGATGATATCACTCTAACATCCACCCACAACAACATCGACACCGCTACAAATAACCTACACACAAACATAAACAGTATACAAGACTGGCTCACACACAATAGACTCAAAGTAGCGCCCACAAAATCAACCATCACCTTGCTAACAAACAACACAAAAGAACACCAGATAACTCCGCAGATTACACTAAACAACACTAATATTCCACGCACTCATAGGACCAAAATACTTGGGGTCACATACAACACACCATTATCTTTTGCAAACCACATTTAGGACATTAAAAACAAATGTACGTCAAGACTTAACACGCTTAGGGTATTAACAGGCACAAACTTTGGACACCAGCAGGAAACAGCATCACTCATATACAAATAATACATTCGCTCAGTTATGGACTATGCTAGCCCATGCTGGGCTTGGGTGTGTCAATTTTAGGGAGCAAAGTGAAATCTTTAGATTTTCAAAGACTACTAGTGATCAAAATTTTACGAAAAATCAGCAATTTTTGCAAGTATTTTTTTATTGTATATACTACATTTTACATACATTACATACAATTAAAGACATTTTGATTGTATTTCAATATTAAAACTTAGAAATATAGATAGGTTTCTTGAACTTTGCCAAAGATGCCATATATAACTACATTTTACATACATACAATTAAAGACATTTTGATTGTATTTCAATATTAAAACTTAGAAATATAGATACGTTTCTTGAACTTTGCCAAGGAAGCCATGTCTGCCTTGCTCTTGTTCCTGGACATGAGCTCCCTACTGGCCACCTGGCCACTGATGTACGCCTCCCTCCTCTCTTGTGAGTAAACATGTTGTGCTGCTTCAGTTGTCATCGTTACACACCTCTCTTCTGAGTGTGTGTGTGAGAGCCATGCAGGAACTTCCATTGGTCTATCCAGAAACTCCTTAGTTGCAGTAGTGGTGAGGGAGCAGGTCAGAGGAGGCTCAGTCACACCAGAGTTCCAGTCAGTAAGCTCCGAGAGTTTGGTGGCATCTGGGTTGATGTCAGGAGTTTTGCTGGGTCTGACACTGCAGTCTCATACCTGTGTCCCCTCATCTCCTTCACCTCTGATTTCCAGTATCCTTTTCACTGCCTCCCTCCTCTCCTCCTTCACCTCACTGCACAGCATGGCCTGGAGCACAGCCTCAGAGTGTGCATACCAGGCTGATCTCTTCACTGTAGGCATCACTATTCCTTTCACCTCCTTCTTCTGACTTCTGAGCAGCTTTAGCTGGTACAGTACATGCCTGGGACCCTCCACCTAGCTCTGATTTAACTTGATGTTGAACCAGATTGGCATGTAGACTCCCACTATGAATTCCACAATTATCCTCAGATTCTTCAGGTTCCTACCCTTCAGCCCATATTTGGAAATCCACAATCTGCAGAACCTTAGAGCCGTGGTGACCCACCTACTGTGACAGACTGGCCCAATCTCTAGGAGAGCTAGACTCTGAGGTACCTCTCCCGATCTGATGGCAGTGATGATTCTGTAGCCATATGATTGGTCTGTGCTGAGGTCCTTGACTACCTCCTGACTGAGATGGGGTAGAGGAGGACCAACAGTGATCTTCGTGAAGTTTGGGTTGATCTCCAGCTCAGTGGCAGTGTCTAACATCTTCCATAGGGGCCCAGACCACTTGTTGTTGCTCAAATGTCTTGCCATCCAGTGCATTCACCAGGTGTCTGAGACTTAGCTCCCCAGTGTGCAAGTCACAGACAATCCACACCAACTTCCTGCTAAGCTTGGCCTCCACATAATGCATTACTTCTCCCTCCCAGCCAGTATTCACATTAGTACTGTCACCTCCTATGGCCAAAAGGGTCTGGTCTGCTCCTCTCTCTCTTAGCCAGTTCACCAGATGATCAGCAATGACCTCAGCATGACTTCTCTCCTCTGCAGCTTCCTCTGGTACAAAATGCCACAAATATTTCCCAACTGGTTCATTGCACACTGTGTGATGTTCTTGGTTAATGAGGCCAGGAAACTGCCTGTCACTGCCCTCAGCTTCCATCATCACTTTGATGTCATATCTTTTCCCATCAAAGAAGGTACAGGTGATGCCATTTTCCCCAATCTCTTCATCAAACTTCTTGACCAGCTCCTTAGTCAGTCTCTCCTGAGCCTTCCTCACCTTGTTGTGGTCAATCACCAGTGCTGTGTCAAACTGTGATAAGACCAGCATCAATCCAGGCAGCAGTGGCAATCTCTGCAGTCTCTCTCAGCCCAGTGTGATGTCTCAAGCTAGCCAGAGCTATGTTGGTGATAGTTTCAGTGTTGTATTTCTTCATCTTAGCCACAAGCAAAGAAGTTGTCGCAGCCTCTGGTATGAAGTCTTCGTCCTCCTCTCTCCTCCCTGCCTCCTCCAGTATATCTCCAGTCTCCTCCAACTCCATCTCCAGCAGTGACTCCTCCCTCAACTCCTCTTCTTTCTTGGCTGACTCCTCTGCCTTCCTCCTCTTCTTCTCCTCGGCCTTCCTTCTCTGCTCCTGTCTCAGCAGCACTGCTTCCTGTCTCCTGGTATCAAGGTGATCAGCTAGACCCATCTGGTGTGCCCCCACACTTCCCACCTTTTCTCTCTGACATTTAATGAGGGCAAGCTCCTGCACTGGTATCTTCTGCTCGCTCCTGTAGCTGCAGTCAATGTGAACCTCACTGTTGCAGACAGGGATGCACCCAAGCTCACTGCAGCTCCTGATCACACAGTGACAGGTCAGGATGTCCACCAATTTGTCCAGTTTCATCATGAACCTATCTCTGACCTCTAGCTTCACATTGCCAATGGACACCTTCACTGCCTCATCCCACAGTGCCTTCACTTTAGCCCTGACCCTGACCTCAGTGTTGATTACAGGTCCTGTGAATAGAGCGTTGGCCTTTCTCCACTGAGCCAGTAGCCCTGGAACAATGCCGTGTTAATCAGGTCATTAACTGGGTAATTCCTCCTGTCTTCCTCACTCATCTCTCTCCTCAACAAACCATACCTCAGCAGATCTCTGGCTGTGGGCAGCTCAACAGGGGAAAATTCCCTCCCAGTCCCCACCAAATGACTTAGGTGACAACTTGATTTGCTTCGGGTTCTGATTTCTTTCTGACTCATCCTGCGGACCTGTGAACAAAAGAAATGTCATTGAAATTTGGATAGGCCTACTGATTATGATTACATAAAATTAAGTTAATTGAAATTCTTAATATATTCTTATAAGCTCAGATAAAAGGTTGTGTTGTTATAGGTACAAGACTTAATTATTCAAAGTAATGACAATTTCATATATCTATCATATGAAAATATACAGAAAGTTTGGGTCACACATAACATTTCGAATAATTTGAATTACACAATATTTACATTACGAAGTAATCAAAATTGTCAAAAAGGAGAGAAAACACATGCATTCACAATCAAAACTCCAGCATTTGTGATTATGTGAAACTTAGAAACCATACTGCACACCAAAAATAACCAAAGTTGACCACACATATCAATGGCACATTGATATACGATACTACAGTCATATTTAGGTTATATTTCAAACCTTTATGGTCAAATATACGTAGGTAAATGGCTTTTTTAAAAACCACTAAAGATATTTCTAAGTTTGCTAGATAATATGATATGACATCATTTGAGCATTAGTAGTTTTTGAATTGTTGACTTTACTAAAATTGATACACCCTAATGCTGGGCACCCATTTTCTCAAACACACACATAAACACCTTACAGACAATGCAAAACAACGCACTTCGTATCATTACAGGATGTAGTCAAACAACACCAATAGAACATCTGCACACAAAAACAAAAATACTGAAAATTAGGGGGAACATTTAAACATGAGGGAAACGCAATTCATGGCAGCAGCGACAACTAACCCACAACACCCTTGCTACAATATGTACAATCATGCACCAACCCCTCGCACCATTAAGGTAACACCAGAGAGATATTATAACCAAATACTCCATTTCATACCAGGCCCCACAGACATCACACAGTACAGAAAACACACACACACACACACCTAACCTACAAAAAACTGACACGACTCGGTCCGAATGCGGTCCTAGGTACGAAGCCGCCACCCACTGACAGGTCAGAGACCAGCTTGAGCAGATTGAATCGACTTAACTTAGCACGATTCCGATATGGACATCACCCCAACTTACAGACATATAAACACAGACTAGACAACTCCACAGACGACACCTGCCACCTGTGCCAGGACACACCACAAACAATTGAACACATTATGACAGACTGTAACGCTCTAGCACAACATAGAACACAACGCAACATCACTAGTGCGCTGAACCTCTGGTCCACTCCGGAGAAGGCGATCGGTTACCTGCTTGCCGACGGCTTGCTCGATCAGGGTGGGCTGATTGGCTAACCAACAACAACAACAACTAACTTACGAATCTACACGATATTTTATATATATATATATATATATATATATATATGGGAATGAACTCAGAATGGTCCCGTGAGTTTTTTATGATACACACAGACAGTGCATGGAACAAGGAACTCTTCTGGGATAATTATATCCACTATAGTCCGAATAAGTAATGGTAAATGACAAATACCATAGTTTTTCTTTTTCATGATGCTAGCCCGACGTGGGCAACGGGTCACTCGCAAAGAGGTCCCATAAATATAGCTTCCCTCACCAGCTATCTGCAAAGCAGACAGGATCCAGATCCAGATCCAGATCCATGTCCCAAAGCTGGATCCTGTCTGCTTTGCAGATAGCTGGTGAGGGAAGCTATATTTATGGGACCTCTTTGCGAGTGACCCGTTGCCCACGTCGGGCTAGCATCATGAAAAAGAAAAACTATGGTATTTGTCATTTACCATTACTTATTCGGACTATAGTGGATTTAATTATCCCAGAAGAGTTCCTTGTTCCATGCACTGTCTGTGTGTATCATATATATATATATATATATATATATATAGCGAGGAATAGGAGGACGAAAAGATGGTACATGTTTATTAACAGACGTTTCGGAAAAATTCAATTTCCATCATCAGTGCTAAAAATTTTAAAACAAGTAAAAATAAATAAGTATAATAAATAAACGAACAACAAATTAAAATGGCGAAACAATTAGCGAGAATCAAAAACAATTTAAACATTGCCAAATAAACTTTCAAAAGAAATCCACTATCACTCCGCCCGGCTCCATCGTCCCAATGGAATTCTTTCAACAGGCAACCATTCCCAACCTTCTGTATAATTAGTCTCATTACAATCTGGTAAGAAATTTTACAATTCTGTTTCACTTAAACCATTTTATATTTTACTTTTCATCCATACTTTTATACTTTATATCATTTAACTTTTAATCTTTTAATTTAATACACATTGTAACTTGCTTTTAATTTTCGCTAATTGTAAGTAATTTTACAATTCTGTTCTACCTAAACCATTTTATATTTT
Source organism: Bathynomus jamesi (assembly GCA_023014485.1). Lineage (NCBI taxonomy): Eukaryota > Metazoa > Arthropoda > Malacostraca > Isopoda > Cirolanidae > Bathynomus > Bathynomus jamesi. The sequence goes on from JAJOZX010000117.1 coordinate 842,980, forward strand.
ACTTATTATCCATACTTTTATTCTTTATATCATTTAACTTTTAATCTTTTAATTTAATACACATTGTAACTTGTTTTTGATTCTCGCTAATTGTTGCGCCATTTTAATTTGTTGTTCGTTTATTTATTATACTTATTTATTTTTACTTGTTTTAAAATTTTTAGCACTGATGATAGAAATTGAATTTTTCCGAAACATCTGTTAATAAACATGTACCATCTTTTCGTCCTCCTATTCCTCGCTAAGTTACGCTTCCCTAAGAACAAACCATTCAACCAAGTTATATATATATATATATATATATATATGATGAATAAAACCACGAAGGAAAGGAAACACAAAATGGTGCTCAAGCGCTTTCGTCTAATGACATCCTCAGGAACACTGAAGTACATAAAAGGGTAACAGCCTATATATAGGTTACAGAAAGAAAAAAAAAAAATAAATAACATACATACATACATACACACACACATATATATATAACATACATATCTATATATACATATACATACATATATATATATATATATATATATATATATATATTATATATATATATATATATATATATATATGCAATAAACAGAGAAGTAAAAATAAAAATTAAAAATTAAAAATTAAAGGATTATCAGTGAGGCGTACAGATTTGTAAGGAATAATATCGATTTTTAGCACAAGATCAAATGGATTATAAAAATACAAATTTATATTGGAAAACTGCCCGGGTTTTAACACTCTGCCTATGGTCAGGTTTCGATATATATAAAAATAAAATGCAAATTAAAAGTTAATAAAGTAGCAGACAAGTTTACCAAAGAATTAGTGTTCTACCCTTCTTATCTAAATCTGTTTGGAAGGAATTCAAAATAACAGGATCGAGTTGAAAAAGACCTTTGCTTTTGTTGAAGTTATTTGAAAGTTGGATAATGGCAGACTCAAGAATATTTCTATTAACAATGTTGCTAGAATGGAATAAAACTGAAGCATTATTCCAATCAATACAGTGGGCTAACTCTGACAAATGGACAAAAAGGGCACTGGACACCTGTCCTGTTCTAACGGAATATTGATGCTGTTTTATACGTGTGTGCAAATCCTTTCCCGTCTGACCTATGTAAAAGGAATCACATTGTTTACAACCAATTTTATAGATAATGCCTGAATTATTGGTAGGGCTATTTTTTACTATGATATTTTTCACAATATTGTTATATGAAAATACTACATTAATATCCAAAAGTTTAAGTACATTAGCAATGCCTAAAAAGCCCGGGAAAAATGGAAGTACTAAAATATTTTTTGACAAAGTACGAGTGTTATTATTGACACGATAGAAAGTTCGTTTTGCCTTGTTGAGACAAGATTCCATAAACGCAGATGGATAACACAAATCACTTCCAATACCGTTGATTTTTTCCAATTCGGCATCGATGTATTCCGGACTGGCGATCCTAAGGGCGCGGAGAAACATTGATGAAAAAATGGCCTTCTTAGTGGGGGTGTCATGTCCCGAGTAAAAGTGTACGTAGGACAAATTGTTTGTTGTTTTCCGATAGATACTAAACTTAAAACCTGTGCTTTCCCTATGTACACGCACATCCAAAAATGGGATTGAATTGTCTTGTTCCACTTCTAAAGTAAACTTAATGGAGGGGACTTGATCATTTAACTGAAGGAGGAAGTTATCCAGGTCACGATTCATGGGCCAGATACACAAAATATCGTCGACGTACCGCAACCACGGGATGCCAACCCCCAGGATTCTCGGAATATAAGTAATTTCGAAAGGATTTGCACACACGTATAAAACAGCATCAATATTCCGTTAGAACAGGACAGGTGTCCAGTGCCCTTTTTGTCCATTTGTCAGAGTTAGCCCACTGTATTGATTGGAATAATGCTTCAGTTTTATTCCATTCTAGCAACATTGTTAATAGAAATATTCTTGAGTCTGCCATTATCCAACTTTCAAATAACTTCAACATAAGCAAAGGTCTTTTTCAACTCGATCCTGTTATTTTGAATTCCTTCCAAACAGATTTAGATAAGAAGGGTAGAACACTAAATCTTTGGTAAACTTGTCTGCTACTTTATTAACTTTTAATTTGCATTTTATTTTTATATATATCGAAACCTGACCATAGGCAGAGTGTTAAAACCCGGGCAGTTTTCCAATATAAATTTGTATTTTTATAATCCATTTGATCTTGTGCTAAAAATCGATATTATTCCTTACAAATCTGTACGCCTCACTGATAATCCTTTAATTTTTAATTTTTATTTTTACTTCTCTGTTTATTGCATATATATATATATATGTATATATGATGAATAAAACCACGAAGGAAAGGAAACACAAAATGGTGCTCAAGCGCTTTCGTCTAATGACATCCTCAGAGTGTTCCTGAGGATGTCATTAGACGAAAGCGCTTGAGCACCATTTTGTGTTTCCTTTCCTTCGTGGTTTTATTCATCATAAATATTTTTCACGTGTTACTTTCGTGAAATAATTTTCATATATATATATATATATATATATATATATATATATGTATGTATGTATATGTTTATATAGATATGTATGTATATATATATATATGTGTGTGTGTATGTATGTATGTATGTTATTTATTTTTCTTTTTTTTCTTTCTGTAACCTATATATAGGTTATACAAGTAATAGAGTCTGCAGTTATCCAGAATAAAATCCTAAAGTGTTGTCATAGTACTGAAAGAGTTAAAGAACAATTTTATGACCATTATTAATTTGTCCCATGTAAATGTGGAAACCGGACATACAAATGCGTGTAATACAAAATCTTACTCTAGTAATAGTATAATATTCTATAACACACAAATACAACATACCTGCATAAAGATAATCTGCCCAGGTTTTTCATAAAGAGGTTTTTTATTAAGACCAAATTTTTTTCAAATTGAAACTAGATTTCTTCAACGGTTACTACAAACAAAATTAGAAAAATTTTATTAAAATAATGCCTAACAATTAAACATCGTGAATAGCATTGAAATTATTATACATAATATTGAAATATCGTAAATAATATTGAAATTATCATAGCTTATTAAACATTGTAGTATACATCGCTTTAATAATTATATTATGACATATGTCAATATTTTTCTGAACTTTTAATCTTCTTCAAAATTTTAGCTCCATCTTCTGACTTCAATTATAATTTAAATTCCTTGCAACTCATGAGTGTAAATAATTAATTAAAAAAATATTCTAAATCTTATAAATAAAATCAAGTGTGTGTGTGTGTGTGTGTGTGTGTGTTTCTCTTTCACGCAAATGCAGCAATTTACACCTGAACGATTTCTTATAAAAAGTAGGCATATTTACAAATTTTATTTGAATTACACAATCTCAAGTTGTATCGTCAACCAATCGCAGAATTCACTCTAATTCAGAGCCTACAATATAACTACAGCCGAAAAACTGCCAACTCGTGGCGAAACACATTTTATAAGCGTTATGTAATTTCTAGGATGTTGTATAACATTCAACATTACTCTATAGAATTCTACAGGATCCTACATAATTTTAGAAAATTCTAAATCAATTCATCCGGAAAATATTTGCTTAAAAAATATTTTTTGCGGGACATTTTGAATACAAAGGGATTTTTGGATCAAATGTGGGACTGTCCCGCAGAATGCTGGACGTTTGGCAACCCTAATCTCAGTCAACTCTCCTAGTCCTTGCAGGTGCATCCATCCCGACACTTTCGCCGTCAGGTGCCCATTCCGTGCCATTTCGTAAATATTTTGGCAGGCATATCTCTTTTTGTCCTGTCGCCAACACCGAAGATGGCCGTGAATTGTAGACGCAAACGTCTTCTCGCCAGAGAAGATAACTCTGCTCCAGTATGCGAGATTATCATTTATATTCTGACGGGCATATAAATGATAATCTCGCCTGACGATGTCGTTCCTCGATCCTCTCTTTTTTGGCAGGAGTACGGTGGTGATATCCTGCTTCATTCAACAGTCTCCTTACGGTGTCCACTGACACGCCCATAGGTAGTGTCTCCCGGATGGTGACTGCGTTGTTGATATGATCGTTCTGCACTTCGTTGATTATTCTCCATTCTTCTTCTTGGGTGGGCCTTCTTGGTGCCCCACCCTTAGGATGATCTACCAGATTCCCAGTCCCCTGCAACCTCTGCACCCAGCGTCGAACAGTAAGCTTCGAAATTCCCAGTTCCATGTCTTTGTCAGCTACAGAGGCCTGCTTCCCGCATATCAATTATCCGGACTCGCTGTGCAATTTTTCTTGAGCTGGATCCATTTTTAGAGTCGGTGTTCGTCATACGGTGTAGAAATATGGTATGAACATAGATCATGCCAGTAACCATGTCAACACCTCGGTTTGGCCCATCATCGTCATTTCACAAACATTAGTATTATATTGTATGAGTCTATAAGTGTATATACTGTAAACCAGTTTAATTTCGCGGCAGCAAGTTTTCGATCTTTCATATCCTTGGACAAGTTTGCGGCATCATAATTTCGCGGTCAACAGTTGCTAGTTATAATCTTACAGATTAAAATGAGTCATGAATGACATTTATTCTGGACTGTGATTGGTCGAGGTTAAGGTCGTATATCAACGCAAGTTTTACCTCTTGGCATGCGGATAAAGTTTCAGCAGCACTCAACGTAAATGAATCCCTCGGTAAGATAGATTTGAAGCTCTCCACACTGAAACCTATTCATGCTAAATGAATTGTCTCTGCATGGGATAACCTTCACAAAATGAGGGAGACCATTCGAAAAGGTTGGGAAATTAGCGGCATTCATGACATTCTTCTTATACAGTAATAATACACTATAATTTAAAATGTTTTTACTGCTTTTACTTTACAATATTTTATTACAATATACTGAATTTACTTTCCAAATAAAATATTTTAATGATCTGTTTTATTTTCTTACTATCTTCGAAAGATTACTTTAAATTGTCAAATTTTCGCCTGCTGGATATTTTCGCGTAAACTGTAGCCTACGCGAAAAACACGAAAATTTCCTGCAGGCGAACATTTCGCATTCACTTGTTTATAAAAAGTTTTATTGTAGTAGCTGTTTATATAGATTTGCAATAATCATAATGGAGCCTTATTACTAGGCTGACCATACGTACCGTTTTGAACGGGACAGTACCGTTTTGTATGGGTTTTTGTATGGGTTCTGTCACTGAAGAATAATTGTAAGCTCAATATGTTTATGTACTTACTTTTTCATCTTCTTCTTTCTCTTCGCCCGTTCCCGCCTGTATGCGGGGTCGGCGTTTCTGACCAGCCTCCTCCACACAGCCCGGTCCTGGGCTTCTTCCTCCGACAAGCCCTTCTCCCTCAAATCGTCCCTCAACTTCTCCATCCACCTTCGCTTCGGTCTGCCTCTCTTTCTCCTGCCATACACCTCCATATTCATCGTTCTCTTACCCACATAATCTTCGTCCCCTCTCATCACATGTCCATACCATTTCAGTCTACTTTCTTGTATCTTCCTCGAGATTTCTCCAACATTTGTTGTGCCCCTTATCCTTTCATTCCTTACTCTATCCAACCTTGTCACTCCGCACATCCATCTCAGCATTCTCATCTCCGTTACATCTAGTCTTTTCTCATGATCTTTCTTTATAGCCCAAGACTCAGCCCCATACATCATAGCCGGTCTTACCACAGTCTTATACACTTTTCCCTTAACCCTTGCGCCTATTCTTCGGTCACACAACACCCCTGAAACTTTCTTCCAATTTTTCCAACCAGATTGCACTCTGTGTGTTATTTCTGTGTCCAGCTCACCGTCCTCAGTCACTGTCGATCCCAAGTACGTAAACTTACTTACTCTCTTTAACCTCGCTCCCTCTAAACTAATTTCTGAGTCTTGATTTTCGTAGAACCTCAGGTACTCCGTTTTCTTTCTGCTGATTTTCAACCCTCTGTCTTCAAAAGCCCTCCTCCATTCCTCCAATTTTCTTTCTATTACTTCTCTCCTGTTGCTGCACAGAACAATATCGTCTGCAAAGAGCATACACCAAGGGGATTGATCTTTTATCCCTGGGCCAACACATCCATAATCAAAACAAAAAGGTACGGGCTCAAAGAAGATCCCTGATGTAGACCAACCCTCACGGGGAACCATTCCGTTACACCTACACTACTCCTAACCTGGGTCCTTGCTCCTTCATACATACTTTGCACCAACCTAACGTACTTCTCCGGCACACCTTTCTCTCTCATACACCTCCAAACCTCCTGGCGTGGCACTCTATCATATGCTTTCTCTAGGTCGATGAAAACCATGTGCAGTCCCTTTTGTCGCTCCCGGTGTTTCTCCATCAACTGCCTCAGTGCAAAAATCGCATCAGTTGTTCCCCTACCTGGCATGAAACCCAACTGCTCTTCCCCCACGGTTGTCTCTTCTCTTAACCTTTTCTCTATAATCCTTTCCCAACCTTCATCGTGTGTGACATAAGCTTTATTCCCCTATAATTTCCACAATCCTGGATGTCCCCCTTCTCTTTGTAGATAGGTACGAGTGTACTATCCCCCACTCCTCCGGCATTTCCTATTGTTCATATATCTTCTGCATCAGATCCCACAATAGATCTATGCCCTCATCTCCCAAACAATTCCACGCCTCCACTGGTATCCCATCCGGTCCCAATGCCTTCCCCTTCTTCATTCCTTTCAACGCCACCTTCACCTCCTCCCTACTCACTCCTGAAGTTAACCCTTGATTTGGGACACCATCTTCAAAAATAACCCTTGGGTTTTCGTCATTTAACAGATGTTCAAAAACTCTTCCATCTATCCATGATTTTATCCTGATTACATAACCCCCGTCCCTTTTTTGCCATCCCAATGTCCCGTTTTTGTCTCAAGGAAATATGGTCAGCCTACTTATTACTGTATAAGACTAGTAAACTACATGGAGTTCAACGCTGTTCACGATCATATTAATTGTTTATCTTTATGAACACAGATTTGGACTCGGTTGTTCCCCCTCCACCCCACCTTTTCCCAGTTGGGGTACCTTGACTAACACCGCGGCGTTATCACATGTAAGGAGTCGCCTGTGAAGCGAGGAGCTACATATGCGGGCAACTGTACCTTAGAGTTTATTCTTCAAAACGATACATTTACTTTTCTATAAAATTACCCTCTATCTCGACACATTTACGCCAACGATAAATGAGTTTTTGAAATCCATCCTGGTAAAACTCGGAGCTTTAACTACGAGACCAAAATTTCACACCGGCCTTAACTTCTTCGTCAGACTCGTAGCGATTTCCACGGAGATGTTCTTTAAGTTTAGGAAAGAGTTGAAAATCGCATGGCGCTAAATCGGGGCTATATGGTGGATGCGGCAAGACGGTGAACTGCAGATCCTCAATTGCTTCTCCCTTTTAAACACTGGTGTGACGCCGTGCGTTGTCATGGTGAACAATGACTGCGTTTTTGTGGGTGCGAAACCTCCTGATCCGTTTTTTCAACTTCTTCAGAGTTTCAAAATAACGTGCGGAGTTGATTGCTGTCCCTCTTTCTGTAAAGTCTTTGAGAACACCATTGAAATCCCCAAACAACAGACATCACTTTTCCAGCCGATATTTGAACTTTGAATGTTTTGGTTGCGGTAAGTTTTTGTACCGATATTCCATGGATTGCCGTTTATTTTCAGTCATAATAGTGGACCCACGTCTTGTCTCCTGTCACAATGCTTCATTTTCGAAGCACTGCAGATTTTCTTGGCAAATGGTAGTCTCTCAGTTTTCATCTCGGTAGTGAGCATGCGAGGCACCCATCTGGCGCAGACCTTTCGGTAACCGAGAATACTGATAATGTGTCCCACTCGCTCTTTGGAGATATCGAGAATTGTAGCAATTTCATTTTGTTTAATGCGACGAATTCCACGAATCATTTCGTCAACGTAGTTCCGATGAGACTCGCCGGTTGCCGTTACAGGTCTTCCACTTCGCAGTTTGTCTCGCAAATCTTCTTGCCCCGCTTCTCTTTCTTTACAGTGCCTCGCCCAACGTCGAACGATATTCACATCAACATACTATTTGCCGTACACAGCTTGCATTCGTCGGCCGATGAATGTCTATGGGAGCAACACTTTCGGCATTCAAAAACTGAATTACGGTACGTTGCTTGAAGCGAACGTCCCACCCTCGTATATATATATATATATATATATATATATATATATATATTAACTCTATAGGAATCTCATAGTAAAAGTTAAGACACAAAATTTTAAATAAAATTTTTACTTCTGATAAAAATGGACGGCTGCACAAATATTAACGTCGGTTGTGAAATATATTTATTTATTTTTAAGCTGTAAAACTGGAGTTTCTTTTATTTATTGAACTATGTCAATCACTCATAATGACCGTCTCTTGAGAGTGTCTTAGCTCTCTCTCTCTCTCATATATATATATATATATATATATATAATAAGCAAACAACCACAAGGAAAAGGAAAAAGAAACACGAAATCCGAGCGCTTTCGTGATATATTCACATCTTCAGGGACAAGAAAGAAATATTTCTTTCTTGTCCCTGAAGATGTGAATATATCACGAAAGCGCTCGGATTTCGTGTTTCTTTTTCCTTTTTCCTGTGGTTGTTTGCTTATTAATAAGATCACGTGTTATTCTGTAATTTTACTGCATATATGACGCGTTCGGTGGAGAAGGGGCGAACGCCACAAAATTCGAAAAATGAGTTTTTTGTCGTATAATTATCCTTTAAAACCTTTGCTTTACCTATGCAAAAAATTAGATGTTAGTCTGCACTCTTTCACGGTAAAATTTAGGTTTTAATGTATCTCAGAGAAATTCACTCCGCATCATTGCTTCACATTGAACACATCTATCTACTTTCTGGTCACTCGACAATGCCCTGTGATGCTCAATTTGGCCAAATTGAACAAAATATAAAAAATAATTACAGCAATATTATTTACACCAAAAAGATTATGTTACGGCCATAACTACAGCCGTTTCGCAGCGCTTCCTAGTTGTAGAAATGAAACAGGCTGATTTTCTCGATTTTGACGTCCTAAAAACGTGCATTGTCATTAGGAAATCAACAACTACTAAATTTACAGATGCAAGAAAGTTAATATTTGACTTTCAACACAAAGAAGGCTAAGTAATATCTACTGCATACCGCACAACCCCAGATAATAGCCATCCCGTCAGACTGCAGAAAGGGAAAAAATCCTACAGTGTCAGTTTATTCAATCTAGCCCAGCAGACACTGCAACCAAAGTATTCCCAATTGCTGCCAATAACTAAGGAAAAAATAAAAGATCTCAAAGAATTATCAGACCTAATGCCTGCAACTGCAGTGAACTATTATACAAGATTGTTAAAGGAACTGGAAGAAACCGAAACAGTTGAAGCAGGTAATACAACATTCGACGAAGAGGACCAAATAATGGATTACACCAGTTAACATCAGAAGCTATCAATAAATAATATTGTAAAATTTCTTGGCGTTTTATTATATCGACATATTACACAACAATATTTTACTCAAATATGTGTTCAAATTCATACAACATTTCAATAAACCGGAAAAATACAAAGGTTTAACGTTTACAAACTTTAACTGCATTTTGTGGCATAATTCGAAAATGTTGCGTTCGCCCCTTCTCCACCGAACGCGTCATATATATATATATATGAACAGAAGGATCAACACAACGGCAAACATTTTCATTTATTTGTACTTCAGACGTTTCGACAAATCTTTTGTCATCATCAGTGAATTAAGTCTTAAAACCTTAAAACAAAAGTAAAAAGTGAAAAGTGAAAATTACATCAATACAATATTAAAACCATTAAAATTAAAACCTTAAAGCAAAATGAAAATTGCATCAATACAAAATTAAAATCATTTAAATTTCATCACTATAAAAACTAAAATTAAATTAAATTACCTCAATAGGTAAATACACAATGTTTACATCCACTCCACCTCCAACTTGGAAAAGTCTAAGAGAACACTGGATGGTCAGAGGATTAGAAAGGGTATGTCTGTGAGAATCGGTTGGTTAGTTAAAAGAGTTGTAATTTGTAGGATGAGCTATTATTATTAAGGGAGGGTTTGTTTCTATAGATGTACAAAGATTCTAAAATTCGGAGTTCTGTAAGGTTATTGGATCTAGTTAAAATTTCAAACTGAGTTTTGTGAAGGGGATGGTCGTTTTCATTACTATGGTTTCTAATTGCGGATTGTGGAGGGCTACTGAGGGGACGGTTGGTATTGTGTATTTACCTATTGAGGTAATTTAATTTAATTTTAGTTTTTATAGTGATGAAATTTAAATGATTTTAATTTTGTATTGATGCAATTTTCATTTTCCTTTAAGGTTTTAATTTTAATGGTTTTAATATTGTATTGATGTAATTTTCACTTTTCACTTTTTACTTTTGTTTTAAGGTTTTAAGACTTAATTCACTGATGATGACAAAAGATTTGTCGAAACGTCTGAAGTACAAATAAATGAAAATGTTTGCCGTTGTGTTGATCCTTCTGTTCATCTGTACGCTCCGTTTCCCTAAGGAGAAGTCAATAGCTTTGATATATATATATATATATATAATATATATATATATATATATATATATATATATATAACTTTTATTGCAATTCAATACACTCGGTCCTGCCACAAGAAATATATTGACGGTAGAAAAGTAAACGCGGATGTGACCTATATTTGAACCAAGTAGTATGACCGCAAAAGGTTAGAGTGCATTCAATTGCAAATATTGATCAATGTTGCAAAGGGAGAGGGGGAATGTTGCAAGAGGTTATGCAACAAAAGGGGGAGGGGTTATCCCCAAGTTCCCCTAACATCTTTGGGGGAGAAGTTGGGACGGCCTCACCCCCTAAAGGGGTATACCTAACCTAAGAGAGGAAGAGAAAGGAGGAGGGTCTTTGGGGGAGAAGATGGGACGGCCTCGCCCCGAAAAGGGAAACGTAACCTAAGCCTTAACCTAAGGAGGAGAGAGGGGTGTTCGCCTGGCTCCTGCCAGACGCATAATGAGAGTTCATCCGAGCGCCAGCTGTCTTATAAGGTCCTAACCAGCCAGTTGGCTTAGAAGGCTTAATCTGACTTAGAAGGCGTAAATGGCTTGTTCAGGTGTACATTATTAGGGTTGAGTTGCCAGATTACGCTATTTATTTAATTAAGGCATATATTCTTGACATTTGGCTTTCCGCAAGTTGACATTTTCCGACAGTTGGCTTAATCCGTCACTTGGCTTAACCCGCCAGTTGACGTAGAAGACCTAGAAGTCAGGTGTATACATTAATTAACTTTTCAGCTGACAGGTTGCGCTATTCAGATATTCTTGATAGTTGGCTTAGAAATCCGTCAGTATTTGTATATAGTATATGTATATGTATACCAACCATTTGGTATATATATAATTAAATAATAATATCGTTTATATATGCAACCAAAAGAATTAAATAAAACACCATTACATCATTCTGTTTATTTAGACGAATTATATTATTGGAATCAATTTTATGAAATATATAGGAAATAAATATAGAATCCTACACAAACGATGGAATATATATGATCAAAAAATAAAATAAAAAATAATTATAGCATAAGAAATACGAGCGAAGGAATATACATATAATCAAAAATCAAAAAATATATAATACAAAAGGATGGAGTATAACCATCAATATAACATTAGATGATATATATATATATATATATTAAATAAATATACTGAAAATAAAAAATATTATTATACAAAACGATGGAGTATAATAATCAACATATTAGTACAGCAAAAAAAAATATATATATATAAAATTATATTAAATAATTAAATATCAGGTCATCCCATAAGTAATGTTTTTTAGATTGGAATTTGAAGGTAAAAAAAAATCAACTGAAACTTTTTAATCTAGTATGTATTTTCCATCGGAATCAATGACACTCTGCCAACGTCCTACAAGCTTTTCAATGCCATGTTTATAAAATTCAGGCGGTTTTGAGGGAAAAAATATAAAAAGACTGGGGTGCAGGTCATCTAAAGAAGGTCTGGAGAATATTGAAGATGTGGAAGTTTTTCCCACCCAAGCTCCTCAATTTTTGCAGAAGTGATCCGAGCGGTATGAGGACGTGCGTTGTCGTGGTGGAACACGATTCCTTTCCGATTTACCAAAGAAGGCCTCTTTTCTTTTAGTGCAGTGTTCAATCGATCCAGTTGTTGACAGTAGACTTGAGCGGTGATTGTTTGGTTGTGTGGTAAGGTTTAAAAGTGTATTGCACCACCTTGATCCCACCAAACACTAAGGAACACCTTCCGAGGGTGAAGATTTGGTTTTGGCTGCGGTGTTGCCGGTTCTCCGGCACAAACCCACTGTCGACGGCGCTTAACATTCTGGTACAGTATCCACTTTTCATTACCAGTCACTAAACGGTGCAAAAACGGATCTTGGAGTTCACGGGAATGAAAAGCTGTGCTAATGTTTACCAGCACCCTCAGATTGTCGAACGACAACTCATGTGGCAACCATTTTCCTAACTTAGGCACTTTCCCGAGTTGTTGCAAATGTCGATGGATGGTGGTGGACGGGGATGAATTGAGTTTCTGGGCCAATTCTTCGACAGTTGTTGAAGTCTTCTTCAAGTGCGGCTAACAGCAGGTCTTCATCGAACTAAGCAGGGCTTCCAGAGCGTGCTGCATCTATCAAACAGCAGTCACCATTCCTAAACTTTTAAAACCATCTTTGACATTTCCTCACATGCAGAATATCGTTGCCATAAACTTCCTGAATGTTTCGCGTTGCTTCAGTAGCACTATTCCCTTTTTTGAACTCGTAAAACATTATATGCCTGATATGCTCCTCTGATTCCACCATGTTTATGAGGGGTTCACATAAAGCAAAACACACGTCTTCACTGGTGAAGGTCTGTAAAGTATGTAGCGAAACACGATAGATCTCCTCTTTGATATAACTTTCGGAAAATTTATGCTTAAACCGAGGAGGACTAGTTTAAACTTAATCTATCGTAAAAAACGACATTACTTATAGGATGACCTGATATATTAAAAGTAAATATACATCAAAATACATTCGTTCTACTTCGCTTAACTAAAACACTAAACTTGCATGTAATCGAGTCTACAGTCACATCATTATTCCTTTACACTACGCAGTAAATACGATTTAACATTATTTCACTGCTCAAGTTGTGCGGGCGCCTATACTCAATGTAAAGGGCCTTCATATCGTTCAATACTATTTTTGTGCCCACTTTACATTCGGTTGGCGAGTTATCTTTAAACACGGATAGAATACATTCAAAAGCACGCACAAAGAGGGTATCGTTAGCCACCACATCATTATTAAATACAAGTTTATAAACACTCTTTTCCAATTGAGGGTTTTTTCTTACCGACCCGAGCTTTTCAATCGTGAATTCTTCTTCACCGTTTCAAAATAAAGCATATCCGTAACACGTGCGTCTAGTATAGGTTTTAGCTTGCGGAAACCAACGATTTCAAACATTCTGTCGAGGATGAAGCGGTTTTGCGTGGAGACAAGAACGTTATTATCAGATGCATTCTTCCACATCAGTCATATATCAATGCATGGCTGATCGTTATTTATACACAACGTACAAACAATGGCATATGAGTGGGCATCACTAATCTGTTCTCTTCTTGTACCTACACCGGCAGGTATTTTATAGCGCTCCTCACCCAAATTCTCAACTATCACGAAGACTCTATTCATCTCAACACTTGAATAAATAACATTACGTTTACCAGAGTTTGCTTGTCTACAAATCGTTTCAAGTACATAGTTAATGACACCGGTTTCACGCCTAAACACACGCAATGACTTCGTCAAGGACACATTGTACGCGGCATTGAGAATGCTTCTCAAAGAAAGTTCCATCGTATTCAAGGAGTGCACGTCCAGTCGGTTCAAGCTCTGAAGTAACTATGAACCACAGGTGGGCGGATCGGATCGACGGGGGAGCGAGTCACACCATAAGCTGTTGAATCGTGTACGGATTTGTTCTAGCATGAATCACACGAGTACTTGTAACCATTACACCGGGCAATTTTCCGACACATGGGATAATTTCAGTTTTAATGTTTTATGCGCACTAGACGTTCTCCACACACATTAACAATCCGGTGCACTATTTGAGGGAAACATGTGACCGTATTTAGCCTATTTGTTTAACAATCGATACTCCTCTCTAAACTCTATCAAAAACTCACACCGGCCTTTAGCCACAACCTCACTGCGAACTTCGTCATGATATATATGAATGTAGTGGTAAAAGTACTTTAGCTTGTCCATGATGACAAGGTTTACATTCTCAGCCGCAGGGTACACGTACTCGGTATGATGCAGCATGACATAATACCGCCTGTCAAACCACTCATCAATAAAACTCATTATCCATATCTGTTGCTTCTCTTCTGCACGTTGTTTCTTTCACCTCACGGTATATGAACGCTTTTGCAAAGTTTAGCCCTACAACGTAGTCCATTACGTCGTTTGTGCCGCGAAATCCGGCAATACTCTCGCCAGAATATCCGTAGAGTATTTGAACATCTTGTTCCTTCGCGCGATTCGATGTAGCCTTAAAAGTCTCAAAGGAGGGTGAGGTAGTTCGTCTTTCAGAATTATCCACATCTTCCGACTTTACCTGATACCACTTCATAAACGTCGAACACGCAATATCAAAAGTAGCCATCACTATTTTTTCGTCTACGTGAGGAAATACACGTCTGAGCTCCAGGATTTGAGAGGTCAACTGAGCGCGGCGGGGTAGAGATATGCCCAGGTAGTAGCAGGAGTCACCTGACCGAGCTCACAGTGGGCGGAGCTTAGGATTGTACACAACCACGCACACAAAGAAGAAAATGAAACCCTAATTGAAACAAATATAGTAATAAATAAACATATCGTTAACAATACATATATATATAATATACAAATCAAAATAAAGAAGGATTAAGGTATCCGAAGGGCACGGTATCGTAGGTACCAAGCACCTGATAACGTTTCCTATAGGTATTACGGCATACCTTCGACCCCTAAGTTCCTTCATACACCCCAGTTTCTGCGCCCGAAAATTGTGGGTCCCCACAGTCAGTTGGGATGGTTGTTCACCCTTATCTTCCAAGCACACTAGAGCCTTCAACGAGTCAAAGTTAACGACTTGTCGGTTCGCATGGTTAAGCGTGATACGCTTAGCCTTCACGATATGTTTCATATCCTCCCCCACCCTCACCCGTACCCCATAGTTTTTGGCCCTGTTGATACAAATGAGTCAGCGTATGCACCATCACCATACTCATCCTTGATCTCGTCAGTTAACTCTCCGAGGTATTCCCTAATAGGCGGCATGTATTCACCCTCCCTCTCTGTGAATATTACGCTATCTGTGTCAGCGTACAGCACCCTCCGCCCAAGAAAGTGCGGTAGTCCCCAAAGCTTGATGCGGGCGTAGGCCGTTGAGAAGCTGGCTACAGGTATGTTTGTAACCCGTGAGGTATCTGTGGCCAGCTCGGTGATGTTGTACTTTATTATGTAAGTATTACCTACATTCACGATCTGCATAACCTCTTTATCGGGAGCGTTGGCATAATCCCAGAATTCACTATAACTTTTTGCCAAATGAACGTTCCCATTGCCAGTATTCTGTGCAAATTTTCCCCAAAGACTGTTTAGACACAACTTTGCACTTAAGCGCTTGCCAGGATTCTTAACAATTTGGGAACGGTTAAGCCGTATACCTTCACTGGTACGGGAACGCTGAATATAAGCCGTTTTTTCATCTTCGGTATCAACTCCTCGCGGATATCCCGATGCTTCTATCTTATCCTTCAAAAGAGCGTTTATATATGGCGTGGAAAGGTTGGGTAGCTTTGGAAACCACCACACCTCATATATCTTCAATATTCTGTAGCCATGGCGAACGGCTAGGTCCAGCTCAGGTCTTGTATATACACCTCTGATCTTACGCTGGTTGGTTGTATGATTACAATCCCCATTGTTCTCCTATGCGCACTTCACGCACAGGGAAACATGAGCTTGTGTTTTATAACGACGGTAAGATCGGCATCCATAAATCGCGAGGGGGTAGCACGTTTACGAAAGAGAGTCCGAAGTAGCGCTCACTCAAGTTAGCTGAGAACTCCTCGATGGTTTGCATGGCGGGACTCACTAGTTTTTCAGGCGCATCTACGGGGTACGGATTCTTCTTCATCAAGTAGGGATATAAAGAACAGAAGTCGTAGTAATGCAGCTTCACGCCACCCGTAGGCGGAAAGTATAGCTTGAATGGGCTTGTACGCCCTCCGAACAAGCTATCGCCGCATTTGAGGGGTTCCAACACCATTGAACGTTTGAAGGCCCTTATTTCTTCACGGTACTGGCTATCTGTTTCCATCCGTAAATCATACTCATGCTCCCACATGATCTTCTAAGTGAACTGGGAGCCTATAAGTTGATCGCGGTTAAGGGTCCATGCGAGTGTGTCGGCGGGGGATCTTTCATGGAGGTCCACTATGACGGCACACTCAGGACGTGGCACCCACTCCACCATCAGCCGTTAAAGGAGTACACAGTCTTTTCACCAGTGGTTGGATCCTCACTTAGACCATCAACCCAAAAAACACGACCATTGATCTTAATGGTTACCTCCCACGTGTTGCCGGCATGTTTTATGTATACCCAGGTCTGTTGCTCTATGTGTATAAACCAGTAAATAGCCTTGTGCCCATAACTGCGGGGATTGTTTCTGTAAATGACTGCTAAGGTGTCTTTAGGCATGAAGTTATTCTTGAACACCGTAAAACATGATGAAGTGCGTCTTGCAGCGGATCGCATTTGAAACGGACTATGTACATCCTTCTAAAGGCCTGGAAACATACTCTAAGCACGCACACATCATTCACGCAGTAACGTTCACATTCATCAGCTATATTGTATGGACTAGTTTCATTTAAGCGGTTGTAGTAGCGGTTAAAATCTTCACGCTCACTATCACTCACGTTGGTGTAGTTAAAGTAATGTTTGGGGGTAAGGCAGTCTTACGTAATTTAAAGTTTCGTTAGTGAGGAAAGTGTAAGGGTAGCTTCGCTAATTTACAAGGTGTGAAGAGTAGGGTGTCTTTAAACTGAACATTACATCTTATCTGCATTTGTATAAGTTTGTTGCCTCTTTTCAAGGGGTCGCCTGTAAATATCTCCGATGACTCTTGTTCAAGCAACTCCTTATAAAGGAACGGTGTGTCAAATTTTCCTCCGTTATGGGCAAGAAAATATACAGTCGTTTTTTTTTAACTTGTCTGCTAACTTGACAATATAGGATACAAAGATTTTCACAGGGCTGTCGTGCGCAATCGTTTTAAAAACGTTTGTCCATTTACCACATTTGTGACACTCATCACACTCGACATCTATGCACTTATCACAGATAGTCTGGTTTACCAGTAAATGTGGAATACCCTCTTTGGTTTCAGCGTTCGTGTATGTTTCTATATCGTAGTACACGGTTATACAAGGGCTATTTTTAGGCTTATCATCTTTCATATAACATACGTGCTTCACTCCATCCGCCTTATATTTTTCATGACATGTAGAACAGTGAATTTCATCGCATGTATGCACAAACTTACCCTCTTTGGTTCCAGCGTTCGTGTATGTTTCTATATCGTAGTACACGGTTATACAAGGGCTATTTTTAGGCTTAGCATCTTTCATATAACATACATGTTTCACTCCATCCGCCTTATATTTTTCATGACATGTAGAACAGTGAATTTCATCGCATTTATGCACAAACTTATCCCAATTATCCATCATATGAAACATGCCACATTCACAGATTCTCATTTTTCTGCAACTGCCAATTGATTTATGGAGCTCAAAGCATTTATTATTGAAAAATGTACGTCTACACACAGTACATTCCCTTTTCTCAGCTTCAACTACACGACTTTCACATTTGTGGCTTTTACACTGTTCACATACCATGTACCATTCCATATAATGTTTCACTATATCATCCGCCAACTCGAGACATCCCTTACACAAATCATGATGCCTTCCATGTTTTCGACTTTTATCATAACTAGCATAGAGAGTCCTTATATTACGGATGAGGAGATACGATGTTCCTGACAATCCTAAAATAAGTAGAGGTCTCGCGCGAACTCTCAATCAGCTTTTAAAAACATATACAGTCCTACAACGATCATCCATTCCAAATACAACTATACGAACATTCATTTCCTGCTTTACCCTTCTCAGCTCTTCAGGACCCATATTACACTCAAACTGAAGCTTACAATCTGAAACCAATTTAAGGGCACGCTGCACAACCGTAGGCAGCCAGATATTATGCGCGATTGTATTTAGCACAGTGAACATATGAGCTAAGACTATTGCTCTAAAGCCGCAACCATGATCGACGTTTAAATGCTTTCTGTAAGTAACCGGAGAATTGAAATTAAGAGTATAAAGTGTGGCACTATGACCGCAACACGAAATATTCTGTCAATATCTACCGTGAAGTTGTCCATATTGAAAGCTGTACTACTTTGAGAGGTCTGCATTATACGTCCCAAGATATATCTTATGTCTACAGCTGCCAAGCGTCTGAACGGTATTACTACCCAAAAATCATCTATATCCTTGTCATCTGAACCGAACCTGAAGGACAACCGTGTCCGGACTTTACGTTCGTCGTTGTTCTGAAAGGCAAACTCCACAAAACGTTGAACTACGCGTTGTAGTCCAACACCGTTGGTATACAGGGATCCAGGGTCAACCCTGACCACGTACCGATTGCTAGTCAGGGCAGGGGTGGCGTTAGCGGTGAGCACCAACTCGAATGTTATACCTTCCTCCACAGCACGAGAAGCTGCTGCTGCTGGTGTGGAGGAAGTACCCGGAATTGAACACGAATAAAGGGGTATGTTTGAGGAAGGTACTATTCTGGGGGTTGTGTCGTAAGACGTAGAAAGTTGGGGCTCTATTACTGGGAGTCTAACAACCGACGAAATCCTGGCACGCTTTGTACCTGACGTGGAGGGTTCTTCATCATGCTTCCGCTTTGAATTGTCGCATGCTACAGGTATCGCTGGTGAGGGCTCGTCAGCGGGGATGGTGTCTGTAGCTACACGGTCATCGGGGTCA
The DNA here is from genome assembly GCA_023014485.1 of Bathynomus jamesi. Lineage (NCBI taxonomy): Eukaryota > Metazoa > Arthropoda > Malacostraca > Isopoda > Cirolanidae > Bathynomus > Bathynomus jamesi. The sequence goes on from JAJOZX010000117.1 coordinate 862,234, forward strand.
TCTGTAATATCGATGATGGGGGCTGTACATCGTCGTCATTCACCGTTCTGTGGAAGAAGAAAAACAAGACTATAAGGAGCAGCACTTAAATTTTGTTATATTTTGTAAATAACCCACGTAGGGGTGTTACGTGTTAGAGATGGAATCTGTAGAAAAATTCAGGTTCACAAGCCCCTCTACATGTATTATATCTGGCCCTACAGGATGTGGTAAAACTGTGTTTATGCTTAAAATCATTAAAGATAAGGGGGAGATGTTCTCAAAATTTGTGCATAAAGTAATATGGTGCTATTCGACGTATCAATCAGTGTTCAACGAGTACCAAGATGATATTTTGTTCCACAAATCTGTATATAACGTTAATTCGTTAAAGGGAAATGAGCCATTGTAAATGACGATCTCATGTTGGAAATGGATAAAACGTTTGCCGAAACATTTACAGTGTTCTCCCACCATCTTAACATAAGCGTATTCTTCATCAATCGGAATCTATTTTTCAAAAATAGATACATGCGCAATGGGTCGTTAAATACACAATATGTAGTCTTATTCGCGCACGGTAGAGATGTGTCACAAATTAGGGTATTAGCCAATCAAATGTTCCCGAATCATGGTAAGGAATTTTTGGAGGTTTATAAAGAAGCCACAAGTCAGCGTTACAGATATTTGCTTTGTGATCTTCACCAGCGAAACACGTTTAGGTGGCTTCTAAGAACGAATATATTCCCAAACGAACCTGAAACGGTGTATATTCCAGAATGACAAATAGGCTGAAGAAATATTGTGAATTAATAAAAATCTATCAACGATTGCCCGAGCATTGCAGCAGATGTTTGTTGAACATATCGACTCTGACTTTTTAAAATGCATCTGTGAAATTTGTCTTAATGTTATAAAATGTAATGTGCCAATGATGCCCCCTCAGAAGGCTCGCCTACGTCATTACAAGAACATAATACGTGCGCTTGCTCGTAAAAGTCAAACTGTGGGGGAGAAAAGGCGAATTATTGTCCAAAGAGGGGGATCATTCCTCCCCATCTTATTTTCAGTTTTGAGACCTTTACTCACTAGATTTATATAATGAAGAAAGTGGTAGTGATTCCGCACGAGGTGTATGCTTCAGTGCAAAGTTCAAAGAATCCAGACACTGTTCTAGAACCCTGTAAAAGCAGGCTTAAAAGAATGGAAAGTGAATTGTTAGCCCTATTAAACTGAAAAGTCACCTGATGAGAACAGGCTCTTGTACCAAGAGGCTCTGCAGAAATTTCTTCATGAGTACGAAGATTATAAGAATCCGACAGAGCTCCCCGTGCTTATTAGGCATAGCGCGAGCAACGATGAGTATGGCGACATAGGACTTGGGGCCGACGTTAGAGATGACCAGCCAAAGAATAACGGAATGTAACACATCGAGCATGTATTGAAAAGTAGTCTCCCACATACATTGAGGAATAAAAGCTTAAGTCTTTATAATCTAGTGAGTGAGGACCTCATCATACAGTGGACCGATACAGGCGAGGTCATTGTTGAAGGAACAATGGTACAGGGATCGAATATCATCGACATTGTCGACGATCTGGTGAGAAAGTGGGACAGGCCCTCACCAACAGGATGGAAGCATATTAAAGCAAGACTACAAGAAATAAATGTCCCAAAAACATTGATAGGAAATCTCAATAGGTTAAAAGACTTGGAGCAAGTCTCACATGTGTCACAACTGAGTACGCCATCACCCCCAACAGTAGCATCTCTGAAGAAGAGAAAGAAGAGACCAAACGGCCAACCCTATCCACGTGTTTCTAAAATACGCAAATGGCTAACATATTAAGAAAACGCTATTATGACATTTCTAACTCCGCCTCATATGGCGGTGTTAATAGACTGTACAGAGATGTTTACAATAATAGAGAAGGGGAAAAAGATGTTGAGCGGTTTTTGCGGGAGCAGGATGCTTATACATTTCATAAGCCGGTGAGAAAAAGGTTTATAACGGCCAAGACAACAGCGGCTTCGATTGACTCTACTTGGCAAGCGGATTTAACAAACACGCAAAGATATTCCATGTATAATGATGGCTACCTCTACATCCTCTTCATAATAGATGTATTCTCTAGATATCTGTGGCTAATTCCTCTGAAAAATAAATCGCCTGAAACTGTTGCTAAAGCTACCAAAACGCTGATGTTGATGTTGAAAGAAAACAGGGTTCCTGGCTATTTTTGTACGGATATGGGGAAATAATTTATAGGCCTCGCTTTTCAGAACATGCTGACAAAGTTTACTATCAGTTACTACACTAGCAATTCTATACATAAGGCCTCTTTAGCTGAATGAGTTCAACGTACAGTCCCATAAAGGAACGCATGCATCGCTATTTTACCCATAAAAACACATAGAGATATATAAACATTCTGGGATTATTGGCCTCGTCATACAACCGTTCACACCACCGTACGATTGGCACAACACCTAACGAAGCTTTAGAAAGAGGTAAGCGCCCAGAGCCTGATGTGAGAAGAGATGGAACACCGCCATCACACTCTACACGTTTCAAAATCAATGATTATGTAATGCTATCGCGTTCGGGAAATAAATTCGCGAATGGATTTGAGCAAGGATGGACACGTAAGATTTTTAAAGTTAGTGCTATGAGACCTAAAGGCGACATAATGATGTATTACGTTGAAGATTTGAATGGGGAGGAAATTACAGGAAGCTTTTACCATGAGAAGTTGCAGAAAGTGGCATTTAATTTAGGAAAAAATATGTTTAAAATTGAAAAAAATTTAGGTAGCAAAGGTTCAGGAAAGAGAAAAATGTACCTGGTGAAATGGCTGGGTTACCCAGAAAGCTTCAGCGCCTATATAAAAGCTGCTGCAATAATTAAGCTTAAATAGTATGCAACATGGCGCCTAACCATTTCTATATCACACTCCCGTCCTCTTCTTCTCTGTCTGTACATCCTAACAACACCCTGGCCAACTTTGTAACAGAACTGCATGGGCCCATTGAGTTGGATCGTGATTCGTACGAAGTTGGTGTTTGTGAATTCCAGTTAGCCACCAACTTTTTAACTCTTGAAAATGAAGAGATCATATTTCTGTCCCTTAGGAGAGTCGATGAATGTGAAAAATTAGGCATAGCCTTAGAAAAAAATATGCGATCAGTCCTATTCTGTGGGGTACAGTACTATAGTACAAATGTAACACCAGGAATCGGTCATTATACACAGCCACGGACACTGTGACGGGCTTAAACAAGAGTCTTGAAAAGTCGTACCTGGCAAACGACTTACTTTTTGAAGTCGTAAAAATAGACACGCCTGCACGCACGTTGAAGTTAAAATCAACGCTTAGTAGAAATATTACAGACAAAGAGCTGTTCACAATTGTTGCCGAGGGTCGATATAGTGCAGCCCTCCAAAGAAACACCTTTCACGAAGAACAATATGACTTGTCCAGCTTAATGTATCAGTTGAAATTGGAGAAATTGGGTGAAAGCTATGCATCCCTAGACATGTGCTATATTTACAGCAATATCGTGGAGCATCAATTTGTTGGGGACACTCAGGCGTGCCTGCTGCGCATTGTACACATTCCCAGCCATAGAGGGAAGAGTTTGAGCTTTACATATGACAAGCCCCATTATGTGAATGTTGCGACTAATCTATTAACCAATATCTTAATATATATAAGAACGATTGAGGGAAAAAATTTCCAATTCGGTGATGGGAGCTTAACAGTGAAGCTCCACTTTCGTCGCATTTAGTTATAATGACCCGAAGGCCTTTCACAAAGCCAATGATTGCAAAACAACAGGTCCAAATAATTTTGTGGGTTCAATTGGGAATAAACTGAAGCAGTGATCAAAGATATCTCTATGATATGTGTCTGGCAGTGCAAACTGGAGACACTTCTCAAGATCTGTCCACTCGATCACCCAGGTAGCCTTCACCATGCTCGCTGGCTAACTCTAGCCAACAGGGTCCTTCGATTATATAGGGTGTCCATAGATGATTACCCTGATTAAAGCATGCTATAACTTTTAAATAAACACTCGTATTCAAACACAGTTTTAATCATAAGTAGATAAACATACAAAGTTTTGATAAATAGTTACTGAATTTAATAAGCTTCCACATGTGCACCCCTAGTGGCACGTAAAATGTCTAAACGGTATTCACACTCACGCCACACATTTTTCAACATTTGTGGGTTAACTGTTGCAATTGCATCCGTAATGCGTTATCGCAATGTCCTGATATCTGGAACAACTGTTGCACAAACCAAATCTTTAACATGACCCCAGAGAAAGAAATCCGGCGGGGTAATGTCTGGTGATCTTGGGGGCCATGGGATTGGCCCGTCCCTGCCAATCCATCGATTTAGAAATGTTGCGTCGAGAGTTTCACGAACAACGTGCGCCCAATGACGGGGTGCCCCATCTTGTTGGAAGATGACAGTTGGCTGCCTGTCCTGCAGCTGGGGGATGGCGTAATTGGTGAGCATATCCAGGTAAACAGTTGCGGAAACAGTGTCTACCACTGCTCTTTCCCTTTTCCACGTTTCCAGTTTCCAAGAATTTTTTCATCCACGACTTAATTAACTTCACATCAGGTGGATTCTTTCCATACTTTGTTCTGAACCTTCGCTGAACACTGACAGGAGATTTTGTTTCTGCAAACCACACAACACATTGTGCCTTCTCTGTCACAGACGCCATCTTAACTAAACAGCTACTACAGCGCTCCTAGCGGCGAATGCGGTAGACAAAACACACCAGCACAGAAACTCTATGAGTGTATGAGATCACCTGTTAAAAGAAAACGGAAGTAAGATTCGTCATTAAAACATGAGAGCATACTGTTTTCAGGGTAAACATTTATGGACACCCTGTATATCTCAACGCCAAATCCCGATAAAAACCTTCAAGATATAGTCAAGAGTATTATGCAGTTCTATGCTCCAGGGTGGTTTTAGATAAAATCTCATCCTAATGCAACTGATGGTGCAAATAACTTTTGGCATTTAATGTGCTTGCTTCGAAATTTAGATGAACAACATAGATCAATCATAGAACCAGTATTAAAGAATAACGCCTACTACTTTGCCCACCCAGAAAATATATTCGTATCAATGGTAACTTACAAGAGACTAGAAATTAGGGAGCAAGCTATTCAGAACATCATCCTTTCAAGAACAGGATTTTCAGGTACTAGAAACTTTGAGTTGCCTCGAACCCTCAATTTCCAATGTACTGACAACACCGAGATGATCGATTGGCAAAAAGAGATCATTACTCCTCCACCGCTGCTAAACAATTTTAGCGACGATGAGCTACTACAGGCTCGATGTAAGCCACTGGAGATAGCTTCTTTTTCATGCCACAGTCAAAGTGTTGAAAGGGCAGTGACATTTGAAAGACATTATCGTAGACATTTGAAAGATTTGAAAGACGTTATCGTAGGCCCCTTAACAAAGATTTTTAATCAGTCACTCGAAACGGGGATTATTCCTGAAGACTTCAAATTAGCTAACGTCACGCCTATTTTTAAAAAAGGTGACCGCACAGTAGCTAACAATTATAGGCCCATTAGCTTAATTTCAATTGTCGGTAAACTTTTGGTATCCATAGTTAGGGATCGTATCATCGATCACTTAGAAAGTAGAGGTTTGATTAATAGAAGTCAGCATGGGTTTCGACGCCATAGATCTTGTTTAACTAATTTGTTAGAATTTTATAGTGCGCGAATACGATAGGCATAGAGCGGCTGACGTTATTTATTTAGATTTTAAAAAGGCGTTCGATACAGTTATGCATAGAAGATTAATTGCGAAGGTTAAAGCGCACGGTATACGCGGTCAGGTAGCTAACTGGTTACAGGAATGGCTTCGTGCTAGGAGACAGAGGGTCGTTGTTAATGGTAGTGAATCGGGGTGGTTGGATGTAGGTAGCGGTGTCCCACAGGGTTCAGTGTTAGGCCCATTGCTATTCGTAATTTACATTAACGACATAGATGTACAATTGACTAGTAACGTGTCAAAATTCGCAGACGATACTAAAATAGGCGGTGAAGTTGTTAACGAGGACGATAGAAATAGGCTCCAAGACGATGTAAATAGGATTATGCAGTGGACGGATAAGTGGCAGATGCAGTTTAACGTAGATAAATGTAAAGTTTTGCATATAGGTTCTCGTAACAATAATTACATGTACACGATGGATGATAGAGAGTTAGCGAGCGTTGACGAGGAAGTAGATTTAGGCGTACGCATATCTAAGGATTTAAAGGTTAGGAACCAGTGCCTGGAGTCTTGCGCAAAAGCTAATAGGATGTTAGGCTTTATAGCGCGTAATTTGGAATTTAAATCGAAGGATATTATATTGCCCCTTTACAAGTCCCTAGTCAGGCCTCATTTAGAATATGCCGTTCACTTTTGGTGCACGTATTTGCGTGAGGATATTGATAGGTTAGAAAGGGTTCAGCGTCGTGCCATGAAACTAATTCCGTCATTGCGCAACAAGCCTTATGAGTATAGGATTAAAGAGTTAGACTTGCATTCACTCGAAACTAGGAGATTAAGGGGGGAGCTTATTGAAGTTTTCAAAATCGTTAATAACTTTCGATAATAGCAATACTCGTAATAACAGATTTAAGTTGCGTGGCAGACGTTTCATCACTAATATCGCTAAAAACTTCTTTACGTTTAAAGTAATTGATAAATGGAATAATCTTCCCGCGTCAGTCGTTAATTCTACCAGCGTTAATACGTTTAAGAACCGTTTAGATAGGCATTTTAAAAATATTAACGTTGTTTAAAATTTAAAAAAACAATTAGTAACAGGAGCTCTGGGGGTGGTGGTCGAGGATGAGTCTGTTGACGATTAATTTAATGCCAGCTTGTGACATGCCTGCGTGTGATGCCAGCAATAAAATTTAAAAAAAAAATTAGACTAACACGAACGTAGATAGTAAAGTAACCCACTTTTTGTTATACTCTACCTGCTTTTTTTTTTTTTAATCCTCTCCTTACTTGCATGTCTGTAACTCTCTTTACTTGCATGTCTGTAGTTTGCATGGTATGACAGTGAGTTAAGACTGTGTTTGCATGGTTTGTAAGCGTTCTTTTCATCTTTCACCCCTCTCCTATTCTCTTCGACTATTTTTCCGACTTGTCGGCAGTGGCTGACGGATGATGATGGGGAGTCTTTTTCTCTTTTTCTGAATGAATGTTAACCCACGAATGATAGGTTTTGCTACTTACTTAACCGCTTATTCTCCTCTTTTAACCCCCTCCTCTTTCCTTTCTCTCGGGCTAACCTTTGTTAGCCTTAGCTTCTGTAGATATGTAGAACCTAGTAACAGAGGCATGTCAGGAAAGAATAGGATATGTCAACCGTCAAAAGTTTATCTTAAACTCATTAAAATCAAGGCGAAAATTGCCCAAGTTTGAATGGAAGGGCCAATGGAATGAGTAAGAAACACATGAAATAAAATTTCCTAATGATATTGAAAATTTCTTCCCTTTTGATGTGATAAGGAACAATGAAAAAGTTAATTGAATTTTAGCACATTTATTATGCCTCTAATTTTTCTTCTGAATATATTATTGTACTTAATTAATTTCCTAATACTGTACATTATTAAATAAAATATTATACGTTAATAAAGATTTATGTCACCAAAAAACCTGAATGTAGAGCAAGTCTGGTTTAAATGGAATATTCTTCAATATAGGTCAAAAAGTGAAAAATTGTGCCAGGGATAGGAGGCTTTAAACAGCGAAAATAATTTATGAGGGGGTTCCTGTGTTCCATTCAAACCCCTCACAATATGTACCTTTTCAATATAAAATTTTGACCCGGCCTAATGCACATGTACGCTAAACTCCGTATAGCCCATTCAGATGGAACGGACTGCGATGATAACACTGGGGAACAAATTTCAACTTTTTGTCTATTGAATTAGATTTGACAGTTAGTTCTAGGTACTTTGGGTGCGCTGAGCACGAATTTTTACTCGGTTTTGCTCTATCAGGTCCTGATTTTGCTCAACACCCCTCCTCTTTCGTCGTATTCATAAAAAGGTTTTTTTCTCAATACTCGCTAAGTCTTTTTGCAGTTACACATTATGCAACTAGGTTTTTATCTAGGTATTTGTACCTATTGTTATGGTATTGTTGTATTATGTATATTTTTATATGTAACACCCTAAAAATATTTTTAATTTTGTCATTTTTAACCCATTTTAATATTAGTAAATTAAGCTAAAAATATCATAGAATTCTAAAATTTTCTCGAGCGTTCCTGTTCTCTGTAGAGTATTCTAGAGGGACAACTAAAATATATAAAAGCGACTCGTTTCCAGAGTTAATCAGTCAAGTCAGTCAGTCAGTCAGTCAGTCAGTCAGTCAGTCAGTCAGTCAGTCGAGTTAGTTAATTAAGTTTGGGCATTAACATAATTTTGAATTGGCATATGATTTAGTGAGTAATTTTGTCATCGTGATTTAATATAGTTGATTTAATTAGACGTAATTTATATTGTACCTACTCATCCGTGTTTCTAGTTTAATTTCATAGATTGTAAGTACCTATTTCATAATAAGTACCTATTTAAACTAATTTTTGTGTTTATATTTCAGATTTTCTTAAATTTATATGAATTAAGGGCTTTAAATACCTTCACAAATTGGCAGAACAATCAAGCAATATGTCATCAAGCACTAGAAAGTTCAAATGCAAAAACAACCCTGATTCCTTCTGTTATATATGTGGAAATTTTACACTTCCACATCAACGAGCAAATATAACTGACTTCGTAAAAAGAGCTTACTTAGCTTATTTTGGCATAAAACTGGGGGACCAAGATAAATCGTGGGCTCCACATAAAGCCTGCACTATATGCATTGAAAGACTGCGACATTGGACGAAGGGTTCGGATTCAAAAATACCTTTTGGAGTTCCGATGGTAAGTTTATGATTTCATAAAACTACGTAATTTAATCACTAGTATACTGTAACTTACCTAAATGTAATTGTAACTTAGGTACATAAACAAAAATTTACAGAAAATGTTTATAAGAATCTCAAATATTGCATAAGGTTGAAACACATAGAAATGTTAAATGTTTGGGTGATAACTTTTGATAAAATTCATAAAAACAAGTCTCTCGTCGCTTTTGTTAACGCTTTACAATTTTTTTTCCATATCAGGTGTGGCGAGAGCCTACTAACCACGAGACCGATTGCTACCTTTGCTTTGTCAAGACTTCGGGCTTCACTAAGAAAAATAAACATTGTATCGAGTACCCAAATTTCGACACCGCGATACGACCTGTGCTACATTCAAATGAGATCCCCATTCCAAAATTTAAGGGTCTGCCAACTCAAGAATTAGTTGAAGATGTTCCTGAAATATTGTTATGCACTTTGAGGAGTCAGACACCGATTTTGACCCCAGCGTATTTGAAAGTCAAAACGATCCGCAAAAGTTTAACCAGGCCGAGTTGAATGATCTTGTAAGGGATCTAAATTTGCCAAAAAAGGCTGCGGAAATTTTAGCTTCAAGACTTAAAGAGAAAAACTTGCTTACTTCAAACACATACATTTCATTTTACAGAAAAAGAGAAGAAGAACTTGTTAAATATTTTAGAACAGAGGATAGTTTAGTATATTGCTGCGACATAGTTGGTTTGTTAAAGAAGATGGGGGTTGAGTCTTACGATGCAAATGATTGGCGCTTGTTTTTAGACAGTTCGAAAAGAAGTCTTAAGTGTGTGTTGTTGCATAATGGCAATCTATACGGCTCGATACCGATTGGGCACTCAACAAAATTAAAAGAAAAGTATGAACATATAGAAAAGGTTTTAAATCTTATCAAATATAGGGAGCACGAGTGGATCATATGTGTTGACTTAAAAATGGTTAATTTTCTGCTAGGACAACAAGGAGGGTATACTAAATATCCCTGCTTCCTTTGCTTATGGGACAGCAGAGCCAAGGAAGAATATTATTTCAAACAAATCTGGCCAGCACGAACATCACTTACTGTCGGAGAAAAAAACGTAATTAATCCGCCTTTAGTGAGCAGAGATAAAATCATATTTCCTCCTCTGCATATAAAACTAGGCCTCATTAAACAATATGTAAAAGCTTTAGATACGAACGGCGAGTGTTTCAAATACATAACTTCAAAATTTCCAAGTTTGTTATGAAAAAATCAAGGCGGGAATTTTCGACGGTCCACAAATAAGAACAATGATTAACCCTTAACTGGTTGCGCTGGCGCGCACAGTGCGCCAAACCGCCAAAAATTTGAAATATTTGGTGAATTTCGCTGAAATATATTTGCCGTTACAAGGTACCCTCCTAGTCACTCACGAAATGTCGCGTAGAGTGGTTGCCGTTCTCTGCTGCGTTTTCTGTGTCCGTTAGGAGCTCCGATTTCAAATTTTTTCGGAGACGTAGCACTTTGTGCGCCGCGCGCCCAGTTATGTAAGTAATCTGTCAGGGATTGTTTTTTCTCTTCTACACCTGTTTATATTCATGTTATTAGTTTTATTTGTGATGCTAGCAATGGGCTTACTAACACGTTGGATGCCAACCGACATTTTGGCTGTTTACCTTGCTGTACCAACCACGTATGATTCTTTGAAATATAAACAAGAAAAACGACCCACCGGTGGGTCGTGCGGTACCTACTGAACACCCTACCACGACCCACCGGTGGGTCGTCTGGAACGCAACGTGTTACTGTCACAGAAATGTTGACATAGATACCGAATAACAAGAAATGCATACATAAACATCTAAAATACATTTATTTTACTCAAAAATGATTTTATTTACCTTTAAAGTCATTAAAGGACTACGGTGTATTCCGTGCGCCGCGCGCCCACTTAAGTTTTGAATAGGGGTGCGCCCAGTTAAGGGTTAAAGACAGCAATTTTCCTAATGTCATGAATGAACGCGAAAAAAATGGCTGGTTCTCATTCGTGGACTTGATAGAAAACTTTTTAGGCAATTATAGGGCAGATAACTACGAAGAAATCGTAAAAAAACTTTTAAGGGACTACAAAGAGTTAGGTTGCAATATGAGCATAAAAATGCATTTTTTTAATAGCCATCTTGACCAATTTCCAAGTAATTTAGGTGATGTAAGTGACGAACAAGGGGAGAGATTCCACCAAGATATCAAAATTATGGAGGAACGGTACCAAGGCCGCTGGGATTCCCACATGATGGCTGATTACTGCTGGTGCTTGAAAAGAGACCTGCCATCAACAAGCAAATACGCTAGAAAGTCTTACAAAAGAAAATTTTTGCCACAGTGAAAGCTTCATATCTGTTTGTTTTTTTATTTTAAGTCATTTCTATCGTTATAATATAATTTTACTGTAGTTTGAACTGCTTGTATTCATGAAACTTGAAAAAAAAATTTAACACATGACTTAATTTTTTAGTCCTAATTTGAAAAATCTGGAAAATGGCACATAGGCTGTCGACAAGAATCAGGACCTGATAGAGCCAAACCGAGTTGAAATTCGTATTCAGCGCACCCAAATTACCTAGAATCAAGTGTCAGATATCATTCAATAAAATACGTGTTGCCCAGTGTAATTACTCTGCATACCCTGAAACCAACTTTCTACACTCCATATTCAGCCAGTGTGCCATATTCAGCCAATGTGAGGTGTATTTATATTAGGTCAACATCTCCGCAGGAACGGTTTATTATCACTTACGAGCCTATCTGGAAAATATCCTCAACTTTTTAAAAGAAGCGAAGGATACCTTTGTAACTGCCGAGGGCTATTATCAGAATAAAGACGAAAGTAGTATAAAGGACAAATTTAAAAATTCTAAAAAGATGTACGAGTGTTTTGGACGACTGCATACCGACGTCACGTTCCAGGAGAAACTGCTTATGAATGGGGTGGATATGAAGTTAAAACTCAACGGCACGAATCCTGAGATTTGTATAAATCTGGGACCTGATCAAGAATAGGGCGCAAAGCCCGTTGTGATTCACATCATGGAAACATATCTGCGCGTACGGCGAGTGAAATTAAGTTCGCCGAAATATGTAGAAAATGAAAAAAATTTAATACACGCAACAGTAAAATACCCAATTTTACTGTACCCAAGAGTACAGATCAAACTATACACGGTGCCCGTCGGGTTGGCCTCCAAGCAGCTAGAAAAGCTAGAAAACGTGGCCTTGGGAGTTCTACCTAAAAGGATATTAATTGGAATGCAGGATCACGCTTCGACGAATGGAAAATATAAAAAGAGCGCTTTAAATTCGAGAATTTCGGCCTTAAAAATACAACTCTATACGTAAATGGCGTTGCATTGGACGGGACTATGGTTACGAACTACTCATTAGACGCGGTGTTCCCGCTCTGCTCGAGAGCTTATAGTAATCTGGCCCATATTGCCGTTGGCTCTGACGAGCTTGGGATTTGCGTAACGCAGAAAGAATTTGTCGATCAATTTAACCTTTACCCGTTTGATATTACCCCGACTTATCTGCTAGTGTAAATACACACTGCTCTAATAGAGCTCGACCGCTCCAGGAACGTTGCCACAGACTTTTAAAATGGACGCGAATATACTACAGAGAATAATGAAAAGTGTCCGAATCACACGCTCCAAATTTATCGGTGTGTTTGCGTAGAATGAAACGTTGAAATTGCCAACTACGAGAGATTGGTGTAGTCTTATCGTCAATACGGACATTGTTGTGGGGCGAGGGGATTCATTGGTTTGTAATCTATTTTAAAAATAGCGAAAGAATGTACTATTTTGATTCACTCGGCACTCAGCCTTAGAGTGACCCTGTTGTCGTACAATTTATCGAACAGCTACATATCCCTGAAATTGTCTGGAATCCTTAACGGTTCCAAGAATATTTTAGTAATACTTGTGGCATTTACTGTCTTTCATTTCTCCTGGACATGTACGTGGGAGGGGATTTATAAATTTCAAAAAATTATTCGATTTGTGTTGTGTGTGTGTGTGTGTGTGTGTGTGTGTGTGTGTGTGATAATAAGGGATGTATGTGCGTTTGTGTGCTCTTCTTGGGGGTTCAGGCGATGTATACACTGTGCCAACGGGCTGATAATGCCTGGAGGCACTGGCTTCTACGTCAACTAGCGGATTTCGAGTTCTAAGTCAAGTGTTGCTCCCATGATCAGTCATTGAGCTTCTGCCTCTCGTGGAAGCTGGATGGTGCATTTACTGTCTTTCATTTCTCCTGGACATGTACGTGGGAGGGGATTTATAAATTTCAAAAAATTATTCGATTTGTGTTGTGTGTGTGTGTGTGTGTGTGTGTGTGTGTGTGTGTGATAATAAGGGATGTATGTGCGTTTGTGTGCGCTTCTTGGGGGTTCAGGCGATGTATACACTGTGCCAACGGGCTGATAATGCCTGGAGGCACTGGCTTCTACGTCAACTAGCGGATTTCGAGTTCTAAGTCAAGTGTTGCTCCCATGATCAGTCATTGAGCTTCTGCCTCTCGTGGAAGCTGGATGGTCTCTTCCTCTCGCTCCTCCTCCTCTCTCTCTCAGGTTAGGTATATCCCTTTGGGAGGTGAGGCCGTCTCACCTTCCCTCCCAAAGATATCAGGTGTTGGCATGGGTGTCTTGCAACAAGGGAGAGTTGGCACTGGCACTCATTGCAACATTTGCAATTGCATTGCACTCTAACCTTTTGCGGTCGTACTACTAACCAAATTAAACTGAATCCGGAGGAATTCTTCAATTATGTTAGAAATAAAAACGCGACTTAGGGGATTATTGCTCCACTCATGAGACGAAAAAATTCACCATGAAATACAAATGACAGACGTTTTTACTAAATTCTTCTCATCCATCTTCACTAATGAAAATATGAACATCATTCCCGTAATCATGCTCAGTAATGATAATTTAAAGCTTCACGATTTTATGATCAGCGAAAGTGAAGTATTCTCGATCGTAGGGTAGATACAGGATGGTACCAGATGAATCCTCGACCAAGCCTTGCGGCCACTAGCTTGGCCTTCGTGTGAAGAGATATCAACACACGGAGCTTCAACGAGGTTAACGAGGTTATATATACATAATGCATAAAGTAGGAGTAACAAAAATAATAAATGAAGACTCATTTATTCAATAAATATAAACATAAATTGCCTGGCTTATACTTCCTTCCGAATTATTCATTCTGGCGAAAGGAAAGCTTTAGAACTTCTTAGACCTTAGACCTTAGACCTTCTTAGACCTTAGACCTTAGACCTTCTTAGACCTTAGACCTTAGACCTTAGACCTTCTTAGACCTTAGACCTTAGATCTTCTTAGACCTTAGACCTTGTAGACCTTCTTCGACTTTAGACCGCCTTTGACTTTCAGTTTAACAAGGAATCCGTACCACGCCCCACCACGAGCGGCCTGAAATTACAAAGCCCAGCGCCAAAACGTCTTTACCACGGTACCTATTTATTCAATTTATAAAAAAAAATAATCTGAGAGAATTAACATTCAATTTTGATATCTTTCTCTCTCTCTCTCTCTCTATATATATATATATATATACTGTGTGTGTGTATATATACACACTGTATATATGTGTGTATATATATATATATATATATATATATATATATACGAAGTCCACTCAATATATTTTGCCCCACCTTTTTTTTCTTTCCAAGTTTCCTTGTAAGTTCCAGAAATTATTTACACATATAGCTACATACCTTTTTTAAAAGTTTTTATCTTTCCACATTGTATCCTTTTCTACGGCTTTCCTCCACCTCGAAACAAGGGCCTTTATTCCTTGCTGAGTTCCGCTGGAGCCACCTCTTAATCTCCTGAACAACCTCATCGTCACTCTGAAACTTTCTTCCACGAATAGCATCCTTCATTGGCCCAAACAAATGGAAGTCTGAAGGTGCCAGATCCGGGCTGTATGGAGGGTGGGGTAACACAGCAAGCGCATTTTTGTGATGGCCTCTTTTGTTTGCAAACTGTTGTGTGGTCTTGCGTTATCGTGCAAAAGAAGGACGTCTTCCAGTTTTCTCTCCGGTCGACCTCGCTTTATACGTCTCTGGAGTCTCTGTTGGGTAGCAATATATGGCTCTGAGTTGATTGTTTGTCCTTTCATCATAATGTCCACTTTGGTTTATACTCTCTATTGTACTTTTTATAGCTGGAAGTGAGGCTTCCGCCCGAAGCCAAACATTTCAACTATATCTGAACTTGTCCTAGCGTTCGTTGAAAGAGAGCGACCGTTCCTTTTAATGCCCATGTTTGGATTTCTATGGCCTCGGGCTGTCCTGGGATTGAATTCTGGTAAGTTGATAGGTTGTTCTTCATCATACCTGTTTCCCCAACTATGATGGGGAGATTTTCTCCCTTTCCGCTCTATTAAGGCCGTAGTCATTTGGGACACTGACCTCAATAAGTATGGCACTCCTTTCCCTCTTGTCCCACACTACTATATCTGGTTTTACTGCAGTTTTCTATAAAAGTGGCTGTTGGAATTGCTCTGTTATAGTATATAGTATAATGGTTGTTTCCAGTGACTGGTGCAGGTGTGTGGTCCCATACATTTTTACTACATTCTAATTCTAATGCTATCATGATTTTCCAGTGGATATATTTGCAAATTTTATTGTGTCTGGCTGTATAGTACCCCTCTGCCAGGGAGCACCCTACAGCCTGATATTAGATGGCCAACACTTTCCACCCACGTTATTTCGCATCCATGGTAGTAGATATGATTAAACTTTGAAGCCTATATTGCTTCATGTATCGGAGATGGAAATTTCTCTAAACATTTATCCGGTATAATGGGGCCCAGTTTTAATCATTCAGTTATACGGCTTAGGCGTGTCGGAGTTTTCATGTTGGAACATTACTGTACATGAATTCTCGCCACATAGCAACAGACGCAATACATGTTCCACGCCGCACGACTCACTAACTGATTCAAAACGCGTGCCGCCCGTCTCACAACTGTCTCAGAGATTGACCAGACTGGACGTACTTTACTCACAGACTGATTAGAAAACTCTTAAAAGATGGATGTTTCGTTAAGCAGTATCCTCAATGCAGTATACGACGTGTCCTTATTGAAGTCTTCAGGCGTATTCAAGCGTAATACTGGTGCTATTAATTATGTACTTGAAACGAGATGTAGACAATCAAGCTCTGGTAACGCAATGTTATTTATTTTCGTGTTGAAGAGATGGACAGAATCTTCATGGTGGCTGAGAATTGGGGTGAGAAGAGGTATAAAATACCTGTAGATGAAGTGTGAAAGGAGAACAGATTAGTGATGCCCCCTCATACGCCATTATTTGCAAGCTGTGCATAAATCGTGATACAAGCCAATCATGCGTTTATGTATGGCTGATGTGTAAAAATACTGCTGACAATAATGCCCTTATCCCTACGCGAAACCGTTTCATTCTCGACAGACTGTTTGAAGTCATCGGTTTCCGTAAACGAACACCTATATTATATGTAGGCTGACCATATTTCCTTGAGACAAAAACGGGACATTGGGATGGCAAAAAAGGGACGGGGTTATGTAATATTCTGTATTCATGAAAAAGTAAGTACTTAAACCGGGACAAAATTGACATTTTTATTAAAACGACGGGACGGCCAGGAAATATAAAAAAAACGGTACTATCCCGTTCAAAACGGTACGTATGGTCAGCCTAATTATATGTCTGTGCTGCCGATATGCATTATTTTCACACGGTACTTGAATACGCGTACATTGTGCTGATAAATGATTTTACCAAGTGTCACGACGAACAACGCGAGAACGGTTTTGACCTGGAGAGGTATTTAGAAGGTATCATACAAACCCCTTCAAATCTCATTAACTTTGGTACAAATGAATAGAACGGTACAAGCCTGGCCTCACCTTCACTGTTCACCCTGAAGAATTATATCTTTATATAAGGCGCAGTTGTCGGCGCGACTTAAAAGGATTCCTCACGTATCGGTATGAGTTGTGAAGGGCTTACAGTTGAAAAGATCAACGAGGAAAGATTGAGCGATCGCTTGGAAAGGGCTGTTTATAAATTTGAATTTAATGATAATGCCATAAACGATGTCATGGTCGTGCGCGCTCTTAACTGTATTCTAGCAAGGTTTAAAGAGCGAAAGAGTTTTACTCCCAGTTGTAAAATAGGGACAAAAATAGTCTTAAACGTTCTAAAAGGACTTTATATTGAATATAGAGCCCCCCACATACTTTAAGTGGTGAATCGATGTTAAATCGTGTGTAGTGTTGTACAAAGTAATGATGATGTAGTTGTTGATGTAATTATATGCGACCCTATTTAAGAATGGTAGAAACTGAACCCTCTGTTTGTATTATTATTATTATTATTATTATTATTTATTATTATTACCAGTGTTATTTCCATTTTATGTCTGATGCGCAAATCTATATTAAACAATTATTATTTCCGTTTTATTCAATTCAATTCAATTCTTCAATTCTTCAGCTCCCAGGTAGGCTGGTCAGCCTGTCAGTGGAGCCAGCCTCCTTCGCCACTCCGCCCTGTCCAGCAGCACTCCCGTTTCATCGAGCTCTCGCATGCTGGGCAAGTCGTATCTTCGCAAACTCTCCTCCACTTCGTCCCTCCATCTCCTTCTCGGTCTCCCAGCACCGCCTCGCAGTTTTCCCCTCCTCCATTCTCTCCAAGTGGCCCAACCATCTCAATTTGGCAACGTCGATTTTTCTGAAAATCGGCGTTATTCCCACATTGGCTCTTATTTCTTCATTCCTTATCCTCTCTCTTCGCTCGAGAAACTCAAGAACCAGCCTCCCGTTTTATATCACGCATATGTGTTTAATCAGCCAAGTATGTATTTTTTTTTGTTTTTACAGCTGTTGTATATACATATTTTAATTCACCTTTAGTGCCTGTATTATTATTTCTTTTCCTAACTGACGCATATATATACACATACGAGTATATATATAGCAGGTTGTAACATAAATTCTGCTCGATTAGAAAACGGTGGATAGATAACACTGCCCAACAAAAAAATATTCTTTTGCTGCTGATTTAATTCTAAGACCTGTTTCTGGATAATATTGATGTGCTGATTTCAAAAATCACCTTAGATTTTGTCCATCACATCAGGTTTTCGTGCAATGCAATATGCCTATTTTGGGTGATCCATGAAGGGCGCTTATCAAAATTTATGATTTTTGAGACCTGTTAACAGCTGTTTTGCTGTTAAAATTTTATCTGTGGAATACGCAAATCTGTGCATTAAATCTAAAGGTCATGTACAACATATTAAAATCTTGGGTATCTGTGATTTCCCCAGGTGTGAGCGTGACGTCATGATCTGAGAGAGATTTCCCATTGGCGGAGTGAGAGCAGCCGGTTCCGCTAGTGACGTTACTTGTAAACTTTCAGCAGTTGGGTTGCAACATGAGCATTAAAGTTCACTATCTCAACAGTCATCTGGATAAATTTCCAGAAAATCTTGGTGATGTTAGTGAAGAGCAAGGTGAAAGGTTCCACCAAGATATCAAAGTGATGGAAGAACGATACCAAGGAAGATGGGATACCCATATGATGGCTGACTACTGCTGGAGCCTGCAAAGAGATTGTCTTGACATCTCTCATTCTAGGAAGTCCTATAAGAGAAAATTTATCAGCACTGAAAAGTAAGAAAACAAGAAAAAGACAATGTTAAGAAAACTGGTCCCGTGCTTGCTTTAATATGGATTCATTTTTTGCTTATTTAAACACTTTTAATCACTTTATGTGTCAATATTATCATTGTATATTAAAGTTCACTCCCTGCACAATTGTTTACTTTTCCATGCTGATTATGAGTATGTAAAAACTTATTTTTTGAGAAGAAAAAAAAATGTGCATAACCCTGCCAAAATGCGATATCTCCAAAATATCCGTATTTGATTACTCGAAAACCTGACGTGATAGGCAAAAACTAAGGTGATTTTTTAAATCAGCACACCAAAGTTACCTAAAAACAGGTGTTAGAATTAAATCAGTAAAATTGGTGTTGGGCAGTGTAATAGAATAAACTCAAGATAATGTGAAATAGTTTTAGAAATGTTGCAAAATAAACGTGGCGACAGGTACGCACAGGTTTTATCACGCTATAGAATGATACAGAATGACTTAGGCTAGTGTAGGCTTAGACTAGTGTAGGATTAGGCTAATGAATATTTTCTCTGGTGTTTTTCGTAGTTACAACGCCACCCCTACGATATTACAGTAATTGAAAAAACATGGAGCCCACGAAAGAGCATATCCGACATGTGATGCTGTATGAGTTCCATAAAGGATCTAACGCTAGGGAGTCCGCAAGAAACATTCAAAGAGTTTATGGAAATGATGTTTTAAGCGAATGGATGTTAGGAGATCGTTTGAGAAGTTCAGAAATGGAGACTTCAGTCTGAAAGATTATCAACGAATAGGACGACCAAGTGATTTAGATGAAAAGTTGCTGAAAGCAACAGTGGAGGAAAACCCAACGGTAAGTGGAAGAGAACTTGGCCTGCAACTCGGTGTTAGCCATATGACCATTCATCGTCATTTGAAGCTGTTAAGAAAAGTAATGAAGGTTGGAAAATGGGTTCCGTATGATTTGTCACAAGCGAATCTTCAACATCGGATCGATATTTCCACATCATTGCATTCTCCGCAACTGCAGGCACCGTTCTTGAATCGGATCGTCACTGGGGATGAAAAATGGGTCCTCTATAACAATATTAAGCGTCGACATCAGTGGCTTAGCCGTGAAACAAAGCCTGAACCTCAGCCAAGGAATGTACCCCCCCCCCTCATCCAAAGAAAATTTTGCTATGCATTTGGTGGGATATGCAAGGAATTATTCATTTTGAGCTTCTGCCAGATAACCAAACAATCACAGCTGAAGTCTACTGCCAACAACTCCAACGATTGAAGATGGCATTACAAGAAAAACGTCCTGCATTAATTAATGGCAGAGGTGTTTATTCCACCAGGATAACGCGTGCCCTCACACTGCTCGAATCACCACTGTCCAATTGGAGGCATTTCATTGGGACAAAATGCCTCATCCACCTTATTCTCCGGACATCGCACCTTCAGACTACCATTTATTCAGAAGTCTGCAAAACCACCTAGATGGACAAAAGTTGCAATCCAGGGATGCTATCGAAAACGAAGTGAATGCTTTTTTTAACTCGAAACCAAGGGATTTCTTCGAACGTGGCATAAAAAACGTTTCTACAGGTGGGAGGAGATTATAGAAAAAGAAGGGAATTATATTGATGATTAATTTGTCATTATGTCATTTAATTTTTGCTGTGAATAAACTAAAAATTCGAGCAAATTTGTCCTTATAAGTCATTTAATTTTTGTTCTGAATGAACTAAATATTCGAGCAGAATATGTTACAACCTTATATATATATATATATATATATATATATATATAATATATATATATATATATATATATATATCAGCAAGGTCACGTGTTATTTTGTAATTTTAGTGCATATATATACAGGGTGTCCGAGAATTATCTGTACAATTTTTGGCTGTTATTAAAAGTCAAACATGAAGTGTAGAAATTCCAGTGTTGTCCCATTTTACAGAGAATCTCATTAAGTTTTTTCTGATACCACGTTTTGACAAGTTTTTTAGAAATGTACGCGGGTGACAGACATTGATGGTTTAAAAGCAAGAATCACAGCTGCTATTGAGCGAATTGATGTGGATATGCTGCAGCGTACATGGCAACATTTGGAGTATCGATTGGATGTTTTGCGAATCACTAATGGTGCACAAATCGAATGTTTGTAACAACGTTACTTTAATAAAAGAAACTTTTGAAAATACAGATTCTAAATAATCTTGTTTAAGAATTTTACGTGTGTTATCAAGAATTTTATTAAAAGATGAAATTGTACAGATAATGTTCGGACACTGGAATTTCTAAAAAACTTGTCAAAACTTGGTATCAGAAAAAACTTAATGAGATTCTCTGTAAAATGGGACAACACTGGAATTTCTGCACTTCATGGTTGACTTTTAATAACAGCCAAAAATTGTACAGATAATTCTCGGACACCCTGTATATATATATGTATATAATTATATATATACTGTATATATATATATATATATATATATATATATATATATATATATATATATATATATATATATATATATATATATATATATATATAAAATAAACAGAGCAATGTTGCTGTTTTATTTCAGTCATTTTTACATAAGAACCAAAATTGCCTAACGCGAGTTTGGATAAAAAAATTTATTTGGTGCTTTCTATTGTGCTATTCTATTATGGTTGTCTTGCATCTAACCCTCGTCCCTAAATTTTATTAGATTATGCATACACTTTGCATATAACAGGATTGGAACCCGTAGTTGTACTTCTTAGTCCTTAATACCCACTCTTTGTCTCCGATTCGTTTCTTTTAAATCCTCCCAATAATGACTTACACTGTACGTATGACATAATTTGAATAACTATAACGTCATAAAGTAACTTAATTCCCTTTACATTTTCCATACCTTGAATACTCAATCAGTATTTAGTATGTGGATATCTTTCATATTCAATGTATGGTAAATTCTTTAATAATAATAATAAAAACTTCATTCTCTATAAGTCATTATTTATATGTTGTTGCCTGTCTGGTATGATGCAATACAACTATTATTCGACCATATTCATCCATACGTCCATATCTTATCTTGACCATTATCCTATATCAATTTTATTAAATATTCATTTTTACTCGTGTCAGTCTACGAAATGTGTACAAAACTTTATGCATCCGTACCTGTTCGTTCAAAGTCGTGCAAATACGTTCGCATGTATTATTATTTTTTTTTCGTTTAAGTGCGTTCACCCCTCGCAAGATTTCATAAATGCTTATGCAAGTAGTCAAATTCCGCTAACCACAGCAAAAGCGAACGCTTCTGAGATGGATAGCTCCTCTCGCTCTAATTCGAATTTATAGAACATTATTATGCGTGTGTTATGATATATATATATATTATATACCGTATGTGCCCATGTACTTTGTGTTATATTCCTAACATCTTAATTGTCTATAAATATGAAACAAGATGAAAAAAAACAAAGCTATAGTTAACCGTTTAATTGTAATTAACTGTAATACTTTAATATAATGTAATTAATGTACTTTAATGAAACTGTAATTAATGATAATAATTTATATTGTAATTAATGTCCTTTAATTAACAATAATAATTTACTATAATGTAATTAATGTACTTTAATGAAACTGTAATTGACGATAATAGGGAATGTAAATTAATCCGTAATTGTAATCATAGTTGTTGTAGACCAAAATTACAGTGTAGGCAGTGATATACTTAGAGTGTACTCGATGTAAATATGTCGCCCTTTAGAAATATATACTCGGCGAAAATACGATTTTTTTTTTTTTTTTTTTTTTTTTTGGAATCTTTAAAAAATCTGATCATATGTTTAAAGGGGGAAACTTAACCTTCAAACTGCACTCCCCCTAAAACTTAGACTTATTTAATTCTTGTATTGTAAATTCAATCACTCCCTTGTCAGCAGCCTCTCAGCGAGGAGGGGGTAGAGGCTCCTTGCCTCCTCAATTTTTTTAGATTCCGGCCTGAGCCATGGTCGAAAGAGGTCGAACCTCTACCCCTGTAAATTCAGGGCACTACCTGTACATTTTTAGAAGTAAATTACAGTGAAAGAAGGTTTGTCTTATCTTTTCCTTCGAGACAACCTAAGACTATAGAAAGAAAAGAATTAACAAGTCTGTCGACCCAAGACCGAGAGAAAAAAATTAGAAGGTAAAAGAAGAAAACTATCGCGAGAAATATCCGTTGGTGCCTCAGAACCCCCGTCGACTCCGAACCAACACAGGCCATAGACGGAGGGGTTAACATATATATATATATATACAGGGTGGGCCGTAAGTTTCCATACATAGGAAAAATAAACATTTTTTTATGGACAACCATTTTTATTTATATAATATGCTCTACATGGTTGCCATTGTTTTGAAAACACATTTCAATACGTGTTCCCCACTGTTGATGAACACGCATTAGCACAGTTGACGTTATGCTTGTAATGGCGTTGGTGATACGTTCCTTTAGATGATTTATGTCTCGTATCTTTTCCTGATACACCATGGCCTTCAAGTGCCCCCAAAGATAGAAATCAAGGGGGGTGAGATCTGGGGATCTGGGAGGCCACTCCACAGGACCACGCCGACCAATCCAAGCATCCGGAAACTGCTGATCCAAATACCGACGCACGTATCTAAATTTTCCTATGTATGGAAACTTACGGCCCACCCTGTATATAATATATATATATATATATATATTGTTGTCTTCCGTTCCACTTGTAGATTCTGTTTATGTCGGTTTGTAGAGATCCTATATCTTCTGGGTTTCTTATTTTTCTACTGGTCTTTGTGTCATCAGCAAAGGATGTTACTGTGCTCTCTCTTGTAACGTCCTCATTTATGTCAGTTAGCATGATTATGAAGAGTAGTGGTGCTAATACTGTTCCTTGTGGTACTGAGCTGAGGACCTCTGATTCTGATGAAGATACTCCTTTTACTGTAAAGTCTTGTTGCCGTTCACTAAGGAAATTATATATCTATTTCCCTACTTTTCCTGTTATTCCCATATATTTCAGTTTATGTATTATGATTCCATGGTTACATTTGTCGAACGCTTTACCAAAGTCTGTGTATAGTACATCATAGTTTTCATTACTCTCAAGTGCATCAATAATGGTGTTGTAGTGTTCCATTAGTTGCGATAGGTATGATCTGCCTGACCGAAACCCGTGTTGGTTATCATTGAATTTATTCTTAGTTTCCATAAAGGTCATAGATTTTCTGTCTAACTATTCTTTCAAATATTTTAGTGAGATGAGATGTAAGCGACACTGGCCTATAGTTTTTGGCCTCGGATTGATCTCTTTCTTTATATATTGGGAATATGTTCGCGCTCTTCAGGATGCCCGGTATTTCTCCCATGTCTAGTGATCGTTTCCATATCCAGTATAGGGGCTCAACGATTGTATTCTTGCATTTTTTGATCAGTGTGGCATTCCATTTATCCGGTCCTGCAGCTGAGTGTGTTTTCAGTTTCCCAATGGCTTGTGTCATATCATCCGTCGTAAAGTCGAAATCCGTTATACTTTCCCCTTGAAGTTCTTCAACAAAGAACGCGTTTCTATCGCATATCAATTTGTCGGTTTTTGGGATACTGAAAGATGATTCGTACTGAACTCTTAATATTTCAGCTACTTCTGTTAAATCATCAGATGAAGCACTGTTCTCGTTTTTTAAAGGTCCGATTGTCGCGTGGTTTTTCGACTTTCTTTTGGCGAAATTATAGAAGTACTTTGAGTTAGCCTTTATCGCTTCTACAGCGTCTTCTTTTTCTGTATGCTTCTCGATTAGTTCCTGTATGACGTCATCGATACTTTGCAGTTTATCATTTAATATTTTTCTGATGTTGTTATCTTTACAGTTACTTATTTTTGCAGTCACTCTTTTTCTCTTTCGAAACAATGCCCTATATATATATATATATATATATATATATATATGTATATATATATATATATATATATATATACAGGGTGTTTGAAACTTTCTGTACAAATTGTAATGGGGGATAGGCAACACCAAGACAAACCCTTTTCGTCTATAAGTGTATGTCCGCTGACGTCACCATTCGGCGCGAGAGGGCGCCGCTGCAATTGGCTAAAAGGTGAAGTGGGCTAGACTCGCGCTTGCCGCGGGCATTCTTAAATCGGACGTAGTACG
This sequence comes from Bathynomus jamesi, assembly GCA_023014485.1. NCBI lineage: Eukaryota > Metazoa > Arthropoda > Malacostraca > Isopoda > Cirolanidae > Bathynomus > Bathynomus jamesi. The sequence goes on from JAJOZX010000117.1 coordinate 887,112, forward strand.
CGTAGCATGGAGCGCTTCACGACTGCTGAGATGGCTGCGACCGGTAGCATCAATGCATGCCCGACAGCGTCGAAGCATTGACCGACGTACACGTCGAAAGATTCCCGGCATTTCGGGAACAGTTCCAGCGGCGACAGCGATTCTTGCTACGAGGTCTTCTTCTGAGTAAATGGGAGTCTCGTACACGAGGTTCTTCATGTGTCCCCACAGGAAGAAATCGAGGAATGTTAAATCGGGCGATCTCGGTGGCCAGGCTACGGGCCCACCCCGGCCTATCCATCGGTCCCCAAAAGTGGCGTTCAGATAATCCCGCACATCGTTGCTGGAGTGTGCTGGGGCCCCGTCGTGTTGAAACCACATTCGTCTACGAATAGCCAAGGGAACATCTTCCAGCAGTTCCGGCAACGTTTCTTCAAGAAATATCCGATAAACCCGCCCGTCGAGTCGGGCAGGCAGCAGGTACGGCCCAATCAACTTGCCATGGACGATACCCGCCCAAACATTGACGGCGAACCGTTCTTGATGAGCATGCACCCGTGTAACATGTGGATTTGCGTGCGCCCACACGTGAGAATTGTGCATGTTAAACACACCCTCACGTGTGAAACAGGCCTCATCTGAGAACAGCACATAAGCCGGAAAATTAGGCTGCACCGCTATCTGCTGCAGAAACCAGCGTGCGAATTCCACACGAAGAGGGTAATCCCGAGGTTGTAATGCCTGGACTCTCTGACGATGAAACGGATGTAACTGCTGCTCGTGCATCACTCTCCAGACCAGGTCGTGGTTCACACCGAGGATACGTGCAACACCTCGCGTGCTTGCGCTTGGATTGTCCTCAAATCGCCGTAGGATTTCTTCTTCCATGTCAGGAGTGCGCACGTTTCTCTCCCGACCAGTGTCATGCATGTTTGCATGGAATGTTCCAGTTTCTCGCAGTCGCCGATGCAAATGCGCAAACGTTTGGTGGTTTGGCACACGTCTGTTTGGGAAGCGCTGTCGGTACAACCTCACAGCAGCTCTTCCGTTTCCATTGGCAGCCCCATACACCATATGCATGTCAGCCATCTCAGCAGTCGTGAAGCGCTCCATGTTACGCGTACTACGTCCGATTTAACCCTTTAAGGACTGAAGATGCCAATTGCTAACGTTTCAAATACACGCATTCATAACTTAACCCTACAAAAAATTCAGGGCTTAAAGGGTTAAGAATGCCCGCGGCAAGCGCGAGTCTAGCCCACTTCACCTTCTAGCCAATTGCAGCGGCGCCCTCTCGCGCCGAATGGTGACGTCAGCGGACATACACTTATAGACGAAAAGGGTTTGTCTTGGTGTTGCCTATCCCCCATTACAATTTGTGCAGAAAGTTTTCAAACACCCTGTATATGATACACACAGATCGTGCATGGAACAAGTAACTCTTCTGGGAAAATTAAATCCACTATAGTCCACTATACTGTTTCCTTTTTCATGATGTTAGCCGGACGTGGGCAACGGGTCACTCGCAAAGAGGCCCCAAAATATAGCTTCCCTCACCAGCTATCTGCAAAGCAGAGAGGATCCAGCTTTGGGACAGGATCTAAGGTTTACAGCTACACTAGCCTACTATATCCAGAACCTCAATATAAGTAAAAGACTTTGCATTCGCGTCGAATTGAATACATCAAAGAAAAAGGGGTGACTCTTATATGTTTAGCCAAAAATCAAAACTTAAACCACAACTGACAAATTTGAGCGTCCACTTTTGAAGGCACATGCACCGTCTGTGTGTATCAAGAAGGAACCTCAGGGGACCATTCTGACTTCAATCCCATATATATATATATCTATATATATATATATATAATATATATATATATATAAATAATATGGCTTAGATGTCCAGACAACGCCCCTGGCTGTATTCCAGATCCTGTCAGGAGGACCTTGGAAGCCGGCATTTTGTGTTAAGAACTTGCTGTGGAAGGAAGCGTCGCTCCAGTTACGCAATATATATATGTATAAGAGAGTATAAACTAACACGACTGCTTGTATTCCAAAAGTGATACGACTGGCTGTGCCGATTTGGCAGTGTTTTGAGGTCAGCCAGAAAGGTCAGGGAAGCCGTGTTTATGCTTGAAGATGCTCCAGCGAGAAGTGGCTCTCTCCAGTTATGCCCTTAATACAGAATACAGAATACACACATATATAAAACTTACAAACACATTCATATACTTATATGCAAACACACAAACATTCATACACTTACATGTTAAGTTAGGTTAACCCACTCCCCCTTGGAGGACTTACCCCGTCCCCCTTTCGTTTATAACCCACGTCCTCACTTCCCTTTCGTTCATAACCCTCCTCACTCCATTTCGTGCATAACCTCGCTCCCCCTTTCCCCTTCTTGCATGGCACTATTGCAGTTTTGCTTGGCACTGTTGCAAATATTGATCATGTTTCATTCAATTGATTTGCACTCGACATTTTTCTATCGTACTACTACATGTACCCATTTGAGAACTCTAGTAGTATAGAGTCAAAAAGGGAGAGTGCAGAAATGTTACGTAGTTTTGCAAGAGTGCCAACCCCCACCCACTTTGGTGCAAGAGTGCCAACCCCAACCCCAACCCCATTTGTTGCAAGAGTCCCACTCCCACCCTCTTTGTTGCAAAAAATTCCCCATCGCCTTTGTTGCCAACCCCAAAATGGGATTGCAAGGGGTATGCAACTTGGAGGCGGAGTTCTTCCCCAAGCTGAACCACCAACAGGGGCAGAAAGACAGACAGAGAGAGAGAGAGAGAGACCCAGAGGTGGGAACCCAGAGTTGGGTGCTCACTCGGCTGGAAGCCGAGCTCATGTGGGATCCTTCAGCCGTCCGCCGCCTCTTATAGGATGCTAATCATCCAGTTGGCTGAGTTGCCAGATAGCGTCATGTGTTTAATTATTCCTTCAGCCAGTTGCCAGATTCGTTATTTATTAAATTAATTCATATATTATTCAGCCATTTGGCTGAGTTGCCAGATAGCAATAATTATTTATTTATTCCTTATATTATTCAGCCAATCGGCTGCTGAGTTGCCAGAGAGCAATATTTATTTAATTATTCTTTATATTACTCAGCCATTTGGTTGCTAAATACCACCATGTATTTTAATTTATATTAGGGAGAGTTGCTAAATACCGCCATTTATTTTAACTCGCTGCCAAAGCCGATGAATTTTCTCCTTAAAGAGAACCAATTATTTTAAAAGAAATTCTGTTTATTAAATAAATAATTAGAATTTAAACACACTCTCTTTACACAATTAAAATAAATCATTTTATTACTTAATTCTTATTTTTATTGTTAATATCACAATTTTCGCTAAATGTGAGACGGTATATTGTAACCGTCTAGGTATGAACCAACTTTTAAATTCTTTTTCTTAAATATTTCCCAAAGAATACTGGATTACTAAATAAAAATGCCATTACCAGTCGGCAAAATGTTTTCGTTAATTTTTCGAATTAATATCAAATATATATATATATACAGTACATCACACCTTCTTGCATAATATAAAAGCTCATAATAATAAACTATTTCTTGGGGTAATTTGGTGTTAAAAATTACTAAATACAGAAAGTCTGTTAAAGATTTTTTTCATTTAGATAAATGAAAAATAAACATACATGCATCACGATATTCTGCAGGGCAAACCTTTAAAGTATAAGCAAGGACGAGTATACTTATCCCACGCAATACTATTTTGCAAAGGAATCGCATAAAGTCCGAGTCATTACACGATCTTATAAGATCGACGCAAGATATTAATAATATATATGGGAATTCGTATATTAAATGAAGCGTCTCCCCCCTAAAGGATCAAAACTCAAAAGCGTGAAACAAATAAAAAAAAATAAGAATGCAAAGTATGTAATTAGCTCGCAAGTTACTATTTTGCGGCTCTAAAGCGCTGTAATCTGCTCTATAAGCACTTCCATATATAAACTTTCCCTTAATTTACTCCACAATCAAGTAACAGTTTCGAGACCTCTTATAGGATGCTAATCAGCCAGTTGGCTGAGTTGCCAGATAGCGTCATGTGTTTAATTATTCCTTCAGCCAGTTGCCAGATTCGTTATTTATTAAATTAATTCATATATTATTCAGCCATTTGGCTGAGTTGCCAGATAGCAATAATTATTTATTTATTCCTTATATTATTCAGCCAATCGGCTGCTGAGTTGCCAGAGAGCAATATTTATTTAATTATTCTTTATATTACTCAGCCATTTGTTTGCTAAATACCACCATATATTTTAATTTATATTAGGGAGAGTTGCTAAATACCGCCATTTATTTTAACTCGCTGCCAAAGCCGATGAATTTTCTCCTTAAAGAGAACCAATTATTTTAAAAGAAATTCTGTTTATTAAATAAATAATTAGAATTTAAACACACTCTCTTTACACAATTAAAATAAATCATTTTATTACTTAATTCTTATTTTTATTGTTAATATCACAATTTTCGCTAAATGTGAGACGGTATATTGTAACCGTCTAAGTATGAACCAACTTTTAAATTCTTTTTCTTAAATATTTCCCAAAGAATACTGGATTACTAAATAAAAATGCCATTACCAGTCGGCAAAATGTTTTCGTTAATTTTTCGAATTAATATCAAATATATATATATACATCACACCTTCTTGCATAATATAAAAGCTCATAATAATAAACTATTTCTTGGGGTAATTTGGTGTTAAAAATTACTAAATACAGAAAGTCTGTTAAAGATTTTTTTTCATTTAGATAAATGAAAAATAAACATACATGCATCACGATATTCTGCAGGGCAAACCTTTAAAGTATAAGCAAGGACGAGTATACTTATCCCACGCAATACTATTTTGCAAAGGAATCGCATAAAGTCCGAGTCATTACACGATCTTATAAGATCGACGCAAGATATTAATAATATATATGGGAATTCGTATATTAAATGAAGCGTCTCCCCCCTAAAGGATCAAAACTCAAAAGCGTGAAACAAATTTAAAAAAATAAGAATGCAAAGTATGTAATTAGCTCGCAAGTTACTATTTTGCGGCTCTAAAGCGCTGTAATCTGCTCTATAAGCACTTCCATATATAAACTTTCCCTTAATTTACTCCACAATCAAGTAACAGTTTCGAGACCTGTTTAAAAACGAAACCAATCTTCATAAAAGGTATTTCATAACATGTAATACTACCATTAACTCAAAATATGACAGCTTCTTGACGTGGTCTATAGGGATTTTGCAACGTCACCCATATATGGCTGACAAGGCAGTCAAAGGATTAAAAGAAAGTCTAATTATATATTTAAAAAGTCTTTTTGGAATAATACTAAATTATTCTGAACGCAGGGATACTTAAAATTTCTTTCGAAACCTCCAAATTCTTTAAGAAAACATTACCCCTCGTTAAGTTATTATTATTAACAAACTGTATCCAAATATATTCTGATAACTGCTGATTACACACATTTAAGTAGAAATAAAATGATTACGAGCCAATTAATTATTTTAAACAGACTCCTCAAAGTTAATATAATTCGATTTTTTGTTTTAGTTAGCTTACCCAATAAACGACGTTTTCTATGGATATTTACAAAAGAAAATGGAATTTTTGGCACAAATGCATAATTGCGCCTTCTACAATCCGTTTATTGTAATTTTAAATATTATGTTATTAACGTTATAAGATGTGACCGATTTTCTGCTAACTTATTATGCTTTTGTTTAATTTACAAATGTCATTCTTGTTTAATGTGGTGTTAAATGAGCTGAATTATACAATGTAGATATGCGAAATCACTGTAGTTTCTAAATTTAAGATGCGTTATATATATATATATATATATATATATATATATATATATATATATATATATATAGTGGCTTTCAAAAGTTCTTTTTGGTCTTGTTTCGTTTAACTTTTTACCTTTAAGAGAATTAATCAACTAAAACAATATTAACATTAAAAAATTCACTAAACAATTGGCTTAGCAAAAGAATTCGTTCCATTAACATATTCTCAAATCTATATACAAACACACACGCACACACAATTATATTTATACCTGAAAACCACCGAAAACCTAATTTAACATTATTACTTAGACTACTCCAGTTACGTCTTACTCAACTCAGTTAAATATAGACTCATACGCGCAAATTTTGCAGGCCGAAAGGGAGAGGAAGAAGCAGGAATAAAAAGTTAATCATAATAGATACTAAGTAGGCCCGACTCAGAAGACTGCGAAATAAAAAATGAAGTAAGCCTAAAATTTAGATAGGCCAAGAGTAAAGCCTGAATAAAAAGTAACGCCCTTAACAAATAAACTAGTAAAAAATATTAATAACTTTCAGGAAATTTGTATTACCACAACGTTCAACCAAATCTGCTTGGCATGGATCAACTCTGCTGAGTTAAACTCAAACACGCCTTTTCCCGTAACAGATTAAGAGACTTTAAAGAGGCTAGACAAAATTTGGACATAACTTTCAGATACATTCCAACAAAACAAAATCCTGCAGACTTTCTTACAAGAGGATTATCCTGTAAATTACTAAAATCCAACAAAAATTGGTTTCATGGACCTGAATTGATTCAGGATGATTGGCAGTTGTCATTTTTAAGGGGGTGATGTGGTAATAAACTTAAATCTGTAAATTGACAAAGATGGCTTGTTAGCTAAACATCATTCTTAAAAGTCTCCAAATTATGGGAACTCACAACTTCTTCATCTGAGCTATTCCAGAATTTTACTATTCTATTTGGAAAACTATGTTGTACTAACTGTGATTTACATCTTTACTGAAAAAGCTTAAGGCTATGGACTCTTCTCCTATCATTGTGATCCTTTCTAAAAGAGAGTAATAGTCTATATTATCTAACTCATTATTTTTTATATACTTTTATCGTATCACCTCGTAACCTTTATCGTTAGGGAAAACATGTTTAGGTGATCCAAGCTATCTTTGTAACGAAGGAGTCTAGACATGGTATCATTCTTTTGGCTCTCTTTTGTACTTTTTCTAGTTTGTCCTTGTCATACTCTAAATAAGGACTACTGAACTGAATGCAATACTTAAGAAGAGGCCTCACGTATGAAGTGTAGAGCCTACTTATAAATTCTGGCGATTTATATTCTATATGTTTCTGCATTAGATTCAATCTAGCACTAGCCTTATTTTAAATTTCAATACAATGAGTTGTAGGTTTTCATAAATATATATACTCAAGAGAAAAATACAAGCAGTGAAGTAATAATTATGTTCCATATATATATATATATATATATATATATGTATGTGGTAGAGAGTTGTCCCCTTTTGGCTCCTGAAAATATAGTTATTTTAGTTTATAACGCCAAAAATAGAAAAATGTCCCCCTTTTTGCTTCTAAAAATATGGTCACTTTTGGCTGAGGAAGATTCAGAATGAAATGTCCGTGTGATGTATCGTGTTAATTTTAACAAATAAAATCTCGTTTTTTTATTTTTATTAGCTATCTTCATATATCATTTTCCCGAACTTCCTCAGTAACAATAAGAAGCATCCTGAAGTTTACAACGTAATTGTAGAATGGAAAGACTTATCTTCAAACTTAATATGTAAGAGCAATTTGACTGCTCTCTCAATTAATTATCTCTTTTCATAGCACAAGTAACTTTTTCTTATTAGAGTTTGAGGGATGAGTTTCAATGAGAAAAATTGCAGACTGAATCTGTGAAAATGCTTTTAGCCAGAGTGGTAGCTTTTTGGTGTGACTTGATATATTGCGTGTTACGAAAACCAGCTCCTTAGCATGTTTTAAGAAATGCAAAAAAATTTACAAAATTGACCAGTCACAGAACAATTAAAATGAGGTCCTGGACCACCAACTGCAACAGGTGAAGCTTTTCTTTAAACAGATTATAAGAATTTGGGTAAATAGTAGGCCTTTAGGCGATTTCATATATTGCTGGGATTGTCTTTAGTGAAGTTTTATTTTTATCACTCGTATATTTTTGTCATTTATATATTTTTTACTCTCGATTTGATTTTGACTTATGCCTGTTTCTGATATAAATATTTGCATGAACCCTTTTCAGATAGGATCTGATCGCTAGTTCAACGTTGTTTGGTTTTAGATTTTATAAATTTTAAAAAGATGCAGGGCAATGAGAAACACAAAGGAAAAAATGAAACCTAATTGAATATTTACATATTCAAATATACGTAGTAATAATAATAAGCACATCGTTAAAAAAAGATATATTATATACATATATATATATATATCATTCAAGTGCTATGGTATCCAAAAGGCATCATAGGTGCCAGGCACCATGACCTACTAGCGAGCATACCAAATTTCCACCAAAGGCCTCTCACTTAGAGTCTAGCATCAGACTTTTTAAATCACAAAGCAAACTAATTTGTCCAAACACATAAATACATTTTAAGTCAATATATATATACCAACAAAGTAGCGTATCTGCCTACAGTTGATACTGAGGCAGAGTAGCTAACTGTTTGAGCTTAGTTTTGGTAGGCTACCCCAGATTGTTTGATCTGCATGCCCTATTCGGTACTTGATTGCAGCCTCAAAATAACTGCATCTGATCTTGTTTAGCTATATGTTAATTGTAGCTAAACTGAAGTGATCTAAACTCAAACCGTAGGCTGTAGCCCTGACAAGCTTGCAGAAGTCACAAAGTTCTTCATAATTAGTGATTGAACCAATCTTCTCATCTGAAAAGGCTAAATTTAATGTCAGGTTAACTTGTTCTGTGTTACGTATTGACTAGACAGCAGCACAAAATAAGATAGCACTAAAAAGAGGAAAAAGAATAACTGCAATGGATTGCTCATGTAAATAAAAAACGCTGAAAAGATTTCAAGGGGCGTGGCTATAATGACTAAACTTAGAAATGTAGCCCTAAACAGGCTTCATTGGGATTTATCATGCTCTTTAATTCAATAAGAATGAGTTTAAGTGTTGCAAATTTAATGAAATTCGTATTCATTTATTGCTCTGCTTATACAATGTACAAAGAACATATAAACTGATGATGTAACAACTATATAAAAATGGATCAGTAAAAGGTTTTTTACACATATAGGCCTACAGCATGGAGCCACCATTTGCAAGCAAGTCAGATGCTTTAGTGACAGAATAGGGTTATTTGGCAAACCTTTTCAGATAGTGCAAAACTTCTGAAATAAATGTTAGTTTTAGACATGCATAGTACAGTTTCAGGAAAAATGTTTGCCATGAAACAAAATTTCTAAAATTACTCTGTTTCTTTGGATGTTTTATTTGTTTTAATAAAATTCTGAAACTTAAAAACAAACCCAATCAATCTTTCAAATGTTTTGCGCGATGATTCCTCATTTCATGAAAGTCAAGCTTGTTGACCCCTCCCCCCAGTGCAGATGAGATTGCAAACCCCTGGCTTAATGGGGTCATGGCTTGGATTCCATGTTAAATTTTAGGTCCAAAGTTGGTGGCGATAAACTTGACTTATTCAAATTAACAATTTGGGCAAAAGTGAAAAACATGCTCAACCAGGTATACTGTATCTAGTCAATTGGGGGTAACAGGGGAAGTGTTGGGGTAAAAAGAACAGCCCCTCTCCTACCACTTAAAAATAGATATTTGTAACCTGGCCTTAGTGTTGGCCATAGTACCTTCCTATGGTATATATAACCCCTACTATTGCATCACATGTGCACTTGAAACTGCATTTTGATTTGCATATTATAATTAAAGATTGATGTCAATACATTTTATCTTTAATTCCCATTTTACTAATACAGTACATACGGTATAGGCCTATAAACACAACTTGGCTCTGAAGTTTTTGGCTTTACTGGGTAAATTTGTAGGGAGCTGACAACTTTACACATGACCAAGTACAATACATAATATATAAAGTATCAAGTATGGTACTGTATAAAAATATTAATTAGTTTAAAGTTAAATACAAGTGAAATAAGTACTGTAATACATTATTCTCAACAAAATTGGTGAATTTATTATGAAGATAGCCTATACTGAGGGACCATTTGCTTTATTACACTCCAAGCTGGAGATGAGTGATTGTCTTGATCAGCTATAAAGTATTTATTAACCCAATATAAGTGAATAATTTTGTTCATACATTTGTAAATGAATATTAAATGCTTTATGCCATTCCGATAACATCTTTGATCTTTAATAGTTTTAACTCTTTAAAGATTACACTCATTTCAATATTCTTATGGCTAATTTTTGAATAGAAATTACTGTTTCAGGCAAAGTCTATACAGTTTTCAAACATAAGTGGCATATTAGGTAAGAAAGAACAAGAGTTTGGAACAGACTTAATAAAAATAAGTTTAAAATTTTCAGTCACAGTGGGAACTTAATGTTTCATTAGAAACAATAATATATCGTACTAAAAGGCAATTTTTCTACAAATGTTTCTACATGTTTAATGAATATTACACTTTTTGGTTTAAAGAGAAAATATTTGTGAACAATCATGACTTAACCTAACCAATCATCAACGGTTTATAATTGACCTATCTGGGCATTCAATTAGCCTAACAGGTTAATATTGGCTATTTCACCTAAATATTTTCTGATCTTTTCGTATTAGGCACTCACTGTCACATTTCAGGCAAGTTAAGGATGAGAGAATAATGCCATAATTGATAAAAACATCCAATCCTTTATCTACATTTAGGGCACAGGTTGTCTGGAGCTTATTTTAGTTATAAAAGCTAGGCCAGTTTAATAACTAGATGATGAAAACTTCAAAATTATAGAGTATGATACTTTAGACAGCGATTGTCATCCAAGAAAATAAATTTGGTACTTTGATAATTTTTTTGTAATTGCTTTGGTAATCTGCCACAGCTACAGCTACTGGCATTTCCTTTCATATACTCTATATCCTGGATTTTCAGAGTGGAGGGAAACTATGTTTTTCATGCAACAGTTCGGCCAAACACTTTTGTGGACTGTGGGCTCAGTCTTGGGTTTACTATTATTTACACTGTAGTCACAAAGCCTAACATCAATAAGAAATATAGCTTTAATTGTTGACTATATGTACCATTGATTCCAGACCTAGTGTTCCGCCCTGTATATCGTTATTTTTATTGTAATTACATAATGATCCTCCACGCCTTTACTGACAAACTTTTTGAAATATCCATAAGACAAATTTCATTATTTTCACTAGCAATCAAAATATACATTTGGATTAACTGAATTATTAAATCTATTATCATGATAGAAGTTAAAAAAAATTCATTGGAGTAACAATTGACACCAATTTACCATGTATGAAGCAGGGTTACAATAATGTTTAAACTTAAACATGTAGTTCTTAACCCTTTTTGTTCACAAATATTTGCTCTTTAAACCAAAAAGTGTAATATTTATTAAACATGTAGAAACATTTGCAGAAAAATTGCCTTTTAGTACGATATATTATTATTTCTAATGAAACATTAAGCTCCCACTGTGACTGAAAGGGTTAAACTTATTTTGGTGCTCCTTTAGTATGCGGTCTACAAATTGTGCCGCGCTCTACTTTTTTCAAAGTGCAGTCTACAGGTTTTTTTCGTTAAATTTGTGCCTGCTCACGCATTCTGCCGCTCTTTTTTTTCGCTAAATGACTCACTCACATGACTTAGACCCTATTTGACCTTGAAATTCAAAATGATTGTTTAACATCAGTAGCTTGAGAAATTTGAAGCAGTAAAGTTGTAAACAATTCAATTGCCGGTGCTACTATAGTATGCGGTCTACCTACGATTGGTTAGGTTTAGTCAAGATATTTTCGTTAAACCTAACGAAAATATCATGACTAAACCTAACCAATCGTCAAGGGCGACTGACATTGGGATGTAAACAAGCAATTAGTAAACAAGCTAAGAAGGCATACTTACATTTAAACTTTTTGTGTTTTTAACTTTTCAATAAATTTTTTTCAAGTAAGATTGTCATTTCAACCTTCTTTAACTACATTTAAAAAACAAATTGGTGTAGACCGCATACTAAAGTGTGAATTTGTCTGTAGACAGCATACTAAAGGAGCACCCTTATTTTTATTAAGTCTGTTCCAAACTCCTGTTCTTTCTTACCTAATATACCACTTGTGTTTGAAAACTGTACAGACTTTGCCTGAAACAGTAATTTCTATTCAAAAATTAGCCATAAGAATATTGAAATGAGTGTAATCTTTAAAGAGTTAAAACTATTAAAGATCAAAGATGTTATCGGAATGGCATACAGCATTTAATATTCATTTACAAATGTATGAACAAAATTATTCACTTATATTGGGTTAATAAATACTTTATAGCTGATCAAGACAATCACTCATCTCCAGCTTGGAGTGTAATAAGGCAAATGGTCCCTCAGTATAGGCTACCTTCATAATAAATTCACCAATTTTGTTGAGAATAATGTATTACATTACTTATTTCACTTGTATTTAACTTTAAACTAATTAATATTTTTATACAGTACCATACTTAATACTTTATATATTATGTATTGTACTTGGTCATGTGTAAAGTTGTCAGCTCCCTACAAATTTACCCAGTAAAGCCAAAACTTCAGAGCCAAGTTGTGTTTGTAGGCCTATACCGTATATACTGTATTAGTAAAATGGAAATTAAAGACAAAATGTATTAACATCAATCTTTTATTATAATATGCAAATCAAAATGCAGTCTCAAGTGCACATGTGATGCAATAGTAGGGGTTATAAGTATATACCATAGGAAGGTAGTATGGCCAACACTAAGGCCATGTTACAAATATCTATTTTTAAGTGGTAGGAGAGGGGCTGTTCTTTTTACCCCAACACTTCCCCTGTTACATTTCCCCCAATTGACTAGATACAGTATATACCTGGTTGAGTATGTTTTTCACTTTTGCCCAAATTGTTCGTTTGAATAAGTCAAGTTTATCGCCTCCAACTTTGGGCCTAAAATTTAACATGGAATCCAAGCCATGACCCCATTAAGCCAGGGGTTTGCAATCTCATCTGCACTGTGAATACTTTTTGAGAAGAAAGTAAGGTATTTTCATATACCGCTAAAAAATATTTGATTTTGAATGGCTGTATATCGTATGCTTTTTAGTTTAAAAGAAAAACTATTCACGAATGAAAGGGTGAAGGAAGATTGATGCTGTGGCCTCCAGATCAGCAGCCCTGCATCTTAAACACTAGGCTATGATTACACTGGTCAACACTCATTTTATTGCCAATCATATGAGAGTGATTTTGGGGTAACTTTGTGGTGCTGATTCCGAATATGACATCGGTTTTGCTAGATTGGCTCTAATTTATGAGATAATTGGTACCCCATTGAAACACGTAAAAATGCAAAAAATTTAATGTTCAGGCGGAGCCTACTTACTGGTTGGGTGGCCGAAGACTTATATACGGAGGGGGAATATTCTAGAATGATCGCGGAGTAAACACTAAGAATATTCGCGTGTCTCACCATCTAGAATGTTCCGGTAGTTTCCCATATGCACGCGTTATGGTTACGTTTCCTATTAATTGAGGGTATTCATTATCTCAAGAACTAGAGCCAAATCGGAAAAACTGCTTTCATTTTGTAATTCAGCAACCCCAAAATACCCTAAATTCGTACGAATTTCCTTGGCAACGAAACAAAAAATTTTTTTTTGTTGAGCTGTGTTATACATGTCTAAGTTTGTACAGTGTAGAAGGAAAGTTTACTGAGAAACTTAAAAATTTTGAAGTTCATAAAACATTACTAATCAGGGGGGAGCGGTCAACAAGTTTGACTTTCATGAAATGAGGAATCATCGCGCAAAACATTTGAAAGATTGATTGGGTTTGTTTTTAAGTTTCAGAATTTTATTAAAACAAATAAAACATCCAAAGAAACATTAGTAATTTTAGAAATTTTGTTTCATGGCAAACTTTTTTCCTGAAACTGTACTGTGCATGTTTAAAACTAACATTTATTTCAGAAGTTTTGCACTATCTGAAAAGGTTTGCCAGATAACCCCATTCTGTCACTAAAGCATCTGACTTGCTTGCAAATGGTGGCTCCAAGCTGTAGGCCTATATGTGAAGGAAAGATTTTACTGATTCATTTTTATATAGTTGTTACAACATCAGTTTATATGTTCTTTGTACATTGTACAAGCAGAGCAATAAATGAATACGAATTTCATTAAATTTGCAATACTTAAACTCATTCTTATTGAATTAAAGAGCATGATAAATCCCAATGAAGCCTGTTTAGGGCTACATTTCTAAGTTTAGTCATTATAGCCACGCCCCTTGAAATCTTTTCAGCATTTTTTATTTACATGAGCAATCCATTGCAGTTATTCTTTTTCCTCTGTTTACTGCTATCTTATTTTGTGCTGCTGTCTAGTCAATACGTAACACAGAACAAGTTAACCTGAAACTAAATTTAGCCTTTTCAGATGAGAAGATTGGTTCAATCACTAATTATGAAGAACTTTGTGACTTCTGCAAGCTTGTCAAGGCTACAGCCTACGGTTTGAGTTTAGATCACTTCAGTTTAACTACAATTAACGTATAGCTAAACAAGATCAGATGCAGTTATTTTGAGGCTGCAATCAAGTACCGAATAGGGCATGCAGATCAAAAAATCTGGGGTAGCCTACCAAAACTGAGCTCAAACAGTTAGCTACTCTGCCTCAGTATCAACTGTAGGCAGATACGCTACTTTGTTGGTATATATATATATTGACTTAAAATGTATTTATGTGTTTGGACAAATTAGTTTGCTTTGTGATTTAAAAAGTCTGATGCTAGACTCTAAGTGAGAGGCCTTTGGTGGAAATTTGGTATGCTCGCTAGTAGGTCATAGTGCCTGGCACCTATGATGCCTTTTGGATACCATAGCACTTGAATGATATATATATATTAATATATATATATATATATATATATATATATATCTTTTTTTAACGATGTGCTTATTATTATTACTACGTATATTTGAATATGTAAATATTTCAATTAGGTTTCATTTTCTCCTTTGTGTTTCTCATTGCCCTGCATCTTTTTTAAACTTATAAAATCTAAAACCAAACAACGTTGAACTAGCAATCAGATCCTATCTGAAAAGGGTTCATGCAAATATTTATATCAGAAACAGTCATAAGTCAAAATCAAATCGAGAGTAAAAAATATATAAATGACAAAAATATACGAGTGATAAAAATAAAACTTCACTAAAGACATTCAAACGTAACCTTGTTAAAAACTTTACTAATAAAAAGTTAAAACGGATGAAAAAACGAAACACGCCCAAAAAGAACTTTTGAACGCCACTATATATATACACACACACTATTTACTCAGAGGTTAATTACTATACTGTACTGTGCATGTGATTGAAAATCTGACTAAATAAGGTAGGCCTCACTTGCACCAACTTGTATACGCTAAAACAGTACAGTATTTACTCATTGACAACACAATTTATAAAACATTTCTATATTTTATTAAAATAAAAAAACCTCTCTCTCTCTCTCAACAAAGTGGCCTACAATCCCAGCCATATCTGAAATCGTCTAAAGGCCTACTATTTACCAAAATTCTTATAATCTGTTTAAAACAAAGCTTCACCTGTTGCAGTTGGTGGTCCAGGACCTCATTTTAATTGTTCGGTGACTGGTCAATGTTGTAAATTTTATTGCATTTCTTAAAACATGCTAAGGAGCTGGTTTTCGTGACACGCAATATAACAAGTCACACCAAAAAGCTACTCTCATTGAAACTCATCCCTCAAACTCTAATAAGAAAAAGTTACTTGTGCTATGAAAAGAGATAATTAATTGAGAGAGCAGTCAAATTGATCTTACATATTAAGTTTGAAGATAAGTCTTTCCATTCTACAATTAAGTTGTACCCTTCAGGATGCTTCTTATTGTCACTGAGGAAGTTCGGGAAAATGATATATGAAGATAGCTAATAAAAATAAAAAAACGAGATTTTATTTGTTAAAATTAACACGATACATCACACGGACATTTCATTCTGAATCTTGCTCAGCCTAAAGTGACCATCTTTTTAGGAGCAAAAAGCGGGACATTTTTTCTATTTTTGGCGTTATAAACTAAAATGACTATATTTTCAGGAGCCAAAACGGGGACACCTCTTTACCTCATATATATATATATATATATATATATATATATGTTAACCCCTCTGTCTATGGCCCGGGTTGGTTCGAAGTTGACGGGGGTTCTAGTTAGGTGGCAGCAACGGATGTGTGACTTGCAGTAGTTTCTTCTATATTACTCTCCGAGTTCTTCTATAGTGGCTCGGAGGACTCTGATAGACTTACTAAAAATGCTGAAGGTTCCGGACTCTTCTTATAGCGTATCCGGAAAGTTTAATGACTAAGTTCTTCTGAAGAGAGCAAGGCTCGAAGGATAAGATAAAAACTATCTTTTACTGTAATTTACTGCTAAAATGTACAGGTAGTGCTCAGCCTCTGAATTAGCTTCTGAATGACAATGGAAGATTTTTACTGGGGTTTATATACCGAAAAACTGCTAACATCATTATTATTAAATGCTAAAAAGGCTGTATTATTTTTGCACAATATTCGAAAATAAAGTAAATTTTCAGCTGTGGTAAGGCTTGAACGAGTAAACAAAATATTTGAAGACGAAACCATATTTTTATCTTAAACCGCGACTTTTCAGATCTGATGTTATCATGATCTGCCAAGTTAACTAAAAGTGGAAATCGGCCTATGCATCTTTACACTAAAATATGCATATGAGTAAAATTTTAAGGTTTAGATGTACAATTTTAATGCTTAGGCAAAACATGATCTCATCTTTTATAACGAAAGAGAATGTATACAAAATATGAACATTAGGGTGGAGCGAAAAATACTTTTTTTCTAGTCTGAAGTTCTAATAGTGATTAAAAGTTGCATTTAGTGGACGAAATATGCCTGCCAAAATATGAGTTCATTTGTTTAAAATTTTCAGCTGCCACCAGGGGGCTAACGTTAACACAATTTTGGGTAAAAAGGAAAAAAATGCTTCTATTTTAGGTTTGTCAAACTATTAAAAAGTTTTATCTTAGAATTATCTAATAGTTTGATTAAGATTCTTAAATGATAGGAATTCGTTTTGTAAAAATGCCTTTTCATATGCTTAATATCTTCAGCTACCACAAGAGAGCTGAAGTTAACACAATTTAGAGTAACTGAGTCATGTTGAGACTACACTGAATGTTGTGGGGGAGGGTTTGGGGAGGGTTGTGGGGGAGGGTTTTGGTGTGAAGGAATTTCTTTCTGTGAGTCATTAGAACAGTGTGTTAACACTTGTCTTCTTAGGTAGTAGGCCTAGTCGCTCAGTTGATCGGAGAGTTTTTTAATATGATCGGAATATTATAAAACTTTATTTTAGTGATTTATATAGAGATAATATTGATTTTATTATAAAATGCTTGTTATAATGTATTATATAATTTTAGTTTATTTATATAATATATTATATATTTATATAATATATATATAGTACTTATAAAATATATTATATATATTAATTATATAATGTTTTGATGTTACAGGATATTTTGTGATTGTGAATTTTTCTTAAAAATATTATGGCATCAAATACTAAATATAAACATTTCACTCTCTAGAGAACATATGAAGTGTGCCATATCTGAAGTACCTTGTGAGATGAGTGATATGCAACTACCAACTTATAACTGCATTATGAAAGATTACCTGTTCACAAAACATTTAGTGAAGGAGCAGATGAATAACAAGGAGCCTTCATTTTCTGAAATAGCAGAGGCAGTTTCCAAAAAGGTAGAAAATATTTGGAAGAAGGCCTCTTTGCCAATAGTTTCACATACACGCGTTTTGCAGATGATGCGAGTGTACCATGATAAATACAGGTCCTTATTAAAGCCATACAAGTCACGCAAGGATCAGCCTAAGTACAAAAATCAGCTTGAAGAATTTGAAAACTCTTCAAAATGCACTTTGTTTGACATCTGCACCTGCAAATGTAAGGAGTTTAGGAGATGCTCATGTGAAAAGAGTAAGAAAGTCCCTCCAAAAGAGCAGGATTTTTTAAATGACCAACGAACACGCAGAATAATGGTGATAGGAAGCATTGACATAGCACACACAAGACGATTACAAGCAGGAGAACATCGAAAGGAAATGGAAAAAGCACGTCTGGAATCCTCACAAACAACTAGTGCTGCTATAATCAATACGTCCAACTTACAAATCGAAACAGAGACAAGTGAACTTCAACAACTAGAAGAGATATCTGAAGATAATGAGGAGATACAACCTCGACTCAATATGTAATATCAGAACAACAGATGCGTGAGCCACTGCCTTCATTAGCAATTACTTGTGATAGATTTAAAATGTCGGACAGAGCTGGGGCTGCTATTGCTTCTGCAGTATTGGCAGATCTTAAAATTGTTACTCCCGAAGACAAAGGGAATATTATAGACAGAAGTAAGCTAAGACGTGAAAGACAAAAACAGAGAAAGGAACTACAACAGATAGGAGAGCCAAAAACCATGCGGGGATTATACTTTGATGGCAGAAAGGATAAAACAATGATTCAAGTCCAGGAGAGTGATGGCTCTAACCACCAAAGAACCAAACGCGAAGAGCATATCAGCATAATATCTGAACCACACTCTCTGTACTTTGCACATGTGACACCTTCCAGTGGCAAAGCTAAATACATTTGCACAGCGCTAGTGAATTGCTTGAAAGAAAGGAATGTTGATATAGGGAACATCGTTGCAGTTGGCTGTGATTCGACAGTGGTTAACACTGGTAGTATTGGAGGCACAATAAGATTACTGGAAGAAACCTTTAATAAGCCATTGCAGTGGCTGATATGCCTTTTACACCTTAATGAACTTCCATTGCGCCATCTGTTTCATCACTTGGATGGTACCACTACTGGACCAAGAGCATTTTCAGGAGAAATTGGCCGAGCACTTTCAGACTGTGAAAAGCTTCCCATAGTTAACTTCAAACCCATTGAAATTCAAGAGGACATGTGTGAAGTTGATGTAGATGACATAAGTACTGACCAGAAATACCTTCTTGAAATTCACAAGGCTATATCAAGTGGAACATTCTCAAAGAGTCTTAGTCATAAGAGTCCAGGCAATATATCACATTCAAGGTGGCTCACCACAGCAAACAGGACTCTGCGGTTATATGCAAGCACAGAGAATCCTTCAGGCAATTTACAAGAATTAGCTACTTTCATTGTTAGGGTATACGCACCAATGTGGTTTCAGATAAAGCGTAAACCATTATGCCAATATGGTGCTAAACATATGTGGCATATGATTGCAAGAAGCCAGTATCTCCGTGAAGAGCTTAGGAGAGTACATGATTCAGTCATTCAGCGAAATGCATATTACGCAAATCAAGAAAACATTCTCATTGCAATGATAGCTGATGAAAGGGAGCATGTGCGTCAGTTGGGATTTAGGCGTATCATAAAAGCAAGGGCATGCATTCAAGAAACAGATGTTCTCAGGTATTTTAAGGTGCCAGAAATAAATTTTTATGCCAAAGACTATACAGATCTCATTATGTGGCAAGATTTTCAGATAGCAGAACCACCGATAACCAAAGGAGTTTCTCTTGATGATATTCAATCATGCATCATACATGGTACTACTCTTCATTCAGAATTATTTCAGTTTCCATGTCATACACAAGCCGTAGAGAGATGCGTCAAGCTCGTTACAGACGCTGCTGGATCAGTCTGCGGACCTACAAACAGAGACGGTTGGATTCGTGCTACATTAGAATCAAGGAAAAAACAGCCAAAATTTGACACAAAAGCAAATTACTAAATAGTCTTCAGCAAGAACCCTTTCTAGAGGGAGGTTGGTTGGGGAAAGGGTGGTAACTCCGCTAAGGCACGAAATAACGTTTCTTAACTGTCTTAAGCCAGTATAAAGGAGGAGAGACATCCTAATTTATTACTGTTCCCTTTTTCAAGTAAATACAGAATCATACTTAATTGTCATTTTTAAGTTAAATTCAGCCCTCTTGTGGCAGCTGAAGATATTAAGCATATGAAAAGGCATTTTTACAAAATGAACTCTTATCATTTAAGAATCTTAATCAAACTATTAGATAATTCTAAGATAAAATTTTATAATAGTTTGATAAACCTAAAATAGAAGCATTTTTTTCCTTTTTACCCAAAATTGTGTTAAATTTAGCCCCCAGGTGGCAGCTGAAAATATTAAGCAAATGAACTCATATTTTGGCAGGTATATATCGTCCACTAAATGCAACTTTTAATCACTATTAGAACTTCATACTAGAAAAAAGGTATTTTTCGCTCCACCCTAATGAACATTGCAAAGCTTAAGCAGGATTCCTTATTAAGCGAAATCTAAAAAAATGATTGAGAGATTTTAAAGAAACAACAGGTCACCAATTATTTGGCAAAGTAGAAAGCAAATCAAAAATTTTATCCAAACTCGCGTTGGGCGATTTTGGTCCTTATGTAAAAATGAATACACACACGTACATACATATGAGTATAGGCATTATATAAAGTTAAATATATAAGAATATACAGGATTATATAAATACATGAACCATATAACACATGAATTTTTAAAATGGATACTTTTTCTTAAAATGGATACAAGAACTATATAAATGAATACAAGAATTACATGAAGAATAAGATAGTATAGGAATGTGGGAATTATTTATGGTTCATTTTTACATATATATATATATATATATATATATATATATAATATATATGGAACATAATTATTACTTCACTGCTTGTATTTTTCTCTTGAGTATATATATTTATGAAAACCTACAACTCATTGTATTGAAATTAGAAATGAAGCTAATGCTAGATTGAATCTAATGCAGAAACATATAGAATATAAATCGCCAGAAATTATAAGTAGGGTCTACACTTCATACGTGAGACCTCTTCTTGTGTATTGCATTCATTTCAGTAGTCCTTATTTAGAGTATGACAAGGACAAACTAGAAAAAGTACAAAAGAGAGCCAAAAGAATGATACCATGTCTAGACACCTTAGTTACAAAGATAGCTTGGATCACCTAAACATGTTTTCCCTAACGATAAAGGTTACGAGGTGATACGATAAAAGTATATAAAAAATAATGAGTTAGATAATATAGACTATTACTCTCTTTTAGAAAGGATCACAATGATAGGAGAAGAGTCCATAGCCTTAAGCTTTTTCAGTAAAGATGTAAATCACAGTTAGTGCAACATAGTTTTCCAAATAGAATAGTAAAATTCTGGAATAGCTCAGATGAAGAAGTTGTGAGTTCCCATAATTTGGAGACTTTTAAGAATGATGTTTAGCTAACAAGCCATCTTTGTCAATTTACAGATTTAAGTTTATTACCACATCACCCCCTTAAAAATGACAACTGCCAATCATCCTGAATCAATTCAGGTCCATGAAACCAATTTTTGTTGGATTTTAGTAATTTACAGGATAATCCTCTTGTAAGAAAGTCTGCAGGATTTTGTTTTGTTGGAATGTATCTGAAAGTTATGTCCAAATTTTGTCTAGCCTCTTTAATGTCTCTTAATCTGTTACGGGAAAAGGCGTGTTTGAGTTTAACTCAGCAGAGTTGATCCATGCCAAGCAGATTTGGTTGAACGTTGTGGTAATACAAATTTCCTGAAAGTTATTAATATTTTTTACTAGTTTATTTGTTAAGGGCGTTACTTTTTATTCAGGCTTTACTCTTGGCCTATCTAAATTTTAGGCTTACTTCATTTTTTATTTCGCAGTCTTCTGAGTCGGGCCTACTTAGTATCTATTATGATTAACTTTTTATTCCTGCTTCTTCCTCTCCCTTTCGGCCTGCAAAATTTGCGCGTATGAGTCTATATTTAACTGAGTTGAGTTAGACGTAACTGGAGTAGTTTAAGTAATAATGTTAAATTAGGTTTTCGGTGGTTTTCAGGTATAAATATAATTGTGTGTGCGTGTGTGTTTGTATATAGATTTGAGAATATGTTAATGGAACGAATTCTTTTGCTAAGCCAATTGTTTAGTGAATTTTTTAATGTTAATATTGTTTTAGTTGATTAATTCTCTTAAAGGTAAAAAGTTAAACGAAACAAGACCAAAAAGAACTTTTGAAAGCCACTATATATATATATAATATATATATATATTATATATATATATATATATATATATATATATATATATATATCACGCATCTTAAATTTAGAAACTACATGAAACGTGTAATAGATACAATAACATTTACAAAAACAGTGATTTCGCATATCTACATTGTATAATTCAGCTCATTTAACACCAAACTAAACAAGAATGACATTTGTAATTTAAACAAAAGCATAATAAGTTAGCAGAAAATCGGTCACATCTTATAATCTTATAACGTTAATAACAATATTTAAAATTACAATAAACGGATTGTAGAAGGCGCAATTATGCATTTGTGCCAAAAATTCCATTTTCTTTTATAAATATCCATAGAAAACGTCGTTTATTGGGTAAGCTAACTAAAACATAAAATCGAATTATATTAACTTTGAGGAGTCTGTTTAAAATAATTAATTGGCTCGTAATCATTTTATTTCTACTTAAATGTGTGTAATCAGCAGTTATCAGAATATGTTTTGATACAGTTTGTTAATAATAATAACTTAATAAGGGGCAATGTTTTCTTAAAGAATTTGGAGGTTTCAAAAGAAATTTTAAGTATCCAACGTTCAGAATAATTTAATATTATTCCAAAAAGACTTTTTAAATATATAATTAGACTTTTTTTTAACCCTTTGACTGCCTTGTCAGCCATATATGGGTGACGTTGCAAAATCCCTATAGACCACGTCAAGAAGCTGTCATATTTTGAGGTAATGATAGTATTACACGTTATGAAATACCTTTTATGAAGAGTGGCTTCGTTTTTAAACAGGTCTCGAAACTGGTACTTGATTGTGGAGTAAGTTAAGGGCAAGTTTATATATGGAAGTGTGTATAGAGCAGATTACAGCGCTTTAGAGCCGCAAAATAGTAACTTGCGAGCTAATTACATACTTTGCATTCTTATTTTTTTTAATTTGTTTCACGCATTTGAGTTTTGATCCTTTGGGGGAGACGCTTCTTTTAATATACGAATTCCTACATATATTATTAATATCTTGCGTCGATCTTATAAGATCGTGTAATGACTCGGACTTTATGCGATTCCTATGCAAAATAGTATTGCGTGGGATAAGTATACTCGTCCTTGTTTATACCTTAAAGGTTTGCCCTGCAGAATATCGTGATGCATGTATGTTTATTTTTCATTTATCTAAATGAAAAAAAATCTTTAACAGACTTTCTGTATTTAGTAATTTTTAACACGCAAATTACCCCAAGAAATAGTTTATTATTATGAGCTTGTATATTATGCAAGAAGGTGTGATATATACAGGGTGGGCCGGAAGTCTGGATCCTTAGGAAAATATTTATTTTAATACATAAATTACAACAAATGGTAAATACTTAAAATGAATATCAACTTTAACTCGCAAATGCGTATCCGTGATACTCTACAGTAGTTCGTACTCCAGTATAAATACTCAAATACTTTTTTATTCGGCTTCGAATCTAACAACAGAAGACCGGGTAGAACTTGTGCTCATGTACGCAAGACAGGGCGCTACACACAGAGAAGTTGCTACCGAATTCAATAGAAATCATCCTGATAAGCATCCAGTAACACATGCGACTGTTGGCAAGTTGTTTAAACGTTTCAAAGAAACAGGAAGTGTACATGATCGACGGCGTTCTGGTCGTCCAAAAACTGCAACTGATGAAAATACCTCTGCAGTGGTATGTGAAACTTTAACGAATAGTCCAGTAAAGTCAACAAGAAGATTATCAAATGAAACACGCATCTCGAGAACGTCAATTCGAAGAATTATTAAAAATCATAAATTCCATCCCTAAGTGTCTCGATGTCAGAGGCTGCCAATTTGAGCATTTGTTATAATTTGTTGTTTATACTGGAGTACGAACCACTGTACAGTATCACGGATACGCATTTACGAGTTAAAGTTGATATTCATTTTAAGTATTTACCATTTGTTGTAATTTATGTATTAAAATAAATATTTTCCTATGGATCCAGACTTTCGACCCACCCTGTATATATATTTGATATTAATTCGAAAAATTTGGCAACCAAATGGCTGAATAATATAAGGAATAATTAAGTAAATATTGCTATCTGGCAACTCAGCAGCCGATTGGCTGAATAATGTAAGGAATAAGTAAATAATTATTGCTATCTGGCAACTCAACAGCCAAATGGCTGAATAATATATGAATTAATTTAATAAATAAAGAATCTGGCAACTGGCTGAAGGAATAATTAAACACATGGCGCTATCTGGCAACTTAGCCTACTGGCTCATTAGCACCCTATAAGAGGCGGCGGACGGCTGAAGGATCCCATATGAGCTCGGCTTCCAGCCGAGTGAACACCCAACTCTGGGTTCTCACCTCTGGGTCTCCTACTATCTCTCTCTCTCTCTCTCTCTCTCTCTCTCTCTCTCTGTCTTTTTGCCCCTTTGGCGGGTTCAGCTTGGTGGAGAACTCCGCCTCCAAGTTGCATACCCCTTGCAATCCCATTTTGGCGTTGGCAGCAAAGGTTGGCACTCCCCTTTGGGTGGATTAGCTTGGGGGATAACTCCAAGTTGCATACCCCTTGCAACACCATTTTAGGGTTGGCAACAAAGGGGGTGGGGATTTTTTTTTTGATCAAATGGGGGTGAGGGCGACTTGCAACAAAGGGGGTGGGGGTTGGCACTCTCGCAACAAAGGGGGTGTGGGTTGACACTCTTGCAACATTACGTAACATTTCTGCACTCCCTTTTTGACACTATACTACTACTCTCTTAACATCTAATCCATAATCGAGTTAAATCCATACCTAGTTCGACATCTCTTGTGACACCGTATTAATAGCTGCTGTAATCATTTGTTACAGTGATTACAAACTGTTCAACTTTTCGGAATAGACACCAAAGGAAAAATTAGAGTGGCGTGAAATCTGGGAATCTAGAGGGGCCAAGCGACTGGGTCTGTTTGTTCTATCCATCGGTCACTGTAATGTGGGGTTTCTTCTTCTTGTTGAAAGATTATGTCGAATTCTTCTTCAACTAAAGGGATGAAAAAGTTTGCAAGCATATGTACCGGTAACAGATTCCTCTGCGACAAAGAGAGGACTTGAAACCCCGTTACACAGTATGTCACACCATAACAACCAAATGTATGCGCGTGAGTCATTAAAACTTTTAAAACCTACATTATTTTATCTGTTCGACATTATAAAATATATTCGTATCTTATTAAAATCAAAGGTAATAGTCGTACAAACTAATCTCTCTCTCTCTCTCAATACACACATATAATATATATAGGGTGGGCCAAAAAAAGTAAGCCCTTAGCTTCATATGGGGGTAATTTTGGTCGTAAGTCCTTGAGTATAATTATATTATTATTCCATTATATTATATAGGTATATAGTAAGATTTATTGTACATGTTAGTAAAATATGAAGCTATGTATTTAAAAAACATCGAAGTAAATCGAAATAAATTAATTAAGTAGAAAGACATATTGCAGAAAATTTGTAATGCTTGTTTCCTCTGTTTCAGGAATTAACGGGCCTTTTAAATGACAAAATATACTGAAGAAAACTTCATTCTAATATAAAATTTGCGTAGAGGAAAATTATAGTGCAAACAAAAAATGCTAATTGAATTCCTGAATAAAAATTGGACAAGAAGTAAGGTAGAAGAAGTGATTTGAAAAATTACTAAAACTGGTAGTATTGCTCGAAAAGAAGTGATTGGACGGCTTCGCACTGCACGCACTGAAGAAAACATGAAAGTCGTTGCAAACCTGATTTGTAGTGAAGAAGGCCAATCTCAAACAAACAAATCTCGAAGAGAAATTGAAAGAGGAACCTGTATTTTACGAAGTACGGTGCGGAGAATCGTCAAACATGATTTACGCATGAATCTTTTCAAACGAATGAAAGTCCACCAGCTCGCATATCCTAATGAGCGGAAAAGGATAACGTGCTGCCAACGTTTGTTAGCAAGATTTTGAGCTCATACTGTTTGAGTTTATACTGTTTCGCCTTTATGGCGTCGCACGACACCCGATCGTCGCCAGAAAGGCACTTGCGAGAGCATTTCATCTTTACCCAGAAAATTATGGTATCCGCTTTCATTTAAAAATTTGGAAAATCTCTCGTTTTTGTTGAACCCGGAGCGAAGATTAACGCTGCATGCTATCAATTAATTCCCGAGAAGCATTTACCCGTCATTCGTGATAATTCAGGATTGTGATTCACCATCCAACAAGATGGGACAATTAATCACATACCAAACTCGACTGTCTTTTATTCTGGCTAATGTTCCGGACTTTATTAAAAAAGAACATTGGCCTCCGAGTAGTTCAGATTTAAATCCACATGACTATTCAATTTGGTCCACGCTGCAGGAGCTTGTCTACGAATATCCTATCAAAAATGTAACATTATTGAGCCAGGTAAACGAGGACGTTTGGGAAAAGTTTTTGCACAGATTTATCGAATGTGTTTTGATCAATGACGCTCCAGGCTAGAAGCCTGCATTCAGAAAAACGGTGGACATATTCAACAGTTATTTTAATATAAGTTTAATTTCCCTATCGTAAACAGAAGAAATATTTTTAGTAAATGCAACAGAAAATTGTGCACTTTTGTTTTGTATCCATTGAACACTGTTTTAGCAAAAAAAAAAATCTAATCAGTTTATTTTCCCACTACCTAATTTAAACCAAATGTTCTTCATATATTCAACAAGATTTTTACTTTAAATATGGCACACAAGTGCTAAATGAGTTGCCCTACATATTGAAGTATTCTATTAAAAATAAACAACCCTCAACGAAAGTTACTGACATATTAAACGAAGGGCTTACTTTTTTTGCACACCCGGTTATAAATTCTACGGTCCAAACGACTTCGTTCATGAAGAATTACTTCTCTATGTTAAATCAAAATTCCTTAGTCATATCCTCAGAGAGTGTTGCAGTTCTCTTTTTTTCATGCAATGCATCTCAATCATGTAATTACATAATCTCATGCAATCTCGTAATCTCATGTAATCATTATATGCGTTTTATATATATATATATATATATTAGTGGTGGACTGGATATCCGCATATGCGGATATCCGCATATGCGGATATCCGCTACATTTTTAACATCCGCATCCGCACTTCTGACTGCGGATGTTATGCGGATATTACCTCTAATAAATTATGCAATTTACAATTAAATTAGCTTATAATGTAGCTTATAAAGCCCAGTCATGCACATTTCATGTAAAGTATTAATTATTAATGAACAAACAAATATATAAACCTCAAAATATAAATACCAGGTAACACAGAAAATTGAATGAAACTTGTTTCATTGAATTTTCAGTGGCTGAAACTTTTGAGAAAGTTATTATTTTTGTCATAATGAAAACATTAATATTAATTTTATTTCTTATGCATTGCCTGCCATGATAGTAATATCATGAAATTTGAAAAATTGTCATATATTCATAATTCTATATTATATTGATATATTAACTAAATATCCCCATCCCGCAGATGTTGAAAAACTGACATCCGGTCCACCACTAATATATATATATATGAAAAATTATTTCATGAAGAATTACTTCTCTATGTTAAATCAAAATTCCTTAGTCATATCCTCAGAGAGTGTTGTCATATATATATATATATATATATATAAATTTTTGTTTCCCCACCTCCGTGGAAATTTATTTGCAACGCAGACGACATTTCACAGTTCAGTACCACGCCATTTGAAGTAAGCGTTTGTAAGAATGCATTTTCTCCCTTTTGTTTAATTAAATTTTACTAAAACCCTTTTACTATTCCCATATGTAGAACATAATTGTCTCAAACTCTATACCACTCTTCTTCTCTTATCATGACCCATTTACAGTAAATTTCAACCTTCTCTGATCAGCATTTAACTTATTCAAAAGTTACTTATTTTGTTTCCCTCAACCATAAAACTAATGTGCATTTTATATTTTCTTTTCCAACTAAATCCTTTTGTAGAGAACTTAACTTTACCCTAATGCCCGCCATTCCAGTACCACCAGGCTGTAAGGATGTACACTGTAGGGTGGAGCGAAAAATACCTTTTTTCTAGTATGAAGTTCTAATAGTGATTAAAAGTTGCATTTAGTGGACGATATATACCTGCCAAAATATGAGTTCATTTGCTTAATATTTTCAGCTGCCACCTGGGGGCTAAATTTAACACAATTTTGGGTAAAAAGGAAAAAAATGCTTCTATTTTAGGTTTATCAAACTATTATAAAATTTTATCTTAGAATTATCTAATAGTTTGATTAAGATTCTTAAATGATAAGAGTTCATTTTGTAAAAATGCCTTTTCATATGCTTAATATCTTCAGCTGCCACAAGAGGGCTGAATTTAACTTAAAAATGACAATTAAGTATGATTCTGTATTTACTTGAAAAAGGGAACAGTAATAAATTAGGATGTCTCTCCTCCTTTATACTGGCTTAAGACAGTTAAGAAACGTTATTTCGTGCCTTAGCGGAGTTACCACCCTTTCCCCAACCAACCTCCCTCTAGAAAGGGTTCTTGCTGAAGACTATTTAGTAATTTGCTTTTGTGTCAAATTTTGGCTGTTTTTTTCCTTGATTCTAATGTAGCACGAATCCAACCGTCTCTGTTTGTAGGTCCGCAGACTGATCCAGCAGCGTCTGTAACGAGCTTGACGCATCTCTCTACGGCTTGTGTATGACATGGAAACTGAAATAATTCTGAATGAAGAGTAGTACCATGTATGATGCATGATTGAATATCATCAAGAGAAACTCCTTTGGTTATCGGTGGTTCTGCTATCTGAAAATCTTGCCACATAATGAGATCTGTATAGTCTTTGGCATAAAAATTTATTTCTGGCACCTTAAAATACCTGAGAACATCTGTTTCTTGAATGCATGCCCTTGCTTTTATGATACGCCTAAATCCCAACTGACGCACATGCTCCCTTTCATCAGCTATCATTGCAATGAGAATGTTTTCTTGATTTGCGTAATATGCATTTCGCTGAATGACTGAATCATGTACTCTCCTAAGCTCTTCACGGAGATACTGGCTTCTTGCAATCATATGCCACATATGTTTAGCACCATATTGGCATAATGGTTTACGCTTTATCTGAAACCACATTGGTGCGTATACCCTAACAATGAAAGTAGCTAATTCTTGTAAATTGCCTGAAGGATTCTCTGTGCTTGCATATAACCGCAGAGTCCTGTTTGCTGTGGTGAGCCACCTTGAATGTGATATATTGCCTGGACTCTTATGACTAAGACTCTTTGAGAATGTTCCACTTGATATAGCCTTGTGAATTTCAAGAAGGTATTTCTGGTCAGTACTTATGTCATCTACATCAACTTCACACATGTCCTCTTGAATTTCAATGGGTTTGAAGTTAACTATGGGAAGCTTTTCACAGTCTGAAAGTGCTCGGCCAATTTCTCCTGAAAATGCTCTTGGTCCAGTAGTGGTACCATCCAAGTGATGAAACAGATGGCGCAATGGAAGTTCATTAAGGTGTAAAAGGCATATCAGCCACTGCAATGGCTTATTAAAGGTTTCTTCCAGTAATCTTATTGTGCCTCCAATACTACCAGTGTTAACCACTGTCGAATCACAGCCAACTGCAACGATGTTCCCTATATCAACATTCCTTTCTTTCAAGCAATTCACTAGCGCTGTGCAAATGTATTTAGCTTTGCCACTGGAAGGTGTCACATGTGCAAAGTACAGAGAGTGTGGTTCAGATATTATGCTGATATGCTCTTCGCGTTTGGTTCTTTGGTGGTTAGAGCCATCACTCTCCTGGACTTGAATCATTGTTTTATCCTTTCTGCCATCAAAGTATAATCCCCGCATGGTTTTTGTCTCCTATCTGTTGTAGTTCCTTTCTCTGTTTTTGTCTTTCACGTCTTAGCTTACTTCTGTCTATAATATTCCCTTTGTCTTCGGGAGTAACAATTTTAAGATCTGCCAATACTGCAGAAGCAATAGCAGCCCCAGCTCTGTCCGACATTTTAAATCTATCACAAGTAATTGCTAATGAAGGCAGTGGCTCACGCATCTGTTGTTCTGATATTACATATTGAGTCGAGGTTGTATCTTCCTCATTATCTTCAGATATCTCTTCTAGTTGTTGAAGTTCACTTGTCTCTGTTTCGATTTGTAAGTTGGACGTATTGATTATAGCAGCACTAGTTGTTTGTGAGGATTCCAGACGTGCTTTTTCCATTTCCTTTCGATGTTCTCCTGCTTGTAATCGTCTTGTGTGTGCTATGTCAATGCTTCCTATCACCATTATTCTGCGTGTTCGTTGGTCATTTAAAAAATCCTGCTCTTTTGGAGGGACTTTCTTACTCTTTTCACATGAGCATCTCCTAAACTCCTTACATTTGCAGGTGCAGATGTCAAACAAAGTGCATTTTGAAGAGTTTTCAAATTCTTCAAGCTGATTTTTGTACTTAGGCTGATCCTTGCGTGACTTGTATGGCTTTAATAAGGACCTGTATTTATCATGGTACACTCGCATCATCTGCAAAACGCGTGTATGTGAAACTATTGGCAAAGAGGCCTTCTTCCAAATATTTTCTACCTTTTTGGAAACTGCCTCTGCTATTTCAGAAAATGAAGGCTCCTTGTTATTCATCTGCTCCTTCACTAAATGTTTTGTGAACAGGTAATCTTTCATAATGCAGTTATAAGTTGGTAGTTGCATATCACTCATCTCACAAGGTACTTCAGATATGGCACACTTCATATGTTCTCTAGAGAGTGAAATGTTTATATTTAGTATTTGATGCCATAATATTTTTAAGAAAAATTCACAATCACAAAATATCCTGTAACATCAAAACATTATATAATTAATATATATAATATATTTTATAAGTACTATATATAATATATTATATAAATATATAATATATTATATAAATAAACTAAAATTATATAATACATTATAACAAGCATTTTATAATAAAATCAATATTATCTCTATATAAATCACTAAAATAAAGTTTTATAATATTCCGATCATATTAAAAAACTCTCCGATCAACTGAGCGACTAGGCCTACTACCTAAGAAGACAAGTGTTAACACACTGTTCTAATGACTCACAGAAAGAAATTCCTTCACACCAAAACCCTCCCCCACAACCCTCCCCAAACCCTCCCCCACAACATTCAGTGTAGTCTCAACATGACTCAGTTACTCTAAATTGTGTTAACTTCAGCTCTCTTGTGGTAGCTGAAGATATTAAGCATATGAAAAGGCATTTTTACAAAACGAATTCCTATCATTTAAGAATCTTAATCAAACTATTAGATAATTCTAAGATAAAACTTTTTAATAGTTTGACAAACCTAAAATAGAAGCATTTTTTTCCTTTTTACCCAAAATTGTGTTAACGTTAGCCCCCTGGTGGCAGCTGAAAATTTTAAACAAATGAACTCATATTTTGGCAGGCATATTTCGTCCACTAAATGCAACTTTTAATCACTATTAGAACTTCAGACTAGAAAAAAAGTATTTTTCGCTCCACCCTAAATTGTAGTTATGTTAAATTACACTGGTTGACAATATCGAACTTTTTATTTGTCACATGAACAAAAATGGGTGGATTTTATAGGTTTTTTACCGCTGAGTTCAAAAATGGCCTCGAAATTTTTCCATCACCCACCAATATTGAGTGAATCGAAAGTGAAATTTGGACTAATTTATAGGCGAAATAGCAATATCAAAGTAGAAAATGCATATTGAATTCACCTAAAATGTGGCTACTGATGATTTACGCTTGTATTTCGCCTCTGGGCCATCCCTTGACAATGTCCAGCAGTAGTCATCCAACATGCTGGGGCTCCACTTGCCTTGGTATCGCTTCTCCATCGTGGATATTTGTTGATGAAAGCGTTCCCCATGCTCATCACTAACATCGCCTAAGTTTGTTGGGAAGAAGTCGAGATGTGAGTCAAAATAATGAATTTTCAACGGCATGTTGCACCCCACGTCTTTGTAGGCCTTGGGAAGTTCTTCAACAAGTGACTCTTAATTTTCGGCCTTGAAGTTTCCGAGGAAATTTGTGTTCACTACTTTAAATGCTCTCCAAGCTGCTCCTTCAACATCATTTAGAGTTTCATCAAACGCCCTGTCTCTAGGCCTGTTCAAAAATCAACTTTTTCTTATTTTCATAGGTTTCTGTACATTTTTCCATGCCTTTTGATCTGAAAAAGCCGAAAATCACAACTATTTTGACCTAGGATGTTGGGAAGCATTGCCGCATGGAGCTTTAATTTTTCTGCCTTGAAATCGGCCAAAGCGCCAATTCCGGGGTCCCTTGAATTATGTTTTGCACTTTAACTTTTGATCTAAACAAGATAGAGCAACAAATTAGGTATCAAATGGAAGAGCATAAAATTAATAAATAATAATAATAATAATAATAATAATAATAATAATAATAATAAATAAATAATAATTAATAATAATAATAATAATAATAATATCTATCATTTTCAGGAAACAACAGAAACTCAATCAGAATCTAGAAAACCATCTACAAGTTACAACTTCACAAAGGCATTAAGCAAGGAGCTGAGGGAGCTCCGTGGGCGCACAGTTGATATCTCAGAACCTCGACGTACTGTCCACAGGCAGGTGTCAACTGGGCCATCTACCAGATCTCTCACTGAAACTTTCCTGGTTGGATACCCTTCAGCTTTTATCAGTGGTTCTCAGCTTCCCACCAACAGACAGGCGTTCCAGTATTTCCTTAATCTTCAGAATTTACCGGAAAATGCAGGGAGGCCCATGGTTCAAGACCTTGCATATGAAAAGTTGAATCTATCATCCCATTCTGGCAGATGGCTAGGATCAAGACAATGACCAAGTACAACGCAATGAAGCTCTTCATGAAACTACATGAGAAACATCGTGCTCTGGTGAAAAGCAAAGGAAGAGCAAGTAACCCTGGAGGAAAAAGAGAAGCATTTGTGCTGGAATTAGACAGCCTGTTCGATATAGGAGCTCCAGATGCAATCCAGGAAATACAGAACAACAGACTGTTATCCAGAGAGAAGAAAGATGAGGATATCAGGTTCTACGAAGACCAAAAGACTGAGAGGAAAGGTCATATGTCTGGTCATGACAAGATTTTTGAGAGAAGATCCCTGCAGCAAGCAGCGAGGAATGAAAGACTGCAGCATAGACAAGAACAAGGTAAAACTAATTACTTTGAACGTTACAAAAAGTTTTAAGTTTTACTCCATTGCGATATTTAGCATGTACTTAACAATTACTGTCTTAACATGTTGTACTATTTTACAGCTGCAGCAGAACAAGAGGCAGTTGTTCATGTGGATGACATTACCTGGGGTGACTCAACTGACAACGACGCTAACACAGAGGACATGGATTACCATCAGCCTCGTCCTGGATGTTCTCACCATCAAGACACTGTGACTAGTGTGACTTTGACGTTTCCAAGGAAGGTCATGGAATGTGATGTCATCTGCAATACAGCTGATCGTCTTGGTTTATCAGACAATCAAGTTACTGCCATGGTTTCTGCCACCTTGAAAGCTGGAGGGGCTGATCTGGATAACTTCGTCATCTCAACCTCAACAACACGTCGCAACAGTATGCTGTCCAGGTATAATATCAGCCAGAGTCACATGTCCAAGTTTTGTGAAAACCCCCCACAGTACGCTGCCTTACACTGGGATGGAAAGTTGTTCAAAGATGTCTTGGGCAGTGAACCTGGAAGTACCTCAGAGACTTTAGCTGTGCTAGTGTCTGGTCCACCTTCATACACTGAAGGAAAGTTATTGGGAGTACCTGTCATCGACAATTCTTCTGGCACAGCTCAGGCTGAGGCTTCAATAGATTTACTGGAGACATGGGAACTTACGGATAATGTTACTGCCCTTGTTTTTGACACTACATCCAGTAACAGTGGAGTTCACAGAGGAGCTGCCAAACTGCTAGAGAAAATGCTGAACAAAAAGGTGTTTTATCTGGCCTGTCGACATCACATCCTGGAAATCCTAGTAGGAGCAGTTTGGGAGAAGCTGTTTGGGAAGGTGAAGGGCCAGATAATCCCTGGTTTGAGCATCTGAAGGATGTTTGGACGGACTTGTCCAAGGAAAACCCAAAGATGCTGGCTATCAACAGCAAATGGCTGAAGGAAAAGAAGAAGAACAGTGAAGAAATACTCCAAGACATTCTAACAGCAGAAAGGCTTCCAAGAGCCGACTACAGGGAAATGGCTGAACTGACAGTCATTGTTCTTGGAGGAACGCCTCCTCGAGGTATTCACTGGAGTCGACCAGGCGCCATTCATCAGGCCAGATGGATGGCCAGAAACCTGTACTCCATGAAAATGCTGATGTTTGCAGATCAACTTGAGTACGACGAAGACTGTATCAAAGCTGGAAAGACTCAACACCTTCCTTGCGCTGTTCTACACTCCTGTATGGATGATGTCAATGTCTGCTGCAGATGCTCCCGTGAATGATCTAAGTCTAATCCAGGACATGTTGAAGTACAAGAAAACTGACCCAGAGCTTGCTGATGCAGTACTTAATAAGATGGAAAACCACAAATGGTACCTGACGCAGGAAGTCGTGCCATTTGCCCTGTTCAGCAGTAGATTGAGTGACACATTGAAGCACGACATTGCTGCCCAGTTACATGCCACTGAGAAGCCAGACAGCTTCAGAACAGGAAAGCCTCTATTCCAGAGAGTCACAGCTAAGACCACCCTGGTTGATCTCATTGGCCCAGAATCACATTTCCTGCTGGACACACTGAACATTGGATCCGAGTGGCTTCTGGAACCTGTCACGTCTTGGCCACAGAATGAGGACTACAGAAAAGCGTTGGACTATGTTAAGAATCTGAAAGCGGTGAATGACATTGCTGAACGTGGTGTCAAGATGATGAGCGACTTTGCAAATGTCATAACAACAGATGCCAACAGACGCCGCTTTGACAGCTTCAAGAAACAAACTCTCAACAACTGACTGTGTAAATGTCATTATGAAATTAATCATCATGTAATGCTTTCACTTCTTGATCGATTAGACTTGTGACAAAATGTTAATTTCAAATTTGTGTCATGAATAAGGCGCCTTGTCTGCCTTGAGTGTGAGAAAACGAATTTTGTGATATTTCTGAAATCTTTGTATGTACCAATGTGCCATTTCTTGTTCCAAGACTATCATAATTGTATATGTTAGAAAGAGGATTAAAAACACTTTAATTTGGTGCCTATTTTGTTGCTCTATCTTGTTTAGATAAAAAGTTATAGTGCAAAACATGATTCAAGGGACCCCGGAACTGGTGCTTTTGGCCGATTTCAAGGCAGAAAACTTAAAGCTCCATGCGGCAATGCTTCCCAACAACCTAGGTCAAAATGGTTGTGATTTTCGGCCTTTTCTGGTCAAAAAGCATGGGAAAAAGTACAGAAACCTATGAAAATAAGAAAAAGTTGATTTTTGAACAGGGCTACCCTGTCTCTCATGATTTCTTTAATTTGCGGGACCACAAATATCCCTTCTTTGATTTTGACCTCGCTGAGCCTCGGAAATTTCTGTTTCAAGTAGAGACCCCCTCCTCCCTCTGCCATTTTGATCCATAGCCTTAACAAAAATTTTCCATTAAACAAAGTTTAATATGTAGTGGTGGCAACATACTTTTTGGATTAAGCAAGAGGTGAACTGGTGAGATTTTTATGCTCTGAATCAACGCTTGTCGAAGTGGCCATTGCTTGTCTTTGAGTAATGGCTTTCCCGTGCTCTGCTCTCCCATTCACAGAGGAAACAACAGATTTCGTATAACCCCC
Organism: Bathynomus jamesi; assembly: GCA_023014485.1. NCBI lineage: Eukaryota > Metazoa > Arthropoda > Malacostraca > Isopoda > Cirolanidae > Bathynomus > Bathynomus jamesi. Next base: position 923,216 of record JAJOZX010000117.1, read on the forward strand.
AGTTGTAAACCAAAGAAGTGCAATCACTTTTCCAGTCTCCACATATATGCCAAGAGTATTTATCATATTGGATATGTTTCACAAGCAGGTGCATATTGTCGTATGATTCCTTCATATGTACGGCATGTGCTAATGGAACTGAAGGGTATTTATTTCCATTATGGAGTAATACAGTTTTTAAACTCAGCTTCGAGGAATCAAAATTAGGCCCCATTCGTTTTTGGATCATGTTTTGGCCAAGGGTTTTTCATGAGAGGGTAGAAAGTTTCTTTGATGCTTGCGGTAAAAAAAGATATCTTAGTGACTTTTTCTTGAAGATTCCAACCTTTCAACCTGGAAGTTTCGAAAGTTCGATTGATCTTTTTGGACAATTTCAGATCACAGACAAGCTCGCTCAGGTCTGCTTGAGATATTAAGTGAGGCTCTGTCGATGAACAATGGTTCAAACATTGGATCAACATCGTCCGTCAGTAAACCATGTTGAGCTTCGTCATTACTATTGTACATCAATTTCATTTTCATCATCTAAACTCCACGTTTCCGGTGGCCTTGGTACTGGAAAATGTTTATTATGTAAAACAGGCCTTATGGCTGATGGTAAATTTGGGTACTGGTACTACTGTACCATATGTTTAGATTTCGCAGTAATGCCTAGTATATTTGTTAAGCAGAAATAACAATCCGTTAAATGGTCTTTCGGCTCTTTCCATATCATCGGAACAGCAAACGGCATTTGACGAGACCCATTTAGCCAGCCTGTCAGAAGTCTTAAACACGTGATACAGCATATATGAGGTGCCCACATCTTGTTCTGATACCCCACCTTGCAACCAAAATAAAGTTCGTATGCTTTTTTGACGAGAGGGGTAAAATTTCGCCTTTGAAATTTAAATGTTAACTCTCTGTACACATAACAGAAACAGTTTGGATGGTTGACACACTTGCGTGGCATTCTGTCATGAAACAATACGAACGCACTGACACAAAAAAATGATTAAGGAAAATCACGAATAAAATGCACGATGTTCACTGAGTGAAATCAAATGAGTAACTGACAAATGAAAGTCAACAGTGACGTGTAGCAACTTATAAGCAGAGGAAGAGGAAGGGGCAGACCTCGCCCCCTTCCTATTCTCACTCAAATCCTAAGTAATTTAAATTCATGTGTCACTCTAAAACTGCGGGTGATAGAACAATTCTGCTTTCATTTTCGTAATCAACGTAAAAAATTACACATAGTTCAAGTAAAAATATCTCTGTGACAAAAACTTTGTTGACCAGTGTTATCAAAAGAAAAATTCCGACTCCACAGGAACTATTTCATTTCTTATTGGTTTACCCCCGGGAGTATTCAGAGTCAAAACTTTCCAATGACAATTGTAATTTAGATATATCCCCACTCAATTCTTAATGTAATGTACTGTTAAAGACACTTACTCCTAAGCTCCTCCTGATAAGGGGTGGCACTTAATTTGCATCTTCTCCTATTCCAAGGTTATTTAAACCCTGGGATCGTCGACGACGGGGTTCTTTGCTCTTCACTTGTACTTTATCAACGCAGGCTAGTAGAATGGACGCAAAAGGGAAGAGAGCAGAGCTATTGCAATGTTGATCAAATGAGTGCCAGTGTCAACCCCCACCACCCCCAGGGTGCAAAAAAAAGAAAGGGAGAAATCCCCCAGCTTGCTGGGGGATTCCACCTAACTTAAGAGACTTTGGGGGAGAAGTTGGGGCGGCTTCACCCCCCAAAGGGGTTTCCCTAGCTGAGGAAGGTAAGAGAGGAAGCGAGAGAGGAAGAGAGCATCCATCGTCTGCGGGACACAGACGCATAATAAGATTTCATCCGAGCATCTGATGGCTTAGAAGTATCTTTCAGCCAGTTGGCTTAATCTGGCTTAGAAGGCGTAAATAGCAGGTGTATGTGTATATATATTAATAACGTTTGAGTTGCCAGATTGTGCTATTTATTTAGAGATATTTTTGACAGTTGGCTTAGAAATCCGTCAGTCGGCTTAGAAGGCGTAACCAGCGATTTGATATTCATATATATATATATTTATTGAAGGTGCATTGTTTATATATATTCCCATCTCCCTACTTAATCCTTAATATCATTTATACTGTATATACAACCAAAAGAATTACATAAAACACCATTACATCATTCTGTTTATTTAGAAGAGTTAAGGGAAATAATTCATGAAATATATAGGAAATAAATATACATTCAAAAATAATATACATCAAAAATACACACATTAAACGATATATATAAATATATACATTTTTAAATAATAATATTAGTACGGGAGAAATCTATATACATATTTAATATATATATGAGCAAATACACAATTATATATACTGTATAAACAGCAAAACTTATATATAAAATCAAAAATAATAATAGTACAGGATAAAACTGTATACTCATTTAATGTATGTACGAGCAAATACACACTTATATATATATATATATAACAGCAAAACTTATATAAAATAATAATAATAGTAAAGGGTAAAACTATATACCCATTTAATATGTGTACGAGCAAATACAAACTTATATATATAAACTTCAAATAATATACAGCAAAATACATACACTTTATGTTCTACTGCGCTTAAGTAAAATACTAAACTCACACGTGATCGAGTCTACAGTTACATCATTGTGCTTTGTACTGTGCAATAAATACGATTTAACATTATTTCACCACTCGAGGTGTGTGGGCTTCTATACTCAATGTAAAGGGCCTTCAATTCGTTCAATACTATTTTTGTGTCCACTTTACAATTGGTTGGCAAATTATCACTCTCTTTAAACACTGACAGAATACAATCAAAAGGACGCACAAAGAGGGCATCGTTAGCCACAACATCATTATTAAATTCAAGTTTATAAACACTCCTTTCCAATCGAGTGTTTTTTCTTACCGATCCGAGCTTTTCAATCGTGGACTCTTCTTCACCACGCATAGCGGCAGTTCAAATAATTTTCTAAGTCGTAACGACAGCTGCTCATTATATAAAGAAACAATTCCTCAGGGTGAACAATGTAGGCGAGAACCTTTTAAATAAGCATCCAGCTCTAGATCATTCTTGCCTTGTTCAGTCCTACACTTAGTAAACCCGTCGAGCAGAGTGGTGTATGCGTATTCAAGAACCGTATCAAAATAAACCATATCGGTAACACCTGCATCTAATATAGGCTTTACCTTGCTGAAACCGACGATTTCAAACATTCTCTAGAGGATGAAGCGGTTTCGCGTGGGGACAAGAACGTTATTATCAGATTCCTTCTTCCACATCAGCCGTATATCAATGCATGACTGATCGTTATTTATAACGTACAAACAATGGCATATGAGGGGGGTATCACTAATCTGTTCTCTTCTTGTACCTACACCTGAAGGTATTTTATAACGATCCTCACCCCACTTCTCAACTATCACGAAGACTTTGTTCACCTCCTCAACACTTAAATAAACAACATTACGTTCACCAGAGTTTGCTTGTCTACATGTCGTTTGAAGTACATAGTACACACGCAGTGACGTCGTCACGGACACGTCGTATACTGCATTGAGAATGCTGCTCAAAAGAAGCTCCATCGTTTTCTATTGTGAGAGTGGACGTCCAGTCGGGTCAAGCTCTGAGATGACTATGAGCAACCGGTGCGCGGTTTAGCTCGGAGACAGGTGTGGAGAAGTGAGTCACAAGGACGAGTCATATCAAGCGTTAATATTTCGTGTACGAGTTTGTTCCAGCATGAAAGAATCATGCGAGTACTTTTGCCCATTATATTGGGCAATCATAATTTTTCCGATACATGGGGCAATATCGGCTTTAATGTTTTATCACTCCCCAGATTGCGCATTAGGTATTTTTTGTTCATTTCCACGAACTAAACACATTTTATTCACAATCCGGCGCACTATTTGAGAGAAACATGTGCCCGTATTTATCCTTCTTGCTTAGCAGTCGATACTCGTCTCTAAATTCTATTAAAAAAAGACAGGCCTTTATCCACAACCTCAAAACGAACCTCGTCATGATATATATGAATGTAGTGGTAAAATTATTTAGACTATACATGATGACAAGATTTACATTCTCAGCCACAGGGTACGCGTACTTGGTGTGATGCAGCATGACATAATACCGCTTGTCATACCACTTCTGCACCTGTTGTTTCTTTCACTTCACGGTATATGTACCCTTTTATACAGTTAGCCCTACAACGTAGTCCATTACATAGTTTGTGCCGCGAAATCCGTCAATGCTATAGCCAGAATATGCAGAGAGTATTTGATCTTCTTGCCCCTGACGCTTCACATGGTTCAATGTAGCCTTAAAAGTCTCAAAGGAGAGAGGGCGAGGGAGTCTTTCAGTATTCACCACATCTTCCGACTTTACCGAATACCACTTTATAAAAGTCGAGCACGCAATATCAAAGGTCGCCATCACTATTTTTCGTCTACGTGAGAATTCTTCAAATATACATCTGAGATCCAGGACTTGCAGCGGCCAACTGAGCACGCAGGGGTAGAGATTAGGGTTTCTTTCCCGGAATCCCGGGATCTCGGCTGTTTTTATTGGGTTTGAAAATCCCGGGAATTGGACAAATATCCCGGGAATCCCGGAATTAATTTTAAAATTACTTAATTTATTTTTTATTGATTTATTTGTTTTTTCTTTTGTTATTAGAAGGCTCTTGGGTAGAATTAAAGAAAACTGCATAATATTTACCACATTTTATTCTACTTTTCTGCTTTCTTAAATGAACACCTACTAGCATTAGCAACTTAGAGCAATCTAAAAGTGAGCCCGTATGCCAAATACTGGCCGAGGGAATGTCGCTAGCACTGCGTATAATACAAGGAACCGAGTCTCAGTATATTATCTCGCGATCGCAGGCAACTCATCTTGCTCAGAGTTTAAGCAAGCATTTGAAGCAAGAACTGCAGTTATTCGAAACAATAGGGAACAGAACTTCAAACATCATGAATTTATTTGATGCACTGAAAACCATTCCGCCAACCTCTGTGGAATCAGAAAGAGCCTTTTCTGCAGCAGGTTTATTTATCACCAAGTTGAGAACTCGTCTTAGTGATAGAAGTATCGATTGTTTATGTTTTTCAAGAAGCTATTTTAAAAATGTTGATTGACTCTAAATATTTTAAGATAAATATTTTAAGATAAAATATTTTAAGATAAAAGGATGAAATTATTTTTTCTAATGAAGTTTATTTTATTTTTATTTTTTTGTATTGACTAAATATTTTAAGATAAAATATGTTGAGATAAAAGGTATAAGTTATTTTTTTTTAATGATGTTTCCTTTCCTTTTTCTTTTTTATTTGCAAATGCACTTAATTATAATTGAAGGAATATAATATTTTAGCCCTTTATTTGTCCCCTGCAGATGAATAGCATGAAAAATATTATGTTTAATAAATAATAAATAGCTACCACTGATTGGTAAACTCAATTCAAGTATTACAATGCAAAAGTGGTCATCTAGGCATAAGTAATTGGTTATCCCAATTCTAAAAGGGTATTTTATCACTGAACAATAAAAAAAATTACCGTTCTCTTAAATATACAACCATTTCCTGGATTTCCCGGGATCCCGGGAATTGGCTTCATTTTTCGGGGAATTCCCGGGATTTCCCGGGATAAAGAACGCTGCATATAAGGAGAAACCCTAGTAGAGATATGCCCAGGTAGTAGCAGGAGTCACGTGACTCTTTGATCGATCTTGCAGTGGGCGGAGCTTATGACTTTTTTCTGCACACACACACACACACACACACAAAGGAGAAAATGAAACCCTAATTGAAACACGATTTATTTAATAAACATATTCAAATATACGTAATAAATAAAATAAACATATCGTTAACGGGTAAATAGACATATATATATATATATATATATATAGTTATGCGGGTTGCTTCTACAGAGCTTCAATTTAATATTTAGGAGAAATCCAATGACAAGGAGAAATGTAAATGCCATGAAAAGTCTTCTTTAATGCGCAACGTTTCGAGCAATACGCTCATCTTCAGGCTGTTTAATAACAATGTGAAATTAAAATCAATATTGAATGAAAAACAAACAGAAAATTTCTATAACCTATTCATAAAGACAAATTTTAAAAGACTGAGAAAAGAGGGTTAAATTCTAAGTTATACAGATTTACATATAAAATTAAGAAGCTATTTTTAAATACATATAGTAAATGTGAAATTAATACACTGGAAAAATTAACAATAGTACACTGGAATAATGAAACTAACTAACCTTACACTGCATTTCCGAGGCTAGACTAATTTGAGCAGAGGCAAACGAAAAACAAAGATGGCGAGGGCGATTGGGGAAGGGGGATTATAAGGAATTGGGGAAGGAGGAGGGATCATAGCAAATTGAGGGACGGCGATGAGTCAACATTAGACTAGGGGACAATGTTTTAATGAAAAGCGATTCAAAATTCTTAGTGAGTTGGGACAAGTATTACAACCAAGAATTTTAAAATTGTCTAAAGTGACATCAGTTTTACATTTTATGCTGTGTTCGCGAATACTGGAAACTTCTTTAGTTTTTAAAATTTTACCTGTTCGGCCACTTATTCCCATATGCGAATAAAATCTAGCCCTGAGAGAGCGAACAGTGCTGCCAATGTAATTCCCAAGGAGACACCTAGGGCAGGTAAATAAATATACAACACCGCTACGCAACGAGTCAGGGGTTCGATCCTTCGCTGAGAAAAAGCTACCTAAAGACGTTTTATTAATAAATATGATGCGGAAATCAGTATGATAAAAAAATTTCCTTAACAATTTTGTAAATTTAAGCTTAAATTCCTTATTCAAAGGACCCATTTCAGGTACCAAGAAATATTTTATATCCTTCGGCACTGTAATACATGGAAGTTGAGGGCTATAAACATTATTTAAGAAGGATCTAATTAGTTTGTCTACATATTGAACAGGAAAACTATTATTAGTAAAGTATGATCTTAGATTATTAAATTCATCATTAAGTAAGGTAAAACTAGAGGTCAAATTATATCCTCTGAACAGGAGAGTTTTAATACAAGACATCTTATAGTTGAAATCAGTAAAACTAAAAAAATTCATGCCCAAACCAGTGAAAGTGGGTTTCCTGTAAACTGATGTAGTAATAGAATCACCGTTTTTCGAAATTAAAAGATCTAAGAAGGGGAGGGAGCCATTTTGCTCAGTTTCCATTGTATACGTTATATTGGGGTGCAAAGAATTTAGGAAGTTAAAGAATTGTTGCGCTTGTACCGCATTATCAAAGACTGCTATCGAATCATCAACGAAGCGTCGATAGAAAATTGGCTTGAGATGAGTGGGAGATTGTCTAAAAATTACACTTTCTAAATGAGTCATAAAAAATCAGCTGCTAACGGTCCGACAGGTGATCCCATCCCTACCCATCAATTTGTTGGTAAACCTTATTGTTGAAAGTGAAATAGCATTGTTTGAAGACCAATTCTAAAAGTTCCTTAAAATGAGACAATGAAAAACCATGAAAATTATCAACTGAGCTAAAAACCCTATCTAAAATAATGGCAATAGTTTCAGATACAGGTACATTTGTGAAAAGCGACTTTACATCAAAACTGACAAAAAACTTTTTTGAATCGAAGTTTTTACCAAGGAGGTCTTTTTGGAATTCAAACGAGTTATTTATAGTGTAAGCATTTTTCGCAAAGGGGGACAGGAGACGAACAACAAATTTTGCCAATTGAAAGGTGGGTAAGTTATACGAAGCTAAAATAGGACGGAGAGGTGTTCCAGCTTTATGGATTTTAGGCAGACAGTATAATTGAGCAAGATTAGCACCAGATGCGAACAACTGAGAGTAAGTATCATTTTTTATTATCTTTAAGGACTTTAGTCGTGACAGAAATCTATTAACCTGGTCTTCTAACCTTACAATGACTTTATTGACAGGTTCTAGAATTTGTTTGAATTTAGTAAGATCACTTAGGATTTCATTAGTTTTGTTTATGTAGTCCGATTTATTCAAAATAACCACTCCGTTACCCTTGTCTGGTCTAGTCACAACAATCTCCTGGTTCTTTGCCAAATTCTTAATACACTGCAAATCACTCTTCCTAAATATGAAAGATTGAAATTTAAGATTTCTAAGTTTATGAAAAAATTCTTGAGTTAAATTTGAGAACTGACATTTGAAATTATTGAATCACCCACATGGGGAACATTTTTCAAGCCATTGAAAAATTTTTCAAAGTAAAGAAAAAACGAAGGCTTATATATTTGAAACAACGGAAGCTTAAATTGCAAACCAAGTGACAGTAAAAACTTTTCCCGAGGGGAGAGTGTGTAACTAGAAAGATTCGAAATTACCTTTCTGAATTGAAAAAATTTGGTGAATTCATTCAAAGCCTTTAATTTACGTCACGTTCGTTGTTTCAAATATATAAGCCTTCGTTTTTTCTTTACTTTGAAAAATTTTTCAATGGCTTGAAAAATGTTCCCCATGTGGGTGAATTCAATAATTTCAAATGTCAGTTCTCAAATTTAACTCAAGAATTTTTTCATAAACTTAGAAATCTTAAATTTCAATCTTTCATATTTAGGAAGAGTGATTTGCAGTGTATTAAGAATTTGGCAAAGAACCAGGAGATTGTTGTGACTAGACCAGACAAGGGTAACGGAGTGGTTATTTTGAATAAATCGGACTACATAAACAAAACTAATGAAATCCTAAGTGATCTTACTAAATTCAAACAAATTCTAGAACCTGTCAATAAAGTCATTGTAAGGTTAGAAGACCAGGTTAATAGATTTCTGTCACGACTAAAGTCCTTAAAGATAATAAAAAATGATACTTACTCTCAGTTGTTCGCATCTGGTGCTAATCTTGCTCAATTATACTGTCTGCCTAAAATCCATAAAGCTGGAACACCTCTCCGTCCTATTTTAGCTTCGTATAACTTACCCACCTTTCAATTGGCAAAATTTGTTGTTCGTCTCCTGTCCCCCTTTGCGAAAAATGCTTACACTATAAATAACTCGTTTGAATTCCAAAAAGACCTCCTTGGTAAAAACTTCGATTCAAAAAAGTTTTTTGTCAGTTTTGATGTAAAGTCGCTTTTCACAAATGTACCTGTATCTGAAACTATTGCCATTATTTTAGATAGGGTTTTTAGCTCAGTTGATAATTTTCATGGTTTTTCATTGTCTCATTTAAGGAACTTTTAGAATTGGTCTTCAAACAATGCTATTTCACTTTCAACAATAAGGTTTACCAACAAATTGATGGGTAGGGATGGGATCACCTGTCGGACCGTTAGCAGCTGATTTTTTATGACTCATTTAGAAAGTGTAATTTTTAGACAATCTCCCACTCATCTCAAGCCAATTTTCTATCGACGCTTCGTTGATGATTCGATAGCAGTCTTTGATAATGCGGTACAAGCGCAACAATTCTTTAACTTCCTAAATTCTTTGCACCCCAATATAACGTATACAATGGAAACTGAGCAAAATGGCTCCCTCCCCTTCTTAGATCTTTTAATTTCGAAAAACGGTGATTCTATTACTACATCAGTTTACAGGAAACCCACTTTCACTGGTTTGGGCATGAATTTTTTTAGTTTTACTGATTTCAACTATAAGATGTCTTGTATTAAAACTCTCCTGTTCAGAGGATATAATTTGACCTCTATTTTACCTTACTTAATGATGAATTTAATAATCTAAGATCATACTTTACTAATAATAGTTTTCCTGTTCAATATGTAGACAAACTAATTAGATCCTTCTTAAATAATGTTTATAGCCCTCAACTTCCATGTATTACAGTGCCGAAGGATATAAAATATTTCTTGGTACCTGAAATGGGTCCTTTGAATAAGGAATTTAAGCTTAAATTTACAAAATTGTTAAGGAAATTTTTTTATCATACTGATTTCCGCATCATATTTATTAATAAAACGTCTTTAGGTAGCTTTTTCTCAGCGAAGGATCGAACCCCTGACTCGTTGCGTAGCGGTGTTGTATATTTATTTACCTGCCCTAGGTGTCTCCTTGGGAATTACATTGGCAGCACTGTTCGCTCTCTCAGGGCTAGATTTTATTCGCATATGGGAATAAGTGGCCGAACAGGTAAAATTTTAAAAACTAAAGAAGCCTCCAGTATTCGCGAACACAGAAAATGTAAAACTGATGTCACTTTAGACAATTTTAAAATTCTTGGTTGTAATACTTGTCCCAACTCACTAAGAATTTTGGAATCGCTTTTCATTAAACATTGTCCCCTAGTCTGAATGTTGACTCATCTGCGTCCCTCTAATTTGCTATGATCCCTCCTCCTTCCCCAATTCCTTATAATCCCCCTTCCCCAATCGCCCTCGCCATCTTGTTTTCCCGTTTGCCTCTGCTCAAATTAGTCAGCCTCGGAAACTGCAGTGTAAGGTTAGTTAGTTCATTATTCCAGTGTACTATTGTTAATTTTTCCAGTGTATTAATTTCACATTTACTATATGTATTTAAAAATAGCTTCTTAATTTTATATGTAAATCTGTATAACTTAGAATTTAACCCTCTTTTCTCAGTCTTTTAAAATTTGTCTTTATGAATAGGTTATAGAAATTTTCTGTTTTGTTTTTCATTCAATATTGATTTTAATTTCACATTGTTATTAAACAGCCTGAAGATGAGCGTATTGCTCGAAACGTTGCGCATTAAAGAAGACTTTTCATGGCATTTACATTTCTCCTTGTCATTGGATTTCTCCTAAATATTAAATATATATATATATATATATATATATATATATATATATATATATATATGTGTGTGTATATATGTAACATTCACGTACTCTAGTACCCAACGGGTACGGTATCATAGGTAACAGGCACCTGGTAACGTTTCCTATAGGTGTTCGGCACACCTTTGTGCCCCTAAGTTCCTTCACGCCCCCAGTTTCTGTGCCTGAAAATTGTGGGTCCCCACAGGCAGTTGGGACGATTGGTCACCCTCATCTTCTAAGCACACTAGCTCCTTCAACGAGTCAAAGTTAACGACCCGTCGGTTCGCCTAGTTAAGCGTGATATCCTTAGCCTTCACGATATATTTCATCTCTTCCACCACCCTTACCCGTACCCCATAAGTTCTTGGACCTGTTGATACAAAGGAGTCAGCATATGCACTAACACTATACTCATCCTTGATCTCGTCAGTCAACTCCCCAAGGAATTTACCAAAAGGCGGCATGTATTCCCCCTCCCCCGCTGTGAATATTACGCTATCTGTGTCAGCGTACAGGAACAACCGCCCAAGAGAGTGCAGTAGACCTAAAGCTTGATACGTGCGTATGCGGTTGTGAAGCTGTCTACAGGTATGTTTGTAACACGTGAGGTGTCTGTGGCCAATTGGTGATGTGCTTTATTATGTACGTGTTACCTACATTCATGATCTCCATGACCTCTTTATCGGGGGCATTGGCATAATCCCACACCTCGTTATAACTTTGGGCCAAATGAACGTTTCCCTTGCCTGTATTCTGTGCAAACTTGCCGCAAAGACTATTTAGACACAACTTTGCACTAATGCGCTTGCTAGGGTTCTTAACAATTTTGGCCTGGTCAAGTTGTATCCCTTCACGGTCACGGTAGCGCTGAATATACTCCGATTTTTCACCCTCGCTCTCAACTCCTCACGGGTAACCTGACGCTTCTACTTTATTCCTCGAAAATGTATTTATATACGGCGTGAAAAGGTTGGATAACTTCTGAAACCTCCACACCTCATATATCTTCAATATTCTGTAACCATGGCGAACGGCTAGGAACAGCTCAGGACTTGTAAATACACCTCTGATCTTCCGTTGGTTGCGTGTGTAATTACATTCCCCATTGTTCTCCTCTGCGCACTTCACGCACAGGGGAAACATGAGCTTGTGATCAAAACGGCGGGTAGGATCGGCATCCATAAATCGCGAGGGGGGGAGCACGTCTACGAAAGAAAGACCGAAATAGTACTTGTTCAAATTTATTGAGAACACCTCGATGGTGGGCAGGTCAGGTCCCACCATTTTTTCAGGTGCACCTACGGGGTACGGATTGTTCTTCATCACGTAGGGATATAAAGAACAGAAGTCATATTAATGGAGTTTCACGGACTCTGTAGGAGGAAAGTATAGCTTGAAATGGTTTGTACTCCCTCCGAACAAGCTCTCACCGCATTTTATAGGATCCAACACCATTGAACGCTTGATCGTGTTTATTTCTTCACGGTACTGACCATCTGTTTCCATCCGTACATCATACTCATGTTCCCACAAGATCTTGTAAGTGAACTGGGTACCTATAAGCTGATCGCGGGTGCAGGTCCATACAAGACTGTCGGCAAGAGATCTACCGTGGATATCTCCTACGATTCCACACTCAGGACGTGGTCATCCATGCCACCAGCAACCGTTAAAGGAGTACACAGTCTTCTCACCAGTGGCACGGTTTTCGCTTAGACCGTCAACCCCAAAAACACGACCTTTGATCTTAATGGGTACCTCCCCCGTGTTGCAGGCATGTTTTATGTATACACCGGTTTGCTGCTGTAGGTTTATGAGCCAGTAAATAGCCTTATGCCCATAACTGCGAGGGTTGTTTCTGTGAATGACGGCTAAGGTGTCTTTAGGCAAGATATTGTTCTTGAACACAGTAAAGCACAATGAGGCGATTGTGGTTGCGACTTGCAGAGAATCGCAGTTGAAATGATCTACAGTATGTACATCCTTCTAAAGGCCTTGAAACATATTCTAAGCACGTGCATATCATTCACGCAATAACGCTCACATTCAGCCGCTATATTGTAAGGATTATCTTCATTAAAACTGTTGTAATAGCGGTCAAAATCTTCACGCTCACTATCACTCATGTTGGTGTAGTTAAAGTAATGTTTGTTGGGAGGTAGTCCCACGTAATTTAAAGTGTCACTAGTGAGGAAAGTGTAAGGGAAATACCCTTTGGAAACTTCGGCGGCTAGACCCATCACCTTGGAAAGCTTGGCTAGTTTACATGGTGTGAATAATAAAGTGTCTTTAATCTGAACATTACCTCTTATTTGCATTGAATAAGTTTGTTTCCACTTTTCAAGGGGTCGCCTATAAATATCTCCGATGACTCGACTCGTGTTCAAGCAGTTCCTTACAAAGGAACTGTGTGTCAAACTTTGCACCGTTATGGGCAAGAATATACACAGTCATTGTTTTTAACTTGTCCGCTAACTTGACAATATACGATACAAAGAGTTTCACAGGGCTGTCGTGTGCGATCGTTTTAAAACGTTTGTCCGTTTACCACATTTGTGACACTAATGACACTGGAGTTCCATGCACTCATCGCAGATAGTCTGACTTCCAAGTGGATGTGGGATAACCTCTTTGGTTTCAGCAACCGTGTATGTTTTTATATCATAGTATACAGTTATACAAGGTCTATTTTTAGGCTTAGCGTCTTTCATGTAACATACATGCTTTACTCCGTCCGCCTTATATTTCTCATGGCATATAGAACAATGAATTTCATTCTTATTTTCCTGTACGTGCCAATTGACTTATGTTGCTAAAAGCATTTATTATTGAAAAATGTACGTCTGCACACATTACATTCCCTCTTCTCAGTTTCAACTACACGGCTTTCACATTTGGGGCTTTTACACTGCTCACATACCATGTGGCATTCCTTACAATGTTTCACTTTAACCCTTCGGTATGCAGACAGTTGGTCGAAATACGATTGGCCGACAGACAACTGGTCGACAGGACAACTGGTCGACAGGACAACTGGCCAACAGACAATTGGTCGACAATATAAATATAATATATATAGTATATATTATATATATAATATATTGCAGTATATATATATATTATAATATATGTTATATGTTATATATTATATATATATTATATATTATATATTATAATATATAATATATATTATATATTATATATTATAAAATATAATTAAAAAATAAGTATATAATAAGTATATATTATAAAATATAATTATAAAATAAGTATATAATAAATAATTAGTCTAAATACTTCTGTTTTCAATATGTTCGAAAAATTTCCTCTTCGAGAAATTTCCTTTCCCCAGAATAGTCTCAATCACGGAGTAGTTTAAATCAGGAGTTTGATTTCCCAAACCCATACCAGGCATACCAGTATTATGGAATTCGTTAAAACAGAGAGAGGTGCTAGAAAACTTCCGTATGAAGGATTCGCATATTTAGTTGATAGAATAAGAGAAAATTCAATTTATTGGAGATGTGAAAAGGGCAAAGGGTGCAGTGGTAGAGTGAAAACAATTATTCTATACCAGTTGATTAAAAGTAATCGAAATCTACGGAAAAATTATTGAATGACCGGTTAGGGCAATTGTCCGCCCTTGACGATCGGTTAGGTTAAGTCGTGATATTTTCGTTGGTTAACAGAAAGAGAGCCGATATTGCAAAAGATGACATACAGTACTGCAAACTTTCTATTTTTCATGTTTGATCCTTTGCCTTTCCAGTTATCTGTAGGCCAGTTGTCCTCTCGACCAGTTGTCCTGTTGACCAGTTGTCTGTCGGCCAGTTGTCTGTCGGCCAATCGTATTTCGACCAACGGTCCGGCTACCGATGCCTTCCATATTTTCGACATTTATCATAACTAGCGTAAAGAGTTCTTATATTACGGATGGGGAGATACGTTGTTCCTGACAAGCCTAAAATAAGTAGAGGGCTTGTACGGTCTCTCACACTACTTTTAAATACATACATAGTCCTACGACGATCATCCATTCCAAAAACAACTATACGAACATTTATTTCCTGCCCTACCCTTCACAGCTCTTCAGGACCCATATTACAGTTAAAATCAAGCTTGCAATCTGAAGCTAGTTTATGGCCACGCTGCACAACCGTAGGCAGCCAGATATTATAGCAACTGTATTTAGCACAGTGAACATATGAGCTAAGACCATTGCTATAAAACCGCAACCACGATCGACGTTTATATGCTTTCGTTAAATAACTGGAGAATTGAAGTTAAGAGTATAAAGTGTGGCACTATGACCCACAACCCGGAATACTCCGTCAATATCTACCGTGAAGTTGTTCATATTGAAGGCTGTACTACTTTGAGAGGCCTGCATTATACGGCCCAAGATGTAGTCTATATCTACAGCGGCCAAGTGTCTGAATGATATTACTACCCAAAAATCATCTATATACCCTCAACTGACCGGAACCCGAAGGATAACCTCTTCCTGACTTTACATTCGTCGCTGTTTTGAAGGGCAAACTCCATAATACGTTCAACTACACGCCGCAGTCCGTGTTCAACACCACTGTTATACATGGATCGAGGGTCAACCCTGACTATGTACCGATTTCTAGTCAGGGCAGGGGTGGGGGTAGCGGCGCGCACCAACTCGAATGTTATGCCTTTCTCTACAACACGAGAAGCTGCTGCTGTTGTGGAGGATGTACCGGAATTGAACATGAATAACGGGGTTACAACTTTATTTGAGGAGGGATCTAGTGTGGAGGTTGTGTCCTAAGACGTAGAGGGCTGGGACTCTATTACTCGAGGTCTAACAACAGGTGCAGTCCTGGCACGTTTTATACCTGCCGTGGAAGGCTCTTCATCATGCCTCCGTTTTGAATTGTCGAGTGGTGGTGTTACAGGTGTCGCTGGTGTGTGCTCGTCAGGGGGGATATAGTCTGTAACCAAACTACACTGTCATCGGGGTCGTCTGTAATACCGATGATGGGGACATGATGCTTTACCTTATCATCATTCACGGTTCTGTGGAAGAAGAGGAAAAACAAGACTGTAGAATATAAGGAACATCACTTAAAGTTTTAGTATATTTTGTAAATATTCCACTTAGGGTTGTGACATGTTAGAGATGGAATCTGTAGAAAAATTCAGGTTCACGAGCCCGTCCACGTGCATTATATCTGGCCCTACAGGATGTGGTAAAACTGTGTTTATGCTTAAAATTATTAAAGATAAGGGGAAGATGTTCTCAAAATTTGTGCATAAAGTTATATGGTGTTATTCGACGTACCAGTCAGTATTTAACGAGTACCAAGATGACATTTTGTTCCACGAAGGCGTATATGACGTTAATTCGTTAAAGGGAACTGAGCATACCGTCATTGTAATTGACAATCTCATATTAGAAATGGATAAAACGTTTGCCGAGACATTTACAGTGTTCCCCCACCATCTTAACATAAGCGTGTTCTTCATCAATCAGAATCTATTTTTCCAAAATAGATACATGCGCGATGTGCTGTTAAATACACAATATCTAGTCTTATTCGCGCAACGTAGAGATGTGTCAGAAATTGGGGTATTAGCCAAACAAATGTTCCCGAATCAGCGTAACGAGTTTTTGGAAGTTTATAAAGAAACTACAAGTTAACGTTACGGGTATTTGCTTTGTGATCTTCTCCCGCGAAACACGTTTACGTTGCTACTACGAACGAATATATTCCCAAACCAGTCTGAAACATTGTATAATCCAGAATGACGAATAGGCTGAAGAAATACCGCGAATTAATAAAAATCTATCATCGATTGCCCCAGACATTGCAGCAGATGTTTGTTAAAAATATCGACTCCTTCTTTTTATAAAGCATCTGTGAAATCTGCCTAAATGTTATAAAATGTAATGTACCAATGAAACCCCCTCAGAAGGCTCACCTACGTCTTTACAAAAACATAATACGTGCGCTCGCTCGTAAAAGTCAAACTGTGAGTAAGAAAAAGCTAATTATTGTACAAAGATGGGGATCATTCCTCCCCATCTTATTTTCAATTTTGGTGCCTTTACTGACTAGATCAGTATAATGAAGAGAGTGGTAGTGATTCCGAACGAGGTGTATGCTTCACTGCAAAGTCAAAGAGTCCAGACACTGTTCTAGAACCCCATAAAAGCAGGCTTAAAAGAATGGAAAGCGAATTGTTAGACCTATTAAACAGTGAAAAGTCACCTGATGAGAAAAGGATCTTATACCAAGAAGCTCTGCAGAAATTTCTTCACGAGTATGAAGATTATAAGAATCCGACAGAGATCCCCGTTGTTATTAGGCACAGCGGGCAATGACGAGCATGGCGACATAGGACTTGGGGCCGACGTTAGAGATGACCAACCAAAGAATAATGGTGCGCCCCCACAACATATCGAACATGTATTAAAAAGCAGTCTCCCACATATATTGAAGAATAAAGGCTTAAGTTTTTATGATCTATTGAGTGAGGACCCCAACATACACTGGAGCGATACAGGCGAGGTCATTGTTGAAGGAACAAGGGTACAGGGTTCGAATATCTTCGGCATTATCCAGGAGCTGGTGAGAAAGTGGGACAGGCCCTCACCAACAGGATGTAAGCATATTAAAGCAAGACTACAACAAATAAATGTCCCCAAAACATTGATAGGAAATCTGAATAGGTTAAAAGACTTGGAGCAAGCCTCGAATATGCCACAACTGAATACGCCATGACTCCCAACGGTAGCATCTCTGAAGAGGAGAAAGAAGAGACCAAACAAAAATGGCCAACCCTATCCACGTGCCTCTAAAATACGCAAATGGCTAACATATTAAGAAAACGCTATTATGACCTTTCTAACCCAGTCTCCCACAGCGGTGTTGATAGACTGGACAGAGGTGTTTACAATGATGGAGAAGGGAATAAAGATGTTGAGAGGTTTTTGTGGGAGCAGGATTCTTATACACTCCATAAGCTGGTGGGAAAAAGGTTTAAAACGGCCAAGACAATAGTGGCTTCTTCGATTGACTCTATATGGCAAGCAGATTTAACAGACATGCAAAGATATTCAGTATATAATGATGGCTATCGATGCATCCTATTCATAATAGATGTATTATCAAGATGTCTGTGGCTAATGACGTTTTAGAAAAAGGTACGCACACAGAGGGTGAGGTGAGAAGAGATATCCGTAGAGCACCGCCACACTCTACACGTTTCAAAATCAATGATTATGTAATGCTATCGCGTTTGGAAAATAAATTCACGAAAGGATTTGAGCAAGGTCTGGACACGTGAGATTTTTAAAGTTAGTGCAATGAGACCTAAAGGCGAGATAATGCTGTACTACGTTGAAGATTTGAATGGGGAAGAAATCGCACGAGGCTTTTACCGCGAACAGTTGCAGAAAGTGACATTTAATTTAGGAAAAAATGTTTTTAAAATTGAAAAGATTTTAGGCAGCAAAGATTCAGGAAAGAGAAAAATGTACCTGGTAAAATGGCTAGGGTATCCAGAAAGCTTCAACACTTATATAAAAGCTGATGCAAAAATGAAGATTAAATAGTATGCAACATGGCGCCTAACCACTTGTATGTAACACTACCGTCCTCTTCTTTGTCTGTACATCCTAACAACACCCTGACCAACTTTGTAACAGAACTCCATGGGCCCATTGAATTGGAACGTGGTTCGGATGAGGTGGGGATATGCGAAATTCACCTATCCACCAGTTTCGTAAGTGTTCATCATAAAGAACCCGTTTTTACGGTTCTTAGAAATGGTGATGAGTGTGAAAAGGGAGTGGTAATTAGGGAACAAACCATGCGTGCAGCCCGGAGTGGGGAGGCACTGTATTACACTACAGTAGTAACCTTAGGCCCGGGTCGTTATGGTGCGGCTGAGAATGTTGTGAGAAATTTTAACGGAAGTTTAAAAAGCTCAAATCTTAATGCTGATTTAGTACATAAAATCTTAAACAAAGAAACTCCTGCACATGCTCCGACCTTAAAATCACAGGATAATAGAAATATTAAAGACCAAAGAGATACTTTCCACGATGTACAACATGATTTGTCCAGCCTAATGTATCAGTTGAAATTGGAGAAATTGGGTGATGGCTATCCATCCCCAGACATGTGCTATATTTACAGGAATATCGTGGAGCATCAATTTGTTGGCGATACCCAGGCGCGTCTGCTCCGCATTGCTCACATCCCAAATCATAGAGGGAGGAACTTGAGCAATACATATGGCAAACTTCACTATGTGAATGTTGCAACTAATCTATTAACCAATATCTCAAAATATATAAGAACGATTGAGGGAAAAAGTTTCCCATTCGGTGACGGGAGCTTAACAGTGAAGCTCCACTTTTGTTGCACTGAGTTATAATGACCCGAAGGCCTTTCACAGTCTATCGAGTGGTGAGATACCATCGTGGATGTGGGCTTGGATAAATTTTTTCAACCATACTACATACGGCTTTCCCCTTGCTGAAGAGGGGGGTGCCAGATACCTCGGGAGGAAGGCGCTGCAATCAGGTTTTAACACGATAGAAGACATAATGGCGGGGCCTAGACCTAAAGAAGCTCTAAAAAAGCACTTAAAGCGTACACGGGACGAAATCATCAAAGCTGTAAAGAGAAAAATGCGTGGTTGTGGGAAGAAGAAGAAGGCCGTCCGGAAGAAGAAGAAAAAGAAGAAGGGGTTACCAACACGTTGCGTTAAACGCGAAAGGACATAAAAAACGAGGTGTTCTAAGCGAAGAAAACCTGTGGTTGATAATTTTTTAACTGATATAAGCTAAGGACTTTGCTCTCATGAATCATAGGATGTTTATTACTTGTCGAGAGAGGGGGCACTATTTATGACTCGTCATGGTACGCTTCACCCATCCATGTAGCTCACAATGTTGTAAATCGGAGATGTCCCTCTTTGACATGCCCCCAACAAAAGTTTCTATTGAGCACAGTGAATTTATTACGATTAAACCATTAAGCACAATAATAATAATGAGGGGTCGCGCGTCTTAAGGCGCCTAAGCGCCACCACAGGCGAAAACGTGTTTTTGATGGATATCACTATTTTCACCCTTCCTCTATCGCGTGGTTTGGGTTATAATAACCTTACGACATTAGAAGTATGGTTGAAAACCTTATGAAGCGAACTACTTTTTTCACCTCTATCGCCAGCTGGGCTCTGCCGCCCAGATGTGATGCGCGTCTTAAGGACCCAATATCCCTTTCAACTGGTGGGATGTGATTGGGGTGGGACTGGGAGGCTCGGTCTCTGGGTGGCGGGAACAGCAGGAGGAGCGCAAGCCAATGAAAACATGGCAACCACGCCGCTCTGCTTTCTGATTGGCCACCCGCTCCACGCGCCGAGAGGGACACGACACAAACATCCCGCCACTACCTTAAGACTCGCGTTGCTGTTAGCAGGCGTCTTGTGTTCGTGCTCATATTGCTGAATATTGCTTGGATTATTCTATTCACCCAGCTTCTAACTATTATCAACGTGTGCAGCAATGTCTCACCGTGCTAGTGATAGTGATGAAAAATCAATGGAATCATTATGTGCCAGAAATCGCAGCCAAAGTTCGGCATAATAAGAAAATCAAAAAATTAAAAAATATATATATATATAAAACAGGGATGGGAAATCGAAATCTTTTTCGATTCAAATTCGAATCCGATTTTCACGCAATTAGAAATATAGATTCGAATTTGGATTTAAATTTTTCGGTTTTTATGGATTCGAATTTTTTTCCGATTCGGATTATTTCTTTTTCGATTTCGATCCGATTCGAATCCGATTCGGATCCAGGCCTAATTTTTCTTGATTTTTATGAGTTCATTTAATAAAATTATACCTATCATCGTTGTTTTAGTCAAGGGGTGGCTATTATTAATAAGTTTCATTTTAAAGAAATAATACAGATAATTCTCAGTCTACTAACGATCTAAGTAATAACTTTAGATTTACTCTTAATAAGGTGCAAAAAAATCATTCATATAAGCTAATTTATTAAACAATTAAGGCTCATATATACAAGAAATATTAATTATAGCATACATAAAAATTAAAATATGATACTAATACTTTAAGAAATAGATCCACTGTATAGATACAAATTTACAAATTAAAATTAGCCCAGACAACTAAGATATTTTCAATGTTCGAAGGCAAAAGGTTATTTCTTTGAGGAGCGTGTGAAATTGTCACTCTCGGACAATACCAAAATTTAAGGATTAAGATTAGCACCTTAATGGATGGAGTATAGGATTAGTATGATTTTTGTCCGAGCAAACAGATTCTCGGAAAGGTCAGTCTTTACCTGTGGTGAAACCGGAAACGTTAATAAGCCTTATAAGTTATTTATAAGTTATAACCAAATTTTTAAAATCCGGATCCATATTTTTTATCGATTTGAATTCGAAGTCGGATTCATCGTTTCTTTTCGATTCGGATCAAAATTTCGATTCAGATCCGCGCCCGTTGTTCGATTCGAATTTTTTTTCGATTCAGATTTCTCAAAAAATATCGATTAATTCCGATTATCGATTCGAATCCGATCCGATTTCCCATCTCTGATATAAAATATAAAATACGAAAATCTATTCCAAAAACTCATCAACATCTTCATTAGCATAATTAGAACTCTAATTTAGCCAAAAATAAATGTTCTAGCTCAATTAATAACAGATACTATTCCTAGAATATTGCTGAACTTTGGAGGCGATTTCTGGCGATTTTTAATTTTGGCGCTTAGGTACTTTAAGACGCGGGACCCCTCAATTAGTTCCCCGAGTGCTCCTATAGAATTCGTGATATACCCCTCAGGCCCTTACTTTTTTGATCCAAGCTGCATGCACATGTACGCTAAACTACGTATAGCCCATTCAGAGGGAACGGACTGTGATGATAAATATGTTGTATTTCCCGAAACAAACTTTTTACACTCCATATTCAGCCAGTGTGATGTATATTTAAATCAGGTCAACATCTCGGCAGGATCCGGTTATTATCACCTACGAGCCTATCTGGAAAATATGAATGGCATCGACATGGAAATAAAGCTCAACCGCATGAATCCTGAGATCTGCATAAATCTGGGAGCTGATCAAGAAGAGGTCGAAAAACCCGTTGTGGTTAATGTTATGGAAACATAACTTCGACCTTCGCGTACGGCGAGTGAAACTAAGTTCTCCAAAACAGATAGAATTTGAAAAAATATACTACATGCCAGAGTAAAATTCCCAATTAACATAGTACAGATCAAACTATACATGGTGCCCGCAGGGGTGACCTCGAAACAGAGAGAAAACATCACCCTGGGGGGGCTTTATTTAAAAGGCTATTAATTGGTTTGCAGGATCACGCTTTGGTGAATGGAAAATATGAAAAATACATAACTATACGTCAACGATGTTGCGCTGGGAGGGACATTGTATGCGGACTACGCATCAGACGCTGTGTTCCCGCTTTGCGCGAGAGCATATAGTAATCTGGCCCATATCGCTGGTGCTTGCGATGAGCTTTGGTTTGGGGTAACGCAGAAAGAATTCGTCGATCAGTTTAATCTTTACCCGTTTGACATCACTCCTGAGTTATATGCTAGTGTAAATAAACACTTAAGTCTACAACAAAATTAGAACATCTCAGTCAGATTGGAATTCGCCAGTCTGACAGACGCGCCTATAAGTGTACTAGTATACCTCGAGTCACAAGCTCTAATAGAGATTGACAGATTTAAGAATGCAGTCACTAACTTTTAAAATGGATGCGAATGCACTTCAAAGAGTAATGAACAGTGATCGAATCACACGTTCAAAATTATTATTGGTGGCGAAGGGATTCATTAGTTGGCCATCTACTTTAAAAATAGGGAAAGAATGTACTATTTTAATTCACTCAGGACTCGTCCCTGGAGTGACCCTGTTATTTTAAAATTTCTCGAACAGTCGCATATCCCCGAAATTGTCTGGAATCCCTACCTATTACAAGAATATTTTAGTAATACTTGTGGGCAGTATTAGCTTTCATTTCTCTCTCACGTGGAAATGAATTTATAATTTTTAAAAAAATTATTCGACCCGTGTCACACTGAGCTGAATGATGAAATGGTGTGCATGCAGATAAAATACCGTCTGTTTGTGCGCAATCGATGTAGTGGGTAAAGTTTTACTCGTATATATAAAATGTATAATTGCAACAATATTGTGTAAATTATAAGATGTCCCAATAATATTAGTCGTGTGCTCTGTAGCTTATTTAAAAATTAATGGTTGCTAATTCTGTAACTAATTTAAGTGGGTTGTAAAATTGTACTAATTTATAAAACATGATTTCTATCATTTAATAAATTGGTGAAAATGCATTGTCTTCTTTTTAAACAAAAGAAAAAAGCTTACATTAGTTCCCTCACGAGCTGGCAATCTTTGGACCGGATGTGGGCCAATACTTCGACCTCCGTATTCAGGTCCCTGGGTTGACTGCACGGTAAAACTTCAATCCTAAATCACCATCGGTTTTCTTTTCTTCAAAGCTGTCAGAAAAAGTAGCTATAACAGGTGTCAGCTCCGCATCGGACCTATAAGGAGAAATGGTAATTTTAAATTAATTTGATTAGTTCATACATTTTCTGAATTTTTTAAAATTAAAATCTAATTTTTTCATAAATCGAATTGTATTCAGAAAGCCTAGCCCAGTACCAATGCAAACTAACCTATAAATAAAAATTGAGGATACCTAATATTTAAATGAAACATATATATATATATATATATATATATATATATATATATATATATATATGAAGAGAGAGAGCGCTACAAGGATTTATATGTACACTAATTTACAGCGCCGGAAATTATATATATATATATATATGTTATAATGTTATAATGTTTCAGACCAACAAAGAGCCTAGGATCCACTCATGGCTGGTCTACCTAACTGTGTTCGTAATCGTGTATGTCCTCCGTGGTGGCAGAGGGGACCTACAATTTTACCTGGGTTCCGAACCACAAGAACATAAGAAATTTATGTAAAAACTGCCGGTAATTTGGCAACGACCAATTTTTACGAAACTAAATAATTATCAATTTAAAACTAATTAATTATCGATTTAAAACTAAAGATAGAATCTCTGGATCCAGAGGATCAAGTCATAATAGACTACTATCCACAAATGTTACACTCTATATCTATTTATAACGGACATGCAAATATATCAGATCCAAAGAATCCAGTCAATTTCATTACGGTATCCATCAAGTCACGGTCCATATCGATTGCGGACCAAGTCAAAATTTACAACCATATACATTACAATATATACACTTACGAGGAAAAGTGTAGGTGTGGCTGTAAAGACTGTAAAGTAATGTAGAAATGTGTGTGCACCCATTATGGGTCTCCCATTTAAAGGTGTTTGTGGGGCAAGTGAAGATCATGAGTTTTTCAATACCTCACAATACTATGGGGGGCACCGCTCGGCAGAGGAATCTCTTTAAATGGGGTGTGTAAGGACAGAGAGTATCCCCTAACCTAAGACGCTGCCTCCCTATATCCCACAACACTTGTGTTGAGCTGTGGGATCTATCCCCACAAAGCCTTAATTTTACTATCTTAAACTATACCCTTTCTATCAACATGCGCGTCTAATCGATTTTTAAACATGTTTATAGACGTGCTACTAATTACTTCTACCGGCAAACTATTCCAGCTATTTACTATTCTATGCGTAAAAAAGTTTTTCGCAACTGCTGTCTCGAACCTTCTACTTGTCAACTTACACCCGTTATTTCTAGTCCTATTATATTGAGATATTTCGAAAAAGCTATCTCTATCTACGTTATCAAACCCATTCATAATTTTGAAAACCTGGATTAGATCACCCCTTAACCTCCTAGTCTCGAGAGTAGTCAATTTTAACTCCTTAAGCCTATCCTCGTACGTCTTTGACCTAAGAGACGGAATCATCTTAGTTGCTCGTCTTTGAACTCTTTCGATTTTGTCTATATCTTTGCGCATATGCGGATTCCAAAATTGGACCGCGTACTCCAAATGGGGTCTAACTAATGATTTATAAAGAGGAACTATAATATCGCGCGATTTGTACTCAAAATTTCGAGCTATAAACCCTAACACTTTGTTCGCCTTATTGACCGCTGCTGTACTTTGTTTCGCTACTTTTAAATCACCAGTGACTATAACTCCTAAATCTTTTTCCTGCTCTACGCTTGTTAAATCTTTCCCTGACATACTATACGCAAAATTACTGTTACGCGAACCTATATGCAAAATTTTGCACTTATCCACGTTAAATCTCATTTGCCATGTGACTGACCAATCAACGATTTTATTCAGATCTTCCTGAATTTTACCTCTATCTTCGTCATTAATCGCCCTACCACCCAGCTTCGTGTCATTTGCAAACTTTGAAACTGTACTGACTAGGCCGACATCTAAATCGTTAATATATATAAGAAAAAGCAAGGGGCCCAATACAGAACCCTGAGGAACGCCACTCGCTACATTAGCCCAACACGACTCCGCTCCATCAACGACCACCCTCTGTTTCCTGCCTCGCAACAACTCTTCTAGCCAATTTATTACTACACCCCTGATTCCATGAGCCTTAGTTTTTTCAATGAGTCTTTTGTGCGGCACGGTGTCAAACGCTCTTTGAAAATCTAAATACACTACATCAACCGCCAGATGTCTATATATGAACCGAGAGAGAGCTACAAGGATTTATAACACAATGATTTACAGCGCCGGAAATTTTATATATATATATATATATATATATACACACTAAAATCACAAAATAACAGGTGACCTTATTAATAAGCAAACAACCACAAGGAAAAGGAAACACAAAGTCCGAGCGCTTTCGTGATATATTCACATTATCAAGGATATGGGAAGAATGTCACAATTAAACATGTGAAATGAATGAATGGTGCAAATCCACAAGGAAAAAGAAAAACGATTCCAAGGCCTTTCGT
The DNA here is from genome assembly GCA_023014485.1 of Bathynomus jamesi. Classification (NCBI taxonomy): domain Eukaryota; kingdom Metazoa; phylum Arthropoda; class Malacostraca; order Isopoda; family Cirolanidae; genus Bathynomus; species Bathynomus jamesi. The sequence continues at coordinate 949,075 of JAJOZX010000117.1, forward strand.
GTATTCAGAGCTATACCTCGTCAGGGAATGAGGTGTAGCTCTGAATACACGGAAGGCCTTGGAATCGTTTTTCTTTTTCCTTGCGGGTTTGCAGCATATATATATATATATATACAGGGCGTCCCAAAAAAATGTATACACACTTTAAATAATTATAAAGGCAGTGTTTATTAAAATACATTTCATTTTCAAAATGTAATAGAATCTACAGACATTATTTAATTGTTTTGTCAACGCCTGTTTTCAAACTGACGTCCGTTCTGGTCCAGGCACTGCTGATAACGCGAAGCAATGGGATCGCAAACATCACGAAACATTTCGTTTGGTATTTGTGTGCATTCTCGTTCAATGGCTGCTCTCAATTCAGCGACTGTTGCAGGTTTTATAGCGTAGACTTTGTCTTTTAAGTATCCCCATAAAAAAAGTCTAGTGGTGTGAGGTCTGGTGAACGTGGAGGGTATTCTACGAAACCCCTTCGTCCAATCCACATCCACATCGTGCCAAGTACCACTCGCAATACTCCACTCTTCGGTCCGGATCATCTTCATTAATAGCATGGACTAATCTTGGAATGTAACTTTTCCATTGACAGCGCTTCAAAATGCGTTGGACAGACGATTCTGAAATTCCTACCTCACGACTCGCTTGCGGCACAGATTTTCTTGGACATTGGTGATACGTTTCCAGTACTCTTTCTTGCTTTTAGAATGAATTTCCTTTGTTCAAAGCTTAGTCTGACTGCCATTATTAATTCTAATGGGTTTAACTTGGAAAGAAAGAAACATCAATTGAGCTATCAGCTGTTAAAGTGTGTATACATTTTTTTGGGACGCCCTGTATATACTGTATATATATATATATATGAAGAGAGAGAGCGACATGGATTTATAAGTACACTAATTTACAGCTCCGGAAATACTTTTATCCTAACTGTGCATACTACGCAACGTCTCATCACATGGTCTCGAACGCAGGACTGTTGGAAGTTCCTATGTTTAAAGTTTTAGTAAATCTAAAACTCTACCTGTAAAACTTTCTATAAATTTTTAAGTTAACACGTACAGGGAAAGAAACGCGTAATAAAATTTTACTTTCAAAGGACACCTTCATCGCATAATATATATATATATATATATATATATATTAGTAATACTTGCGGGATGTATTAGCTTTCTTTTCTCTAGCACATGTCATGTGGAAATGAATTCATAATTGTTTTTTAATTATTCAACCCGTGTTAAACTGAGCTGAATGATGAAATGGTGTGCATGTAGATAAAATACTGTCTGTCTTTGCGCAATCGATGTATTGGGTAAAGTTTTACTCGCATATAAAAATGTATAATTGCAACAATATTCTGTAAATTAAAAGATGTTCCCAAGAAGTTAGTCTTGTGCTCGAGCGCTTTGCTTAATGGTATTCTAAGGAACACTAAAATAAATAACAAAAATAATAAAATAGAAATATGGTTACATAAATTCTTATACTCACATCTCGACGGTAGAGTCTTCTGCCGGTTTAAACGGAGGATCATTGCAGATATCATTAACGTTTTGTGTCGATAGAAGGTTTCCTCCATCACTCGCTGCGGAAAGTTCAAGTGTAGCCTTGCAGAGCGGTCCCCTACTTCAAACACCTGTTGGGAAGAGTAGAGGTCTGACTGGAGGCATCCATGACGAGAGAATGTGTGGTTACTCGTTGATAAAAATAACTGTTGTGGGTTCCCCCTGAAAATGCACCCTTTTCATATGTGGTACGACGCCCATTTGTACCCAGCTAATCACAAGGTCGCTGACTTCACAATTGGACATAGAGTCAGTGGTGCTTAGCCTTTTCTACGATAGTCAACGCTGCGCATGCACAAGACGGAGAGAGAGAGAGAGAGAAGTTTTCATTGTATATATTTAAGGGAGTTTCGGAAACAGCAAAAAGTATTTCATAAGGCAAGGATGTTTTTCAATAAACTTTATCTAAGTTTTACCTATGAGATATTTAACATTTTGGGACCGTAATATAAAAAGAATGAACCTTTTATAACGTATTAAATATTAGTATAATTCATAGTGAGAGTACCTTTATATTAGTAGGCAACCTTTTGCATATGCTGAGAGAGTTAATATATATTAATTTTATTTATTGAATTGTAGAAGGTGCAGTTAAATGAGTTATACCATAAATTCAATTTTTTTTATAAATACACGTAGAAAACGATATTTATTGGGCGTGCCCTACTGAAACTATAATAACTTAGAATATTCGAAGCATTATATTTGTTTTAGTTTAAAAATGCTGAATTTTAGAGCATGAGAGAATTTAGTGTAAAATAAAACAAGTCTGGTACTGTGTTAGTTTGAATTATTCTTGTACGTGTAATTAAGTCTATGTTCGATTCTTGAAAACCAACCCACCTTTATAAAACGCTTCTTATTCTCTAGGCTTAAATTGAATTGTAAATGAGTACTTGAGGTTTTTGGGCAACTTTTTTGGTAAATGCATATTTATCGGTTAAGTTTTCCCTATGAATATATTTAACATTTAAGGATCCTAATATAAAAAGAATCAACCTTATATATATATATATATATATATATATATATATATATATATGGGAATATGATAAGGAAATTAATTACTTAATCAAAGCCTAATTTAGCCTATACATAAATTGTTCTTGGAAAACAATCACGTGAATACCAAAATAGCGATGGAAATTTTTGTATAGACGGAAACATTTTCGGATGTCAACGAGACAATTCGAAAAATCTTAAGTGCAACCCTATTCGCAAGTAAATTATGACGTAAGGTAATGAATTTCACTGTCTGTTTAATTCTATACAATTTCAAATAACAATTATGAAGATGGCGAACACATAATCGATTGATGGAGTTAATAAGGAAAATAAAACCCAAAAATAACATTAGAGCTTGTGTGTATCATATTTTGTCCGTAATCTTCGCATGCTCCTGATTTTAATTATTTTTGGCTAGTTCATACGTGTTTATTGGTTACATAATGTGAGTTTCGCTCATTGTAATATATATATATATATATATATATATATATATATATATATATATATTATATATATATATCTGTGTGTGTGTCTGGATATATATAAATATATATATATATATATATATACATACATACATTCATTCATTCCGGTTGCACTTCTGCTTAAACTTACTAAACCGATAAGAGAGAGAAGACGATGTTTGTTTCTCTCGCAGTCGGAAACTTAGGCAATTGTGGGATTCATAATAACCTTGTGGGGGATTATCCGCTATTTGCTCAAAACAAACAAACAAAGAGGAATTACAGGTCACTAACGAAATTGTAAACTTTAGCTGAACCTTTTAAGGAAAAAATCTTTAATGAGCGGAGATTAACTCGCCCGAGAGGTATTAATGTATAAAACTGAAAATTAATTTTGAAAAGTTAAAACGTGAATTCAAAGTTTTCGAGAGAGAGAAGATCCGAGTGTATTTATTATTATTGTTGTTATTATTATCATTTAAAAGAACATTCATGAAATAGAAAATAAATTTGGTGGTTTCAGATTTCCAAGTATTATGTTTGTTTCAGAATAAAAATGGCGAATGGTTAGGTTAGTTTAGGTTAGGTTAACTGGAGCGCTTTTTTTATGAGGTGTCGAACCATCTGGTTTTGAAGTTGTAAGCTTTAGTAACATTAAAGGGAAATCTTTAATATGTGGAAAGCAAGTACCAGATGGCCTGCTTGACCGCAAGAATGGTATGGGACTTAACTATTAGCGAGTCGATATTATCTGTCCCCTTCCGTCAACATGGCGTCCAAAAACTCAGTCATAAAAGAGATGTTGCAAAACGGTTATCCTGTTTTAATTTTTTTTAATGAAGAAATCTTTAATAAGTATATATATATATATATAATATATATATATATATATATATATGTGTGTGTGTATATATATATATATATATATATATAATATACACACACAAACTCAGAATGGTCGCCTGAGAAACTTATATGTTAAACACATGCACGGTCTGTGTTTAACATATATATATATATATACACACATTAACATCACCATATTAATTCACGTATGAAAAGAATAATACAGTTTTCTATTCCGTGCTATTCAGAACGTATATCGAAGTGTATTTAAGACAAAGTAACAGGTGTCAGGTGTTTTGTCCAGAGAAATGAATTTAGCAAAGGAACGGATTTGTTTCTTTCTCCGAAAGGTATTAGTGGCGGCGGAATCGAAATTGCACTTAATATTTGAATTTCCAGGGTGATAATTAGAGAAAATATTCTTGCTATTCCTTAGTTTGATATGTGCATGGGGTGAAAAGGTTCGTCTCATCATAATGATAATTAACATCCTTCTGTATAATCATCTATTCTAAGACTGAATAAATTCGTCTGACATGAACGAGGAAAATGCCTACAAACTATATTTTTTCCTTAATAAAAAACAAACCCCTGTACATATAAAAAGTAAAAAGTGAGAGAGAGAGATAAGTTTTGGTTTATATACGTAAGACTCGCATTTATATGGAAAAAAATCTGGTTTAACATTTAAATTATATTATATAAATATTAATGAAGTCGCCCATATTTGGGTGCGCGCAGCCGCCCAGATATCAGGTGTTTTCGGATTATTCTCCCCGAAAGGTGTTAGCTGCCTAAATATGAAAATTATTTTTTAAAAATTTAAAACAAAATTGGGGGGAGCGAGAGAGAAGTTATTCGAGAGAGATAGAGAGAAGGCTGATTGGAGCGTAAAATTTATGCTTCTCTCTACACACAACGATGTTTTTCGCAGTGGAGAAAGGAGAGAAAGAAATAAAATCACTATATATAAAGAAACGTTGTCGAGGGATAAGTGGATGTCATGTGTACAATAATAACATTGTTGGATTTTAGTACATGTATAAACAACTTTGTTTAGTACATTTACTGATAATGGAGGGAATTGTTTTCAAGTTTAACTTCGATTTACTTCATTGAAGATCTATGAACGTCTATATATATATATATATATATATATAATCGGTGTGGTGTGTGTGTGGTGTGTGTGTGCAATAATAATAATAATAACATTCGTTGGTACATTCTTTGTTGACGGAGGGAAGTGTTTCCGAGTTTAACTTCGATTTACTGCATTGAAAATCTATGAACGTGTATATATATATATATATATATATATGCATGCATATATACATATATATATATATAATATATATATATATATATATATATATATATATATATATATATATATATATATATATTTGGTGCGTGTGTTCTAGTGATTCCCATTCCTTCATTCATAATTCTTTATTTACTTTACTTTCTATTCAATTTCTCTTTATCCTTTATCATACTCTCTTCACATTCGCTTCGCTATACTTTATAAAAACGGGTAGACGTGGCCGTGATTAGGCGTCATTATAATTCGAACAATGCAAAGGAGACCGGGAGATTAATTATACACTAATTACAATCTACAGACTTTTATTTATACCGAAATCACTTTAACATGAACGGGGTAATGCGAGGGGCGAATTAACGTTAACGTTTTAACCGGAGAGAGAGAAAAAAGAATATTCTAAATTTACAACTACATCGCAATAAACAAAAACACTTTCTTAAGCCCAAGGCCGTCCGATCACTGCCGTTTTGGGGCATTTCTCTCTCGTCCCTATACCCATTTCGGGCTGTTACCAATTTGTATTTTTTTCATAATTTTAATTTCTTATTATAACAAAACATTTAATAAAACTTTCTTAAATTCTTATAAAGAAACATTTAATTCTTTATTTGACATTACTACACTCGCATCACCCGCTTGAAAAACTCAACAAAGTTATTTATTTTGCATTTTTTTCTTTAACAAGTTCCAAGTTAGAATAGACAAGAAATCATTTCAATGACAAATTCCACATATTAGATATTTTGTATCATTTTGAAAAATCGAAAAAAAAAAATTTCACAACATTTGCATAAAATAACCTTTCACACTAATTAAATTTGCAACCTGTAACAAAGCTGTAACGTAAAAAATAACGGATAATTTTCTTAACACTGGTTACACAAATTTCAAGTTCACAATCTATTCCAGCGATTCCTCATCAAAGATCGCTTTACATTCTAAACAATTATTTATACAGTTGCATAGTTACTATCACGGCAACATAGAAAAAACAAGAAAACGTTTACATAAAATACTGACCAGAGAGCACATTCTATTTCACGAAATACAAAACAAATATGGGCATGGGCAATAATGGCACCTTTTCACTTATAATTTCATTGCATAATAATCAGTACATTAATAGCTGAACGTTGTTTAGATCACCATCCGCAAGCTGACAACGGGCTTCTTCAATTTTCAATCGCAGCTCCCCTGCTCACTTCGCTAGAATGCAAGGGATTGCATCACCATGCAACAGGTCAGCACGCATGAGGTTAGTTCCGGTCTCTCTCCAAATGACGAAAAAATGAAACAAGAGAGACGTCCAATTCTAAGAGGATCAGGTGGGGGGAGATATACTGAAAGTGGAACCACGCACCGGAATTGGACGAAATTTGCAATTCTAGAAGTCGAAGAAGAAACTCGCCTTCGCCTCTCTCATCTCAACTTTTATCGGTGAACGGTGCTCTTTCTACGTCCAGCTGAGAGACTCTCTTGCTGGCAATAATCAAACGATCACTTCGCCGTAGGCGGTTTCACAACGAACCTACTGTATGTCTGTATGGACAGTAAAGCCTTAGACACTCGTTCAAATTCTCGTGGTTTGCCTACCGAATGCTAAAGCACATATTTAGCGAAGCATGGAGCAGCGTGACCAGCTACTGCCCGAAAAATACCAGTAGACCATCTTCGACCGAAACTGTCCTGTGCCAAGTCCCTGCACTTTCGGTTTCTCTTCTCTCTCTCTCTCATCGGTGATCGATCACCTATCGGGGCAACTAAACTCAATGGATGGAATTCGGATCCAACTTAGTTGCTTCCAAATCGATTCTCTCGAATTTTTGGATAAAAAAATATTCGAAACGTTTGTACTGACTGATTATCACTTCATATTTAATTTACCGAATTTTCTTGACACTTCAATTCGAAACAATAACTATAATTTGCTCTGGCCAAATTCACGGAAAAATATGACAAATCTCTCAAAATTTCGCAAAAATTTAATCACGCGTACCTATCAATAATGTCACTTATGGCAGGTACATCGGAGAAGATTAAAAAAAATCATGAAACGCAACGAAACAATACTGCACAGTAGAAATATAAAAGCGCCCCTACATAGTAACCGTTATTATAGTTTAACAAATATTATTATTCAAACTACCTTCCGAAATTACATTAATACATTTAAATACAAAAGACAAAAATGAAACCCAGAAACTTCATCTCATCAATTCTCGAAAATCATGAACCCTCTTACACTTTGGAGGGGGCACACATAGATTACCACAAAAACGTTACTAGCCATCTAAAAGGCTCCATTTCCGTGTGAACACTGAAGCTAATGTTTCAGTTGCACGAGTAAATCCAAATGAAGTTTAAAAAAATTACACAATTTTCCAAAACAGTCATTAAATATAAAAAAAATTTAAATATTGATACCAAAAAATTACTTTAATACTTTAATTCCAACTTAAAAAGCTAAATTTCATAATTTCATAGGAGGAAAACTCGTAATTCACAAATTACATCTGAGAGACAACTCTCTCCTGCAACACAAAACCCAGTATGGTTTGTAAATCACAAGAATTCCAGGAATTTGTCGTTTCCAAGTGAAACTAATACAAATTTACATCGTCATTATAATTATGAACAGATATTTTGAACCAAAAACTTAGAGCAAAACCTTCTACGTAAACAAAAATTAAAACAAACCATTTCAAAATGAAGTGTTCGCTTTGTTTGTAAGCGAGCTTCTATAAAAATATTCCTGACCGAACAAACTGCATTCACATCGGGACCTAAGTTTGTGATATCCTCTGTGTAAACGCGCGAACGTAAAAAAAAATTTTTTCGTTATTTATACGCAACTTACAATGTTAAACAAAAACACTCATCACAATAAAATCTAATTTCAGAATAAAAGTAAATTTAAACAGCGTAACCATACAAAATATCACTCGGAATTAATTGTCCTGAAAATGAAAGAAAGAAAAAAATAGACAACAACAATCAGCCCACCTACAAAAATTAATGAATACATAAAAAAAGTTAAAAAAAACCTGAAATTAATTTATGAAAAGATTTTACGAAAACAAGTTCTCTATTTCAATTAAACAAATTTTTATCTTTTTATAACAAATTTTGCTTACTTTGAAGTCTCAATTTATATACGGCAAGCACATAATCTTACAGCGTCTGAATTTGACCCAGTATAAATTAGTCTTTAACGATTATGTTTCGACTTTAACCTTAAAATTAACTCAAAATTATAAAGCGAACTAAATCTACAAAGTGATACCTGTAAATCCATTATTTACATCCAGTCAAAAAATAATCTTAAAACCTACCTACTAAATTCTGGAAAATTTTGTTACTTGTTCATTCTCTTACAATTCACTACTATGTACATATAATATACCCCTAGAAATGCGGTACCTATACGCTCAAACATTTTAAACCTTACCGTATATGAAATGCATGTCACAATCTATTTAAACAACTAAAATAATTTAATTCATATAAGTAAGTGTAAAATTTATTTACTAATCATTATTATTATTATCTTCAAAATTTTTACTAATTCAGAAAATGTAAACACAAAAAAAGACTAAACACAAAATAGGTAGGCTGTTAGAAAGGAGTAATAAAGGTTGAAGGAACGAAAAAAAAGGAATGAGTCATCGGACGAACAAAACCAATTTTGAAATCTCTCTCCGACTGAACGAAACGAAATCTAAAGAAAACGGACTGAGGAAGGGAACAACGCGAAGAAAAAGAAAAATGACTCGCGAATTAAATTTCAGACAAACTGCGTCGCGACAGAGTCCGACTCAATGAAAATAAAAATGTGAGTCGAAACAGTTTTAAAACAGTCGAGACACCAACGAGAAGAGAAAAAAAAAACGACAAAATTTTGACCGCGAAAATTCGGAGGACGCTACGAGAATTACGAAACTGAGGCGCCATTTGGAATTATAGTTACAATGAATTGTTAAGGAATGGAAATCGAAATTTGCTTGCAAATGGGGTACACAATGCATCTTACTATTTAAATAATCGAAACAGAATATTTATTAATGCTATTAAGACTATATAAAACGGGTAGCAAAAATTTTCACCGAAATATAAGGCACGTGGGAAAGCCCCATAAGTAAATGTAATTAGGGCCACCGCTTGCCACCAAATAATGTAGTGATTCCCCTTCCTTCATTCACAATTCTTTATTTACTTTGCTTTCTATTCAATTTCTCTTTATCCTTCATCATGCTCTCTTTACACTCGCTTCGCTGTACTTTATAAAAACGGGTAGACGTGGCCGTGATGAGGCACCATTATAATTCGAACAATACAAAGGAGACCGGGGCATTAATTATACACTAATTACACTGTACTGACTTTTATTTATACCGAAAACACTTTTAGATGAACGGGGTAATGCGAGGGGAGAATTAACGTTAACGTTTTAACCGGAGAGAGAGAAAGAAGAATATTCTAAATTTACAACTACATCGTAATACACAAAAACACCTTCTTAAGCCCAAGGCAGTCCGATCACTGCCATTTTTGGGCAGTTCGCTCTCGTCCCTAGACCCATTTCGGGTTGTTACCAATCTGTATTTTTTTATATTTTTAGTTTCTTATTATAATTTGAAATTACTAGTGTTTTTGTGTGTGTGTGTATCATGTGTACAATAATAATAATAATAATAACATTGGCTGCTTTTAGTAAATGCATAAACATCATTGGCTGGTACATTCGGTGATGACGGAGGGAATTGTTTTCGAGTTTAATTCATTGAAGATCTATGAACGTGTATATATATATATATATATATATATATATATATATATATATATATATATATATTATATATATTTATTTATATATAGTTGTTGCGTGTGTGTGTGTATATGTGCGTGTGTACCATAATAATAATGATGTGTGTGTGTGTGTGTGTGTGTATTAGGGTGTGTCAATTTTGGGGGTGAAATGACTAAATTGAAAATCATGTGATTTGGTAGCAATTTAATGTAATCATTTGGCATACAAAATAATATCCTTGCTTCAAAAACAATAAAAAATAACTCATACCTACATCAATTTTAATTAAAAAATTCCATTTTTCCGTAAATTCGTAACAAAATAACAAATGTGCGCAAACATCCTATCAACATTTAAACTGGCAATAAGATATCATTCAGTCTTTATTTGAAAGTAACCAATGCAGTCATGTCCTTTTTGCTGCGGTTCCTTGACATCAGCATTCGTCTTGCTACTTGCGCTTTGATGTAGCCTTCTCGCCTCTCGTGACTGTAAACTTGACTAGCTGCTTCTGTGACAATTTTCACACATCTCTCCACACTCTGAGTGTGAGAAGGCCACTTTCGCACTTGAAGTGGGGCCTCTTTAAGTTGTGTTAAATCATTGTTTGTTATACATATTGTCAGTGGTGGCTCCAAAACTTCCGAACTCAAGTTAACGAAATCTGACAATTTCGTGGCATTGACGTTTATCGGAAGTACCTTCCTTGTCTGAACAGAGCAGTCTCCCAGCTGGTCATCATCTAGTGATGTTCCTCTAAGCTTTAGAATGATTTCCACAGCCTCAGTTCGCTCTTTGGTACATTGTCTGCAGGGTATTGCTTGCAAAACTGCCTCTGGCCTAGCATACCAAGCGGACCTTCTCACCACAGGTAACACGATGTCCACCACTACTTTCCTTTGGGTTCTCAGTAGCTGTAATTGAAAGAAGATGTGGTTGGGCCCCCTCCATCCACATTGGATTAAGTTTTACATTGAACCAGTGAGGAAGATAAAACCCAATAATAAATTCAACAATCAACATCAAATTCTGTAGCATTTTGCCCTTCAGTGCATGTTTGGAAACCCAAATCCTGCAGAAACGAATCGCTGTAGTTAACCAACGACTGTGACTTACCGGTCCAATCTCCAAGAGAGCCAGATTTTGAGGCAACTCTCCTCATCTGATTGCTTGAACAATACGATAAGCGTAAGATTGATCCGTGCTGAGGTCTTTGATAACTTCTTCAGACAACACTGGAAGGGGAGGGTCTACTTCGACCTTTGGAAATTTTGTATTTATTTCTAATTCCGTTGCTTGATCTAGCATGTTGCCAAGGGGGCCTGACCACTTGTTGTTGCTCTTTGTAGGACCATCAAGTTCCTGGATGAGACGACGAAGAGGTAGTTCCCCTGTGTGCAAATCACATACAATCCAAACAAGCCTTCTTCCAAGTTTTTCCTCTAAATGCGTCATAACACTGCCCTGCCATCCAGTGTTCACCGCAGTTGAGTCTCCACCAACGGCCTGAAGTGAATTGTCAAGTCTTCTTTCTTGAAGCCAACATATTATTTGATCAGCAATTGCCTCTGCATGTTTCTTGCCTTCTACTTCTGCTTCAGGAACAAAGTGAAACAAATAGCGGCCACCAGGTTCGGAACACATAGAGTAGTGTTCTTCTTTGATGAGACCGGGAAACTTTCTGTCCATTCCCTCTACCTCTAGGAGAACTTTTGTGTCATCTCTTCTTCCATCAAACAAAAGGCAAGAGAGACCTTCCTCCTTCAAATCTTTTTCATGCTGATCAGATATTTCCTTCATTATTTTTTCTTGTGCTCTTCTTATCTTATTATGATCTATCACTAAGGATGTATCCTCTCGGCTGATGAGGCCTGCATCTATCCAAGCGGCAGTGGCAATTTCTGCAGTCTCTCGTAGCCCCGTATGGTGGCGAATACTGGCAAGGGCAATGTTTGAGATGTCTTTAGTGTTGTATTTCATTCTCTTCGGCGAAGGTTCAGATGGCATTTTGGAGGTATCATCTGATGTTGCTTCTTTCTTTTCAGCTGAAGAGCTTTCAAACAAGTGAGATACCTCTTGATAGAGCTCTTCATCTCTTTGGGTGGCTTCTTCACTCTTCTTTTTCTTCCTTTCTTCCCTCTCTCGGATTTTCTCTTTTTTCTTAGCAATAACAATCTGTTTTTTGGTTTCTGAATAATCTGCCGAACCAATCTGCATACTTCCTTGGCCTCCTGCCTTTGTTCTCTGCGCCTTTATGAAAGCCAGCTCCAAAACAGGGATCTTCTTCTCACGAGGACAGCGACAATCAATGTGAGGGTGAGGTTCTCTTCTGCATGAGGGAGAGCAATTGGCTTCAGAACACAACTCTATGGGACACTGGCAGTTAAAAATGTCAAGAAGAGTATCAAGTGTGTGCAGAAATTTATTTTTCTTTGCTAGTTTTCCTTTACCAAGTGATGTCTCAACTGCTTTGTGCCACAGCTTTGTTAATTTTACCTCAATAGTTCTATACTGATTGAGTACAGGTGGTTTGAATAACACATTAGCTTTTTTCCACTGATGCAGAAGAGGGGGAATCATGTCTGTCCCTTATGAGCTCTTTCTCTGTGTAGTTCCTTCTATCCTTTGTATTTTGTTCACGAAAGAGTAACCCTAGTCTCAGCATGTCTCGCACTGTTGGTAGTTCTGATACAGGAAGCTCCTTGCCTGTACCGACTAACAGGCTCAGGTGGCATGACGACGGACCTCTTGTCTTCAATTTTGGCATCTTAGGAATATCTGAAAAGAAAGAAAAACATTTAAGTATTTTATATCAATTACGATGTTTCAAAGTTTAGTCATTCGATGTTCTAAAATTCAATTAAAAAATATTTCATGGGATTATAACATAATTAGACAGAAGAATATGATAATAATAAATAATTGTAATAATCAATAATCTATACTTACAGTTAAACTGTAGTATTCGTCTGGTAGAATAACTATGAAGTACGTACAAGAGCAATAACAGCAAACCACCGTCTATGACATCTAAGAGGCAACTGAAGACTGAGAGTGAGTGACAGTTCTATTCATGTAGTGACTTGTACATTGTACAACAACTATATGACCTTGAAAACACTCCATATGCGATCAGTGGGATAATTCTGTGACAGATGAATAGTTAATCAATTTATGTCCTATTATTTATTAAAAGATTCAATTTCTGAAACTTTAAGGTAAAATTGATGTAGGTAAGGGTTATTTTATTTCATTTTGGTTGGCCAATTTCAAGTTTTGACATGAAAAGTTGACAAAATTGACACACCCTAGTGTGTGTGTGTGTATATATATATTATATGGGAGGCAAATCTCTGGCGATATTGGCCATTGTACACGATCACGCCCACCTTCACAACAAGAGCAGACGGTCGCTTTATCTCCAGACTGTCGCTCAAACTCGCCCAAATCTCTCCTACGCACTCAAACCAGCGCCCGTAAAGCTAAAAATGCTATATTCAGCCTAATTAAGAACGCGCTGACGCTCTCTTGTGATATCGTTCGCTGGCTGTTGGCCCATGTACTTTCCCAGCTAACACCTCACATCCGTCCCGAGCTGTGATATCGGAACCTCGACTCATGGGGATTACCAAAGCCTCCTGTTCTTATGGTGACGTGCACCTCTAACGTATGAGAGATGTGGATTGCTTCATATAAAAGGAAGGGTCCGGCCATTGAACGAGGAGCTTGTAGATTTTAACTTCGAGAGAGGAAGTTCAGGTCTCGGTCCCCGCGAGCAACGAGGCGCGAGTTGTTCCGTATGATTAGCTACGCTTTGTGGCTACGGATAAGTCCACGCTTTGACGGACCCTAAGAAAGGGCACGAGGGCAGTGTCGCGAGAACAGTGCCATCGGGATTATCGGTTAAAGGAACGGAAAAGGATACCCAGGGTGAATGGTATATTTCACATTAGAAATTAAGGCTTAAATTGGAATATGGGAATTACCTGATTTGACTGGAGGAAGCGCCAGTAGTCCTAAATTCGTTTACTTCCTGGTGACCTTAATTGTCACCCCTAGAACAATAATAATTAAATCTTAACCCGGTGAACTTAGGAGACCTAGTGAAATAAAGACGTAAACAAAGCATTGTACATTACCGCCTGTAATCCGCTTACCTAAATATAATTAAAGTTCCTGAAAATAAAGTAGACTCTAATTCCATCCCATAATAATTAAACTTAAATTCGACGAGTGTAAAAAGGGGCTAAGGAAGCTCCCGAACCTGGCAAGTGACCTGGAGGTCAGCGCACTCTGTCGGAAGAGTTTTCTATTATACTTGGGGGTGAAAACTCACCGGGAAACCCCCCCGGGTACAATAGAGTGGTGTCAGGTGTGGGGTCTAGGTAAGTTTTTCCTACCCCTTGCCTAGACACTCGTCGAAGCACCAGAAGCCGACTGAAGCGTGTATGAGGACCATCTACACGGAGAAGAGAAAAACGGCACTTCCACCCAGACTCACAAGGTCAAGAGCAGCTATTCAGGCACAGGTGGAAACGGCTACGAGACTCCAAGCATCAGGCGAGGAAAATCCATCTCTCCGTAGACGAAGGAAAATCCAAGGTGAGCAGACCTGTTTGTATTGCAACCTGTCTTACGGGACAGGAAGACAATTTTCCTGTAGCAGGCAGCACCCCTAAACAATCCCCTTCGGGATTAAAATTTTTCCCCCCTAACTTTGACATAAATAGAATACCTCACGTCCCCTCTTGGGTTCCTCCTGAGGAAATTCTAGACGAACTTAAACAAGGAAATAGCCCTCTTCTAGCCAATTTGAGACAGGACTTTTTAGAATTTTGGCCACTTTCATTAGACGCGGAAGAAATGTCTTTTAGTCAGGACAGTAGCCAGGCTATCTTAGGAAGCCGGGAGGCGGCTGATAGGCGCAGCTCGTCACCCCCGAACTCTCCGCACAAGCGGCCCCCTAAAATACCAGTTACCGATCATTCCAACTATCTTCCTATGGGGAGGAAAAAGATTTCTCTCCCGAGGAGGAGAAAAAGCTGCGTCATGCGGCTGAAATCTGTCCCGTATTTTGCGGGACGTATGCTGAGTATCAAATTGCTGCCATTCAGGGAGTGGGGCGAAGTTACGTGTCCTTCCAGGATTTTGTTTCTGAAGTCGCACGGTTAATTCCGAGCGAGGACGAAATTCCGACAGGATGCGGATAGCTTTAGCAATAAGATGCTCGGTTCCTCCCAGTAGGCTAGTGCTGGTAGAGTATGAAGAGAGAGTAAAAACGTGGAAAGAATTCTTAGACATTTGTTCCAATCTCTGTTGCCTAAACAGAAGGGATGAAATTACAAGTAGACTTATGCACCTCGAACGAGAGAGCCGAAAACCTTACGAATCTTTTACGTCATTTGCCCATAGAATACAAAGAGAAATCAAGGGATTAAAAAGAGATAAGGGAGATATGACGCAGCACATAGATGTGCCATTCGTTTTAAATAAGGTAATTTTAAATTCTATGCCTCGTAAACTCTGGCATATGTACGGAGACATGAATGAGGAAGTGCATGAAAAAATTAAACGCATCCGGTGCGACGATCGAATCGTCTCCGAGCCGGTCACCCCTTTTTACCCAACAACTAATATCAATCAAACCATGGAGTCTATACCAAACCCCGAAGTTCCATTTTATCAACCCCAAAATTATCCAATGAGTCACCCTCCGTACTCCCCATACTTAAACACGTCACCCTATGTGGGACAAAACATTAACTCATAAGATACCTCGTTCATCGTTCCCCCGACGCGGGTTCACTATAATAGTGCCCCGCCTTACGACTTATCTATCCCTTCTGGTTCCGCTATGCAAAGCCATATACCAAGTGTAAATGTGGTACAAGTACAGGCACCGACTCAGGCTTACAAGCCCAAGTGTTACATATGTGAGAGTGTCGAACACAGGGTGAAGTTTTGCCCAATAATAGACAGAATGAAAGCCTTAGAAATATACCAAAATAAGGCTCGACAGTACCTCAGGGAAGAAGAGCGACGATATGCGTCTCCGCCCCGACCAAATAGCTACCAAAGGAGAGAGGAAAATTACGAGGACCGACGGAGGTATCCGTCGCCCTATCGACGCAAAGCCATCGAAATGACCATTCTTATGAACATAGAAGAGAAGATTATCCCGATAATCGAGGATGGAGAAGAGAAAATTTCTCCCAATAAAGGGAGTTTCAAAATGCGCGATCTCCTTCCCCATACGAATCCAGAAGAGACTAGAGAAGACGTAATTATTCTCGTTACATGGAAATTCGAAGCGAACGGTCACCATCCCAGTATGACCCCCGACGAGAAGGGAGAAGAGGTGATTATTTTAATTACCGGGAGAGCCGAAAAGATAGATCCTCTTCGCCATACGAACACCGAAGGGAAAACGGAAGTAGACAGGGGTACCAACGTTACGATTCAAGAAATCGATCTCCTTCACCATATTATAATCAATCTCCTTCCCCAAATTACAACCAAAGAAGCTACTATACGCGGGACGACTACAACGGAGGCTATCAAAATCGGGAACGCGACCGTGGAAGGTCCCCGACAGGCGGTTGGGAAGGCCGCCGAAGCGGCTCGCCCTCGCTCAGAAGAAGCGACACGCCGCCGAATAGAGACGAAGCTCCGCGAAAAGTTTCTTTAAAATCGATGAAGATGCGGAAAAAAAGTCATGAGTAGATATGCCAAATCGCGAAATAAGTTTCCCTAAGGAAAGAGAAGAGAAAAGAAAGGAGAAAAGATTCCATGCAAACGAAGTAAATTTGTGTGCCTTGAGTAGAAGTGAGTGTGAATGTCCAACTGACGGACGCAATTCGGCCTTCAGCACGGAGTCTGAAGCTGATAAGCAAGTTACTGAGAGAGCCAGTACAGCTGTTTCAAAAGAGAGAGTGAATGAAAATTGCGAGAGGTACCTATCCGAAAATATAGATCGAAGAGAGCTAAATTATGTAAATAATATTTATGAATCAAATGTGGAAGAAAATACATTTAAAGATACAGTATATAAACCTGAGAGAATGAACGAGGAAAAGCAGAAAGCGAGCGAAATAAATTTGTGTGAATCCATTATCAGTGAAAGCGAACGTGAATCCACCGGAAGTCGCACGGCCTTGAGTACAAGATCAGACTCTAAGGTTGATGCCCTCGTAAGTGAGAATGTGTTTACGAATGCCGAGAGAGAAGAAGTAACAGACGCAAGTAATTCAAGATCAGATGAGGGACATGTGATCCGAGAATACGAGGAAAATATAAATGAAAATAAAAATAACGTACAAGAGAAGCGAAATGGTTTGAATGATTTTTCTGATTCAGACGCAAGCAAAAGTGAATTTCCGGAGAAAAATGGTGAGATTAATGTTTGTCGATTGGAAGCGAGAGAAAACGACTCAGAAGGGAATGAGTATATGAGTCATGATTACGAAGTAAATGCTTGGGACAATGAATCTAAGGAAAATACGTGTGTGAGTAAGGTCTATAAGTTAGGCGCGTGTGAGAAAGGACTAGAAAACGATTCGCATGAACAATGTGGGGACGGAAGTCTGGAAAAAAGTACGGATATTGTTAACGGAAGCATATCGTGTAAATGGAGTATATGACGTAAGTATGTGGAAAACCCATGATGAAATAGAAGACGCATTACAATTGCGTGGGAACGGAACCCAAAGTAAGATCCCAGAGAATTTGCATGACGTACTAATCGATCATGGTAACGGAAGCCAACAGGAAATCCAAAAAATGCGAAAATCGGAAATAACGTCTTATCCGTGAATCACGGCGCGCAAGCTCAAAGAAATGTTTAAATGAACCAAATTGAAAAATTAAATTCGAAAGTCAATTTGTGTCGGTTTTTTTCTTTTTCAGTTTTTTATGTCTTGCATTACACGCGTATGTCTTTTCGTTTGTAATTGGGTAAAAGGTCTTGAACCTGACCCAGATGCGAGAAAAAACCCAACAGAAGAAATAAGCTTGGAAGAAACCTGTAGTAGAGAGGCGAAACGCAAACAGGAATATCCCCTCTTGGAAGTAAATGCAGACTTTCTATTAAAAGAGCCGGTCTCTCCTCCAATGACCGGCGGTATACGAATAGTTCACTACTCGGTCATTCAGGAAATAGATGAGGAAAAATTCAAACGAAAAGTCCATAGAAATAAACGAAAAAAAATGGTCGTTGGGACGTTTCACGCAAATGGTGTGTGGGTGGAGGAAGAGAAATTAAATTGCGCTGTAGTGAAAAGAATCCCTTCTCCGCAAAGCATCCTACCAGCGATTTGTATGAACGAAGAAATATCGAAAAAGACATTAGATGATGTAAAGACCCTTGTCACCAACAAGAAGGAGCTATAAAGGAGAAAAAAGAGGAAACAGCATTAGATGATGTAAAGATCCTGGGCAACCAGCACGAAAGAATGAAAAACACCTTCCGAAGGGAAGAAAATGAAAGAAAATCTCGGACAAGAGTTGGATTCGGGTTGTTGAGAAATGAGCCGGAAAAATACCGGAGTAAGTTTAGTGATACCCCCTGTTTATGGAAGAACACGCGACTGCCAAACTGATATTGTAAACAAGTGGTTGCTGTACATGAAATGATCACTAAGGCGCGTGGCGTTAAGACAATTAGACCGATTAACAAAAATTTAAAAAACTCGCAAAGAAAAAATCCTTCATTATTATCGCATATTTGCTTCGCACTAAAATTGATTATGCACATATAAAGGTTTCGTTAAATAAAAATGCTTCCGTTGCTTTTATAATAATATAGTCTGATACATGAAATAGGAGCTAAATAAGTACTTAAAATAACCCTATAAATATTAGAAAGGCGAAAATTCAAACAGACAATTTAACGCGCGACGAAGAGAACCAAATTTCGTTTATTTTTATCAGCGCAATATGCTAAAGGCACTTCCTAAGTGTGGACATCTGAGAAATAGGCAAAAGTAGGCCAACAAAAGAATAGGCAAATAGGCAGAGAAAGGATGTAGGCATTTGATAAAATATGTAGGCAAATGTAGGCTTTTGAGAGAGAGGTGGTAGACTAAAGCCCAATTAAAAAATATTCCCAAATGAGTTTTGGATGAGACTCGTGTTCGACACGACAAAAATCATGATAAAAGTGTTCGAAGAATGACCGGATGTCAAACGAGAAAAGTGGAATTGTGGCCAAACGTCAGAAGTAAAGTTGTTTTCATTACTGTTTCCAATGTATTCTCATTTAAACAGATTCATATTCTTTCATTTATTGTCACTCTGAACAGAGGATTGATGAATTAGTTCGCTTTGAGCCGTGGAGAGGAATACCAGAGGAATAGTGGGAAGGAACACTTCAACAGACCCCCTTTTAAAGACTTTTGATGATAATAGTACTGACGTAATTTTGTTTAATACGGTAATACGAAAAAATCAATTTCATACTTTAATTCCTTTTAGGAAAAAGAACATCGCTAATTTCATTTCCCCATTTATATAACAAAATCTCTTACTCAATTTAATAATGATAAGTCCCAGAAGTGCCCTGCTGAGGAAAGTGGTTGCCCTTCTCTTATTATCGATTGCGGACCACTCAGGGGCGCAAACCGTTGAGAACCATGGAGTCCTGTTTGAACCTTTGGGCCCCTTAATACCCCAGGGTTCAGTTTACACCTTTAGTGTGCGACTCCACCTGGGACCTTATTACCGATACTTGCAAGTTTTAAAAGAAAAAATGAAGGAACTAATAATTAAATGCGAGACCGAAGAACGGCAGATACGAGGAGTAAAGGGCCCTGAGGAGACTATGCGAAAGGATTTGAAGGTCTTAATAGTCACTCTGCACGGTGTTCGCGAACAGATAGTAGATACGAAGGAGCTGACGACGTTCATTACCACTTTACATCAAGAACAACCCCTCGGAAGCCCCTCAAGACAGCGGCGTGGACAGGTTGATGCGGTAGGCTGGTTCCTGAATTTTGCTTTTGGAACTGCCCGACAGACCTCAGTGAATGAAATCACCAAACGCATACAAGAAAATGAAGCCAACGAAGAAGGGTTGGCCGACGGTTTCAACGCTTACGTAACAGTACTGAACGCTACAGTTTACGAGGCCAGCAATCTCAGAAAATACATGGATTTACTGAACGCTACAGTTTATGAGGTCAGCAATCTCAGAAAATACATGGATTTACTTTCTGACAACAAACACTCCTTCAACGAGACTGTAACCGTTTATCTGGCAAACATAACGGCAGAAATCAAAAGGGAACGACACATGGTTTTCCCAACCCCGGTGGCACAAAGTCTCTGCACCTACACAGAAAGTCTTCACATGCGATTGAACCGACTAACCACGGCTTTGATTAATGCCAACCAAGGGAGGTTGGATTCATTCCTATTTGAAACTAACTTCTGCCTCCAAGTACTAAAAGGTGTTGAACCCAAGATAGGAAGACTATTGCCCTACATATGGAAACTATTCCCCTCTACTTCAAATTAGGAAAAACCCGCCTGCTGAGAATCTCGAAAAAGGAGCTCAGGATCATCATCTTCATCCGCCTCAAGGCCATAGATAGTCCTGCGACTTTATTTAGAATAAACCACCTACCAATTTGGATAGGAAAGGAAGACCTGTATGCCGAGATCATCCCGAAGGATCGCTACCTAGGCGTGAGTCAAGACCGCCTGAACTATTTGTTGATGGACACTGAACAATTGCGTGCAAATATAAAATAAGTTTCACTGTCCAGTCCCAACTTATATTTTGACCAAGGGGTCTGAGAATTGCATAGTCAGTCTCTTCCAAGCGAGACCCTCCATGAATTTGACTACGTGTCCTCGAGTAATCAAGAAGAATTTTTCCCCTATATTTCTACGACAATCTCAAGAAGTATACTATAGCGTAGCAAATCCTTTAGCCATATTCCTTCGCTGTAGGTTGGAAAAAGAAACTAAACACCAATTGAAGATCGAAAGGACCGGCAAATTTCCATTGCCGGAAGATTGCGAGATTTTGACGGATCATAAGATCATTCCGTCGATTTCCCTTTTCTCGGACCCTCGAAACTTCTCAATAAGAACCGAGTTACCCTCTCTATTGAAAGACGAGGAAGTCAAGTACATCCACAAGTCTGTCCTGACGTCTGAAGCCATCCGCCATTTCAATGCGTCACTCCCGAAGGGAGTAAACTTGCAAGAGATGACCCGATACCTAAAACGGGTTACTCTGAGGAAACACCAGGACGGAAGATCTCAACTCATAAGCTTCTCTACGCTGCCCTTGTGTATAGTACTTGGAGCTATTGGAGTGGGGATGGTGATAATACGGAAATATCTTAGAACCCGACGCAGTGCAGTCCCCGTCCTCCGTACTACAACGTCGACGGAAACAAGAGCGCCCGTACTGCCTCCTTCAAACCAACCCCCGGTGACACGAGAGCCACCAAGGTCGAGACCTCCTGCCAGTTCGGAGGCAAGCAGGAGGCCGGCGCGATCCGTCCGATTTCACTGCCCCGCCGAACCCGAGCCCGAGTCGGAATATCTGGAGAAGATGTACGAACGAATGCCGGGAGATCCCTCCTGAGGAAGAGAATCAACCATGACCTAATTTAATAACTTCAGGTCTCCCCCTACATGTTTGATATTTAAAGATTTTAGTGCCCTGCATAAATTGAGGCTCGAAAACAGTAAATTCATAGTGAAATAAAGTAGTGAAGAAGCCCGCTAAATCGCGGTGTAATAATTTAGTAATGACTGAGTAAATAGTGATAAATTAATAAGGAGTGAAGGCAGCCGAATTACTGTGCCTTAATGAATGTGAAGAAATTATGTAAATTAGAAAAAATTTGTGAATTGCACTCTCACTGTGTTTTTATTTTCAGAGCTATCTTTTTCCTTTTCTTTACTATCAAACATATAAGATTCGCTTACGAACAAGTTTTCTCTAATCATGCCGTCAAAATTTTGATAAGAAATTGTCTTGAACTTCGGAGTGTTTACAACTTGAATCATTTCCTAATGGTTAAACTCTGCGAGTTCGTAAACATTAATTTGTAACTTTCGAATATAACCTTTCTTACTATCAAAAAACCATTATGCAATGCCCTATTACAGAAGAATATTTAGTATTGAATCAATCGACGTTTGCTAAGTATAGTGTCTCGCGCTAATTTCTTTGAAGTAAATAAAACAATAAAGTTTCCCCTAATGAACGTAACTGAACATATAACAAAGAGAGGCACCAGAACTAAATAAATAAATGTAAATTAAAATAATGATTGCCTCCAATTTTAAGGAATAATTCGGTACCGAAGATTAGGATTTTTCGCAAGACCATTTATGCTTCAAGAAAGATTACGAATGCAGGAACACGCTTTATTTCCACTGATGCGCAATTTTGAAAAGGGTTCTATAAAAGAACCCTGAATATGGCATTGCATTCTGAACCGAAACATTATTCTCATACTTTGTGTTTCTTTTCTCAACTATTCTCTCTTATAAAATTTAAGTATTACCAGTGAATTTGTGTAATGCGTTATAGGATAAACCCCAACAGATATTGTAAAAAGTTTTAACGCTCCCTCAAACTGGTTGAAATTTCTTAATATTCTCGCCGAAAATACCAGAGGCTGTTCTGGAAAAGGTGAGGTGTACGGTCCACTTTCACTATGTGCTTATCTTCTTACTTACTGCTTTCCTATATGTGCCAACAGGACGCTATTGTCTTTTATGTAAATGCCCTATCAAAGGAGTCAGCTTCACGAAGACTCCTCCCCAATAATACAGTGCCCGCGAAAAGTATCCGATCACTCAAGAAAATACAATATTTTCCCTTAATATTCAGAGACACGTAATTCACTTTCTATTTGTTCTAGCGACATCTGGTAACTTTGAGGTTGCTCGCTGATATGAGAGCTATCCAACGCATTCTCAAATTAGTGTTCTGGTAGCCTTCGTTGCGGGTGGCTGTGTCTCAAATTTGTCAGATTTCACTGTTTGTGTAAATTTCTTGATATTTTTTTTTTTTACAGAAAGTGGTGTAAATAAAATTTATATATAATGTGTGCTAAAAAACAACTTAAGAGTGATTGTCGAGGTGCTATTGTTGCTTTGCATGCATGTGGGAAATCACAGAGACAGATAGCTAAGGAATTAAACATATCCCAAAGTACCGTTAATTTATGGGTTTCACGGGCTAAGAACAATGGTGGCCTAACCACGCCAGTCCCTAAAAAACGATCTGGCAGACCGAGAAAAACAAATTCGCGAACAGACAAACTTATGAAACGTTTAGTATTGAAAAACCCAACAATAACTGCGAAAGAAATAAAATTTAATATGAATAATTTGTTATCTGGTGTTTCTGAACGAACTATCCAGGAGCGGCTCCAAAAAGAACTCGGATTACCATCTCGCCATGCTGCTAAGAAACCGTTCATTAATGAAAAAATGCGTAAAAAACGTGTCGCATTTTGTAAAAAATACATTCATTGGACTGTTGATGACTGGAAGAAGGTTTTATTTAACGATGAGTCGACATTTTTGACATTCAGAAGTTGTCCAAAAAAGGTTCGCCGGCCTATTGGCTCAAATAGGATGGACCCTAAATACACCCTAAAGACAATGAAACACCCTCCAAGTGTGATGGTTTGGGGTTGTTTCGGTTACTATGGGCGTGGAAACTTATATTTTCTTCCGAAGAACACAACTATGAATGGTGCACGGTATTTAGCAATGCTACAGGATAAACTTCCAATGGCAATGGCAATCCAAAGGACAAAAACATACATGCATGATGGTGCACCATGTCACAGGGCCAAAATAGTGACAAAATGGATTACTGACAATAAATTTGATATTTTGGATTGGCCTGGTAATAGTCCAGATCTCAATCCGATAGAAAATCTGTGGCTAATAATAAAAAATAAGGTTGAATGCCACGACACTGGCTCAGTCGAAAAATTACAAGAGGCCATCAAAAAGGTATGGTGCAAGGAAATATCAGTGGAAGTTTGTCAAAACTTGATTAAATCCATGCCAAAATGTCTAGAACAAGTCATCCAAACCAAAGGACAGATGACAAAATACTAATATAAGGTTAGTATACATTTAAACATTGTTTTTTATGTAAAAAATACAAATTTCAAGGGTGATCGGATACTTTTCGCGGGCACTGTAAATTAAATAAGTTAGTCCTTAGTAGAAATAAATCTTCTCTTTCTACTACTTAACCTAGATGGGACGAATATATACTCCCAGAAATCATTTACCCTGATAATTCACTAACAGTAATCCTTTTAGACTATCCAAAATAAATTAAGAGGCTTCTCCTCTCTGATTATAAGTGAGGCCCCTGCTATATCTGTGACGTAGGTAGCTAAATTACGATCCTGGGAGTGTGACAAACCTACTAAAATTCTTAAAGGAATCTTAAGAGTGTGAGTTTCCTTTCTTACTGTGTTTCTTCTAAAGTACCTTGAAATTTCCTAAGTTGAAATTATTATAACGTATAATCTCTCTTTAGGACAACGTGTTGAATAAATTATTTTCTATAAATCAGAACCGAAATTTCTTTAGTTACCCGTGCCTTTTATTGCGTAAATCTAAAATAAATTCTGAAACCAGAATTACGTTGACAACTTATGAGAAATGTCTTCATTTCTTCGAATCAAAGATCAGATAAAGTTATATGTTAAATTTTATAAACTTGCCTAGACTTCAAATCTATGTAAAAACTTCAGCTAAACTTATTTATATTGTAACTTATTTATATTAAACTGTACCTGACTCTCACATATCATATGGCAGTTTTAGACTTTGTGTTGTATCTTGCAGTGATGAGATAAAAATTTTTAAGGACCCGGCAGGGTCCGAAAATTCGCCCTCTATATATACACACCCCTAAGGTTGACAACAAGGTTGACAACCTAATTTACCCTCTCTAATGCTAAAAGATACCCATAATTTGTCCGAGAGAGTTTAGATTATATTCCTTGTTCTATTTTTAAGATATTTCGTTATCTAACCAGTTATGTTTTAAGTGTGGAATTACCTCTGCTTTCTGTATGCGCGAACCCAAGAACTATAACACCTTTTAGTCTTTGTCATTAAATTCAGAGAAGAGGCACAATGGAAGAATACGATGCGTCAAATAAGCTCATTTTCCGTAATGCTACTTCTGTTACCCCCTTAAAAAATCAAACCTACTGAGTCCCATTTTTCCTACTAATAAATCACCTTAATATTAATTAAAGCGATTCTTTCCTATCACTTCAAGTAAGACACTTCTCCAATGTAATTTCAATAATTGCCGATAAATGAAGAAGCCAGGTATAAAGAGCCCTTGTCACATTTAATTAGCTAAAAGGCTTCTTCCATACTTTTTCCGGGCTGAAAAGCCTCTAAGAAATTCTAATTTTTACTACATGACTGATGTTTCGAAATTCTACCACAATACCATAGTTCATAAACTTCAAGATGCCTTAAAAATATTTTATTTTTATAATCCAATCTTTCCTTCGTTTTTACCAAGAAAGTAAATTGTGTAAAGAGGAACCTCCTATTTTTCATGTCCCTATGTTATTGTACTATAGGTTCTGTTATTGTTTTTGATTTTAAAATAAACCGATGTTTAATTTTCGTTACTCCAAAATCGTATGCTTGACCTTTTATTATTGCTGATTTTAAAATTATGTATCGGTTTTGAACTTAAATTAAGTCGATTCTTATTAATCCTTGTAGTGAATAACTTACGCTAAACTCGTTATATTGTTTTAGAACGTTTAATTTACATGATAAATTTGAATTTAAATTATTCAGCTACCCATGTTACGGTCGTATTTGACTTATTCACTTTTACATTTGTTCCGATTTCACATGAAATTTAACTCTAGAACGAGTTTAGATTTACATTCGATTAGAGATCTATGCTAAAATCGCAACCGATTCCTTTGTAGATTAAATAACTTTGATTTACTGCATGCGCTAAACCGTTTTATATTTTTATTATTATTTTTATTTAATTTCACATTGGATTTACCTTTCTCCTAAGTATTCTGCAGTTCACCTTAATAACGTAGAGGAATATTTGCTACTTGTTAAACAATTTCCATTAGTATCTTCCACTACTGTGACCCTTAACGAAAAGGTGACGTCATATGATATCCGATGTAAACTGAGATCATTTCAACTTCAGTTCCTTTAAATAAGAATTAATCACTAACTCCATAAGTAAATTCGTTCGAACTAAGATTGTCTTCCTTAAGGAAAACCTGACAACTACCTTATCCCCTAAGTCATTAAAGGAACTTCTTGGAATAATAACCACGAAGATAGACGCGCTACTCGCATCCTAACAAACGATTCCGATCTGAGGAGCTTCATTCCTACAGTTAATTTCCTTGGAACTTTGGAGTGACCTCAGTACCTGTGGTTAAGGGTAACGTTCTTTCCCCGACTTTCCTTAATACCCATATTCCGATTGAAAGCGACTCCCAAAGTTTTTTTTTTTTTTTTTTTTTTAAATCGAATCTATTATAGGCGAGGCAAGTCTCTGGCGATATTGGCCATTGTACACGATCACGCCCACCTTCACGACAAGAGCAGACGGTCGCTTTATCTCCAGACTGTCGCTCAAACTCGCCCAAATCTCTCCTACGCACTCAAACCAGCGCCCGTAATGCTAAAAATGCTATATTCAGCCTAATTAAGTACGCGCTGACGCTCTCTTGTGAAATCGTTCGCTGGCTGTTGGCCCATGTACTTTCCCAGCTAACACCTCACATCTGTCCCGAGCTGTGATATCGGAACCTCGACTCATGGGGATTACCAAAGCCTTGTGTTCTCATGGTGACGTACACCTCTGACGTATGAGAGATGTGGATTGCTTCATATAAAAGAAAGAGTCCGGCCATTGAATGAGGAGCTTGTAGATTTTAACTTCGAGAGAGGGAGTTCAGGTCTCGGAGCCCGCGAGCCACGAGGCGCGAGTTGTTCCGTATGATTAGCTACGCTTTGTGGCTACGGATAAGTCCACGCTTTGACGGACCCTAAGAAAGGGCACGAGGGCAGTGTCGCGAGAACAGGGCCGTTGGGACTATCGGTTAAAGGAACGGAAAAGGATACCCAGGGTGAAGGGTATATTTCACATTAGAAATTAAGGCTTAAATTGGAATATGGGAAATACCTGATCTGACTGGAGGAAGCGCCAGTAGTCCAAAATTCATTTACTTCCTGGTGACCTTAATTGTCACCCCTAGAACAATAATAATTAAATCTTAAAACGGTGAACTTAGGTGACCTCTTGAAATAAAGACGTAAACAAAGCATTGTACATTACCGCCTGTAATCCGCTTACCTAAATATAATTAAAGTGCCTGAAAATAAAGTAGACTCTAATTCCATGCCATAATAATTAAACTTAAATTCGTTGAGTGTAAAAAGGGGCTAAGGAAGCTCCCGAACCCGGCAAGTGACCTGGAGGTCAGCGCACTCTGTCGGAAGCGTTTTCTATTATACTTGGGGTTAAAAACTCACCGGGAAACCTACCGGGTATAATATATATATATATATATATATATAATGTGTGTGCTCTTTCAGGACAAATGGCTGCTCAAACGATGTGTATATGACGCGTTCGGTGGAGAAGGGGCGAACGCCACAAAATTCGAAAAGTGAGTTTTTTGTCGTATAATTATCCTTTAAAACCTTTGCTTTACCTATGCAAAAATTAGATGTTAGTCTGCACTCTTTCATGGTAAAATTTAGGTTTTAATATATCTCAGAGAAATTCACTCCGCATCATTGCTTCACTTTGAACACATCTATCTACTTTCTGGTCACTCGACAATGCCCTGTGATGCTCAATTTGGCCAAATTGAACAAAATATAAAAAATAATTACAGCAATATTATTTACACCAAAAAAGATTATGTTACGGCCATAACTACAGCCGTTTCGCAGCGCTTCCTAGTTGTAGAAACGAAACAGGCTGATTTTCTCGATTTTGACGTCCTAAAAACGTGCATTGTCATTAAGAAATCAACAACTACTAAATTTACAGATGCAAGAAAGTTAATATTTGACTTTCAACACAAAGAAGGCTACGTAATATCTACTGCATACCGCACAACCCCAGATAATAGCCATCCCGTCAGACTGCAGAAAAGGAAAAAATCCTACAGTGTCAGTTTATTCAATCTAGCCCAGCAGACACTGCAACCAAAGTATTCCCACTTGCTGCCAATAACTAAGGAAAAAATAAAAGATCTCAAAGAATTATCAGACCTAATGCCTGCAACTGCAGTGAACTATTATACAAGATTGTTAAAGAAACTGGAAGAAACCGAAACAGTTGAAGCAGGTAATACAACATTCGACGAAGAGGACCAAATAATGGATTACACAAGTTAACATCAGAAGCTATCAATAAATAATATTGTAAAATTTCTTGGCGTTTTATTATATCGACATATTACACAACAATATTTTACTCAAATATGTGTTCAAATTCATACAACATTTCAATAAACCGGAAAAATACAAAGGTTTAAAGTTTACAAACTTTAACTGCATTTTGTGGCATAATTCGAAAATGTTGCGTTCGCCCCTTCTCCACCGAACGCGTCATATATACACTGTGCCAACTGGTGGATAATGCCTGGAGGCACTGGCTTCTACGCCAACTTGCTGAAAGACACTTATAAGCTAAATGATGCTGTCAAGAAATCTTATTATGCGTTTGGCAGCGCTACACGATTAATGCTCTCTCTCTCTCTCTCTTCCTCTCTTAGGTTAGGTATACCCCTTTTGGGGGGTGAGGCCGTCCCACCTTTTCCCTAAAGTGTCTTAAGTTAGGTGGACTCCCCCGAGCTTGCTGGGGAAATTCCTCCCTTCTTTTTTTTTGGCACCCTGGTGGGGGTTGGCAGTAGGGGTGAAGTGGGTTGGCAAAGGCACTTATGTGATCAACATTGCAATTGCTCTGCACTCTAAATTTGGCATCCATGCTACTCAGGCTCTGTGATCGATTGTTTAGTGACGCTGCATCCTCTTAGTAATTATTAAACCTCTGCTGTAGCAATAAATATAAGAGTAAATCTGTAACTTTGTTCTGTTTTAACTTGCATTAATTTAGCCATTCGATTCAGTTACCGTTTAGTTATCCATAATTTTACAGTTTTACTTTAAGTTCTCAATTAAGAAATATTTACATTTTACTTTCAAAGAAAATAATTACCAAATTAATCAATACCTTAAACTTAACTTTAATTTATTTTTAATTAAATTTGGTCATTATCACTTGTGAAATCTGACTGAATTAATTAAATCAAATAAGTGAATTTTAGTATTTCTCTTCACCGTAAATACTTAGCTACCATAATTCTATATATCATTATATGTATTACTCTGCGTAGTACTCGAAAGTAGCATTCCGAGACGACGTAATTCCTCGAGGGTAGAGTGGTATAAAGTAAAAATTTTCGAAAAGCTATGAGTGTCAACGGTGATAGGCTATAACTCGAGAAGTGTTGTTCTTGGTTCCATAACTGCAAAAGTGATATTGTCGAAATTTCTTACGATACAATTCCGTCTACAAATAAGGGGACCCTCCAACTGGATTCAGGCCATCGTCGAATTCCTACGTTCGAGCGGAAAACCTGCTCGGCATATATGAGTATATTACTTCTAACATTTACAGAAACTGAAAACGAAATCACAGTCGTTACTTAAAGATAAAAGACCTTTAAAATTTTCTATAGAGAAGGTAGATCCAGTATTTTCGTCCCAAAAACGGAGAATGGGAGGAAGGGGAAGTGCTGCACTGGAATTGAGGGGTAGTACTCATATAAACAAATATATTAAACCCTGCCAATCCCTTTTAATCTCCAGGAAACGAACAATATATTAATAGGTTCAAGGGTTTCCTGGAGATTAAAAGGGATTGGCAGGGTTTAATATATTTGTCCACAGTGTGGACTGTGGTGAAAGTGCTATGTTGGTAGCAGATACTTTTGACATAGGACAGCGTACTGTTTATAATTTAAAAAAGCAGAAATCTCAGCTTATGACTTACAATAGTGAACGTTGTAATGATCATCCTGGCAAATTGACAGTACTGCAGCAGCAGCATAGGTTGTTGTGAGTTTACATTATCAGGATATTACACTGTGTTAAAAAGTAATACAATAAATTTCTTTAAAACCAATGAAAACACATTTTTTTCTTCACGTACCTATTTTTAATGGGGAGAGTCAGTTATCCGCCAAAACCAGTTATCCGCTGACATAAGATATATAAATATATACTGTATATATATATATATACCGTGTACTCTATATGAAAAGAAGGACCAACAGAGTAAACATTTTCGTTTATTTTTGTACTTCAGACGTTTCAACAAATCTTTTCTCATCATCGGTGAATTATAAACTTTAAAACTGTTTTAGTTTTCGAATGAAGGTCCAAATTTAATAATTTATGTTACCACAATTTATATAATTTGGAATTATGAAGGCGTTTATTATAGAGTTTAAATCTGAGGAACTTATGTACAATATTATAACTTTCGCACTTAGAAAAGAAATCCTCATCACAAATAGCCTTATTAAGTTTCAAATAGACTTTCACATTGTCTGGAACAGTTCAGTGTTGATCGGTTATACCTCTGGGTTAAAATCAAAGCTATTGATTTCTCCTCAGGGAAGCGGAGCTTACAGATGAAAAGAAGGACCAACACAACTGCAAACATTTTCACTGATGAAGACTAAAGATTTGTCGAAACGTCAATAGCTTTGATATATATATATATATATATATATATATATATATATATATATTATATATATATAACACAATGCGCCTCAGTGGTTAGTGGTAATGTGCCGGCAGTGGTGTAGTGGTTAGAGTCTCTGACTACAAATGCATCGGCACGGGAATGAAGAGCTGTGCTAATATTTACCCGCACCCTCAGATTGTCGACCGACAATTCATGTGGCACCCATTTTCCTAACTTAGGCACTTTCCCGAGTTGTTGCAAATGTCGATGGATGGTGGACGGGGATGAATTGAGTTCATCAAACTCAGCAGTGCTTCCAGAGCGTGCTGCATCTGTCAAACAGCAGTCACCATTCCTAAACTTTTGAAACCATCTTTGACATTTCCTCACATGCAGAATATCGTTGCCATAAACTTCCTGAATGTTTCGCGTTGCTTCAATAGCACTATTCCCTGTTTTGAACTCGTAAAACATTATACAGTATGCCTGAATTGCTCCACTGATACCGCCATGTTTATGAGGGGTTCACATAAAGCAAAACACACGTCCTCACTGGTCAAGGTCTGTAAAGTATGTAGCGAAACACGATAGATCTCCTCTTAGATATAACCTTCGGAAAATTTATGCTTAAACCGAGTAGGACTAGTTTAAACTTAATCTATCGTAAAAAACGACATTACTTATGGGATGACCTGATATATGTGTGTGTACAGTATGTGCCCATGTACTTTATCTTATCCTCCTAACATCCTAATTGTCTATAAATATGAAACACTGTAAAACTATACTTTACTGTGTTTAATTGTAATTAACTGTAATAATTTAATATGATGTAATTAATGTACTTTAATGAAACTGTAATCAACGATAATAAGCGAATGTGAATTAACTGGTAAATATAATCATAGTTGTAATAAACCAAAATTATAATGTACTTAATAATGTGCTTGGGTTGTACTCAATGTACTACTCCGACATTATGTCGCCATTTAGGAATGTATACTTGGTGATATTATTATTATTTTTTGTTATTTATTTTTTCGTTTTATTTTGGAATCTTTCAAAATCCTTATATGAGTTTAAATTATGCTTAACGTCCAAGAATTGTTTAGATCTCCAGTTAAAGTGGGGGAACTTAACCTTCAACCGCACACCCCTAAAATTTAGACTTATTTAATTCTTGTATTGTAAATTCAATCATTCCTGCCTTAGCCCTTCAGCGAAGAGGTCAGAGCCTCCTCTTTTTAAACTCCGGCGTGAGCCATGGTCGAAAGAGGTCGAAACTCTCCCCTGTAAAAGTCTGATCTAAATTAGAGCTGAGTATTACCTGTACATTTTAGCAGTAAATTACAGTAAAATAAAGTTTTTTATCTTCTCCTTCGAGCCTTGCTCTCTTCAGAGAACTCAGTCGATAAAGTTGAAAAAAATAATTTCCCGAAACGCTATAAGAGGAATCGGGGAACCTTCAGAGAACTTAGTCTTAAATAGAGAAACATAATTTCCCGATACGTTATAAGAAGCATCGCATCGGGGAACCGTCAGATAATTTAGTATGTTTTCACAGAATCCTCTCAACCACTATAGAAGAACTCGGAGAGTAGTATAGAAGAAACTACTGCAAGTAACAAATCCGTTGCTACCTCCTAACCAGAATCCTCGTCGACTTCGAACCAACCGAGGCCATATACGGAGGGGTTAACATACATATATATATATATACATATGATGTTCTCACAAGGAGAAAACATCTGCCATTAGCTCCACTTCGATATTACTGTAATATTTTTAATATAACTTGAAACTAGCTTTCAGGATCATATTAAATCTTACTGTTGAAGATGTACAAGAAAGCACAATAAACTTTTCCACATAAAAGTTATTCCTGCATATATATATATATATATATATATATATATATATAGAGAGAGTGAGAGAGAGAGAGAGAGAGAGAGAGAGAGAGAGAGAGAGAGATAGAGCTGGGAATAGGAGGACGTAAAGATGGTACATGTTTATTTACAGACGTTTCGAAAAAGTTCAATTTCCAAATAGAAATAAATAAATATAATAAACGAAAACGAACAATATATTAAAATGGCGCGACAATTAGTGAGAATTAATAGTATGGTTATAATATATATTAAATTAGAAGACTAAAAATGAAATGATATAAAGTATAAAAGCATGGACAATAAGTGAAATATAAAACGGTTAAAAGGTGAAACAGAATTGAAGGGGTTCTTACCAAACTGTTAACGTAATGAGAAACTAATTGTACAGAAGATTGGGATTGGTTGCTTGTTGAAAATATTCCATATTAGAAAGATGGAGCCAGGCGGAGTGATGGTGGATTTCTTTTGAGTTTGAGAGTTTATTTGGCGATGTTTAAATTGAAAGCGGAACTGTAATCGTTGAGGGTTGGCTGGATACTGAGGATATAAAGGACTCAAATATGCGGAGGTCGATTAGTTGGTTGGCTGAATTAACGATTTTGAAATTGGAGGGAAGTAACGGGTGGTTGTGAAGGTGGCAATGATCCCTTATTGCTGATTTGGAGGGTTTGTTCATAACTTCAGCATCAATAACTTCTTCCCAAAACCTTAACCTTAATCTTTAATCCGAAACTTTCTTAATAACATTTATCAACCCACCCTTAAAGTTCCCACTGTTAAAAGAGACATCACCGGGGATAGAGTCTGTAATCACACCTACACTGTCATCGGGGTCGTCTGTAATACCGATGATGGGGACATGATGCTTTACCTCATCATCATTCACGGTTCTATGGAAGAAGAGGAAAAACAAGACTAGAATATAAGGAACATCACTTAAATTTTTATTATATTTTGTAAATATTCCACTTAGGGTTGTGACATGTAAGAGATGGAATCTGTAGAAAAATTCAGGTTCACGAGCCGTCCACGTGTATTATATCTGGCCCTACAGGATGTGGTAAAACTGTGTTTATGCTTAAAATTATTAAAGATAAGGGGAAGATGTTCTCAAAATGTGTGCATAAAGTTATATGGTGTTATTCGACGTACCAGTCAGTATTTAACGAGTACCAAGATGACATTTTGTTCCACAAAGGCGTATATGACATTAATTCGTTAAAGGGAACTGAGCATATCGTCATTGTAATTGACAATCTCATATTAGAAATGGATAAAACGTTTGCCGAGACATTTACAGTGTTCCCCCACCATCTTAACATAAGCGTGTTCTTCATCAATCAGAATCTATTTTTCCAAAATAGATACATGCGTGATGTGTTGTTAAATACACAATATCTAGTCTTATTCGCGCAACGTAGAGATGTGTCAGAAATTGGGGTATTAGCCAAACAAATGTTCCCGAATCAGCGTAACGAGTTTTTGGAAGTTTATAAAGAAGCTACAAGTCAACGTTACGGGTATTTGCTTTGTGATCTTCTCCCGCGAAACAAGTTTACGTTGCTTCTAAGGACGAATATATTCCCAAACCAGTCTGAAACGTTGTATAATCCAGAATGACAAATAGGCTAAAGAAATACCGCGAATTAATAAAAATCTATCATCGATTGCCCCAGACATTGCAGGAGATGTTTGTTAAAAATATCGACTCCTTCTTTTTATAAAGCATCTGTGAAATCTGCCTAAATGTTATAAAATGTAATGTACCAATGAAACCCCCTCAGAAGGCTCACCTACGTCTTTACAAGAACATAATACGTGCGCTCGCTCGTAAAAGTCAAACTGTGAGTAAGAAAAAGCTAATTATTGTAAAAGAGGGGGATCATTCCTCCCCATCTTATTTTCAATTTTGGTGCCTTTACTGACTAGATCAGTATAATGAAAAGAGTGGTAGTGAATCCGAACGAGGTGTATGCTTCACTGCAAAGTCAAAGAGTCCAGACACTGTTCTAGAACCCCATAAAAGCAGGCTTAAAAGAATGGAAAGCGAATTGTTAGACCTATTAAACAGTGAAAAGTCACCTGATGATAAAAGGATCTTATACCAAGAAGCTCTGCAGAAATTTCTTCACGAGTATGAAGATTATAAGAATCCGACAGAGATCCCCGTTGTTATTAGGCACAGCGGGCAATGACGAGCATGGCGACATAGGACTTGGGGCCGACGTTAGAGATGACCAACCAAAGAATAATGGTGCGACCCCACAACATATCGAACATGTATTAAAAAGCAGTCTCCCACATATATTGAAGAATAAAGGCTTAAGTTTTTATGATCTATTGAGTGAGGACCCCAACATACACTGGAGCGATACAGGCGAGGTCATTGTTGAAGGAACAAGGGTACAGGGTTCGAATATCTTCGGCATTGTCCATGAGCTGGTGAGAAAGTGGGACAGGCCCTCACCAACAGGATGGAAGCATATTAATGCAAAACTACAACAAATAAATGTCCCCAAAACATTGATAGGAAATCTGAATAGGTTAAAAGACTTGGAGCAAGCCTCGAATATGCCACAACTGAGTACGCCATGACTCCCAACGGTAGCATCTCTGAAGAGGAGAAAGAAGAGACCAAACAAAAATGGCCAACCCTATCCACGTGCCTCTAAAATACGCAAATGGCTAAACATATTAAGAAAATGCTATTATGACCTTTCTAACCCAGCCTCCTACAGCGGTGTTGATAGACTGGAGAGAGGTGTTTACAATGATGGAGAATGGAATAAAGATGTTGAGAGGTTTTTGTGGGAGCAGGATTCTTATACACTCCATAAGCTGGTGAGAAAAAGGTTTAAAACGGCCAAGACAATAGTGGCTTCTTCGATTGACTCTATATGGCAAGCAGATTTAACAGACATGCAAAGATATTCAGTATATAATGATGGCTATCGATACATCCTATTCATAATAGATGTATTATCAAGATGTCTGTGGCTAATTCTCCTGAAAAATAAATCGACTGAAACATTTGCTCAAGCTACCAAAACGCTGATGTTGAAAGAAAACAGGGTTCCTGGCTATTTTTGTACGGATATGGGGAAAGAATTTATAGGCAGAGCTTTTCAGAACATGTTGGCAGAGTTTCATATGAGTTACTACCTAGCAATTCTATACATAATGCCTCTTTGGCTGAAAGAGTTCAACGTACCATAAAGGAACGCATCCATATCTATTTTACACATAAAAACACATACAGATATATAAAGAATCTGTAATCATTGGCCTCATCATACAACCGTTCACACCATCGCGCAATTGGGACAACAGTCACAACACCTAATGAGGTTTTAGAAAGAGGTACGCACACAGAGGGTGAGGTGAGAAGGGATATCCGTAGAGCACCGCCACACTCTACACGTTTCAAAATCAGTGATTATGTAATGCTATCGCGTTTGGAAAATAAATTCACGAAAGGATTTGAGCAAGGTCTGGACACGTGAGAATTTTAAAGTTAGTGCAATGAGACCTAAAGGCGAGATAATACTGTACTACGTTGAAGATTTGAATGGGGAAGAAATCTCACGAGGCTTTTACCGCGAACAGTTGCAGAAAGTGACATTTAATTTATGAAAAAATGTTTTTAAAATTGAAAAAATTTTAGGCAGCAAAGATTCAGGAAAGAGAAAAATGTACCTGGTAAAATGGCTAGGGTATCCAGAAAGCTTCAACGCTTATATAAAAGCTGATGCAATAATGAAGATTAAATAGTATGCAACATGGCGCCTAACCACTTGTATGTAACACTACCGTCCTCTTCTTTGTCTGTACATCCTAACAACACCCTGACCAACTTTGTAACAGAACTCCTTGGGCCCATTGAATTGGAACGTGGTTCGGATGAGGTGGGGATATGCGAAATTCACCTATCCACCAGTTTCGTAAGTGTTCATTATAAAGAACCCGTTTTTACGGTTCTTAGAAATGGTGATGAGTGTGAAAAGGGAGTGGTAATTAGGGAACAAACCATGCGTGCAGCCCGGAGTGGGGAGGCACTGTATTACACTACAGTAGTAACCTTAGGCCCGGGTCGTTATGGTGCGGCTGAGAATGTTGTGAGAAATTTTAACGGAAGTTTAAAAAGCTCAAATCTTAATGCTGATTTAGTATATGAAATCTTAAACAAAGAAACTCCTGCACATGCTCTGACCTTAAAATCACAGGATAATAGAAATATTAAAGACCAAAGAGATACGTTCCACGATGTACAACATGATTTGTCCAGCCTAATGTATCAGTTGAAATTGGAGAAATTGGGTAATGGCTATCCATCCCCAGACATGTGCTATATTTACAGGAACAGCGTGAAGCATCATTTGTTGGGGATACCCAGGCGCGTCTGCTCCGCATTGCTCACATCCCAAATCATAGAGGGAGGAACTTGAGCAATACATATGGCAAACTTCACTATGTGAATGTTGCAACTAATCTATTAACCAATTTCTCAAAATATATAAGAACGATTGAGGGAAAAAGTTTCCCATTCGGTGACGGGAGCTTAACAGTAAAGCTACACTTTCGTCGCAGTGAGTTATAAAGACCCGAAGGTCTTTCACAGTCTATCGAGTGGTGAGATACCAGCGTGGATGTGGGCTTGGATAAATTTTTTCAACCCTACTACATACGGCTTTCCTCTTTAACACGATAGAGGACATAATGGGGAGGGGCCTAGACCTAAAGAAACTCTAAAACAGCACTTAAAGCGTACACGGGACGAAATCATCAAAGATGTAAAGAGAAAAATGCGTGGTTGTGGGAAGAAGAAGGCCGTCCGGAAGAAGAAAAAGAAGAACCGGTTACCAACACGTTGCGTTAAACGCGAAAGGAAATAAAAAAACGAGGTGTTGTAAGCGAAGGAAACCTATGGTTTATAATTTTTTAACTGATATAAGCTAAGGACTTTGCTCTCATGAATCATAGGATGTTTATTACTTGTCGAGAGAGGTGGCACTATTTCTGACTCGTCATGGTACGCTTCACCCATCCGTGTAGCTCACAATGTTGTAAATCGGAGATGGCCCTCTTTGACATGCCCCCAACAAAAGTTTCTATTGAGCACAGTGACTTTATTACGATTAACCCATTAAACACAATAATAATAATGAAGGGTCGCGCGTCTTAAAGTACCTAAGCGCCACCACAGGCGAAAACGTGCTTTTGATGGATATCACTATTTTCACCCTTCCTCTATCGCGTGGTTTGGGTTATAATAACCTTACAACAATAGAAGTATGGTTGAAAACCTTATGAAGCGAACTACTTTTTTCATCTCTATCGCCAGCTGGGCTCTGCCGCCCAGATGTGATGCGCATCTTAAGGCCCCAATATCCCTTTCAACTGGTGGGAGGTGATTGGGGTGGGAGTGGAACGCTCGGTCTCTGGGTGGCGGGAACAGCAGGAGGAGCGCGAGCCAATGAAAACATGGCAACCACTCCGCTCTGCTTTCTGATTGGCCACCCGCTCCACGCGCCGAGAGGGACACGACACAAACACCCCGCCAGTACCTTAAGACTCGCGTTGCTGTTAGCAGGCATCTGGTGTTCGTGCTCATATTGCTGAATATCGCTTGGATTATTCTATTCACCCGGCTTCTAACTTATCAACGTGTGCAGCAATGTCTCACCCTGCTAGTGATAGTGGTGAAAAATCACTGGAATCATTCTGTGCCAGAAATCGCAGCCAAAGTTCGGCATAATAAGAAAATCAAAAAATAAAAAAAAAAATATGTATATAAAATATGAAATACGAAAATCTATTCCAAAAACTCATCAGCATCTTCATTAGCATACTTAGAATTCTAATTTAGCCAAAAATAATTGCTTTAGCTCAATTAATAACAGAGATCCTATTGCCAGAATATTGCTGAACTTTGGAGGCGATTTCTGGCGAATTTAATTTTGGCGCTTAGGTACTTTAAGACGCGGGACCCCTCAATTAGTTCCCCGAGTGCTCCTATAGAATTCGTGATATACCCCTCAGGCCCTTACTTTTTTGATCCAAGCTGCATGCACATGTACGCTAAACTACGTATAGCCCATTCAGAGGGAACGGACTGTGATGATAAATATATATATATATATATATATATATATATATATTATATATATATATATATCCGCCAGTATTGGTGATAAGGCAAACGTGAGCTATTTGTGGTGATGTTTTGTATCTCCGCTTACATTATGAGTTCTGTGAAGTGTAAAACATCCTCAGGTGGGTATTCAAGTGGTGAACAACGTCCTTCTAAAAAGGAAACATGTTGTGCTAACAAGTGAACAGAAATTGCGGCGTGTGGACTGTGGTGAAAGTGCTATGTTGGTAGCAGATACTTTTGACATAGGACAGCGTACTGTTTATAATTTAAAAAAGCAGAAATCTCAGCTTATGACTTACAATAGTGAACGTTGTAATGATCATCCTGGCAAATTGACAGTACTGCAGCAGCAGCATAGGTTGTTGTGAGTTTACATTATCAGGATATTGCACTGTGTTAAAAAGTAATACAATAAATTTCTTTAAAACCAATGAAAACACATTTTTTTCTTCACGTACCTATTTTTAATGGGGAGAGTCAGTTATCCGCCAAAACCAGTTATCTGCTGACATAAGATATATAAATATATACTGTGTATATATATATATACCGTATACTCTATATGAACAGAAGGACCAACACAGTAAACATTTTCGTTTATTTTTGTACTTCAGACGTTTCGACAAATCTTTTCTCATCATCGGTGAATTATAAACTTTAAAACTGTTTTAGTTTTCGAGTGAAGGTCCAAATTTAATAATTTATGTTACCACAATTTATATAATTTGGAATTATGAAGGCGTTTATTATAGAGTTTAAATCTGAGGAATTTATGTACAATATTATAACTTTCGCACTTAGAAAAGAAATCCTCATCACAAATAGCCTTATTAAGTTTCAAATAGACTTTCACATTGTCTGGAACAGTTCACTGTTGATCGGTTATACCTCTGGGTTAAAATCAAAGCTATTGATTTCTCCTCAGGGAAGCGGAGCTTACAGATGAAAAGAAGGACCAACACAACTGCAAACATTTTCACTGATGAAGACTAAAGATTTGTCGAAACGTCAATAGCTTTGATATATATATATATATATATATATATATATATATATATATATATATATATAACACAATGCGCCTCAGTGGTTAGTGGTAATGTGCCGGCAGTGGTGTAGTGGTTAGAGTCTCTGACTACAAATCCATCGGCACGGGAATGTTCACGGGAATGAAGAGCTGTGCTAATATTTACCCGCACCCTCAGATTGTCGACCGACAATTCATGTGGCACCCATTTTCCTAACTTAGGCACTTTCCCGAGTTGTTGCAAATGTCGATGGATGGTGGACGGGGATGAATTGAGTTTCTGGGGCAATTCTTCGACAGTTGTTGAACAGTCTTCTTCAAGTGCGGCTAACAGCAGGTCTTCATCAAACTCAGCAGTGCTTCCAGAGCGTGCTGCATCTGTCAAACAGCAGTCACCATTCCTAAACTTTTGAAACCATCTTTGACATTTCCTCACATGCAGAATATCGTTGCCATAAACTTCCTGAATGTTTCGCGTTGCTTCAATAGCACTATTCCCTGTTTTGAACTCGTAAAACATTATATGCCTGAATTGCTCCACTGATACCGCCATGTTTATGAGGGGTTCACATAAAGCAAAACACACGTCCTCACTGGTCAAGGTCTGTAAAGTATGTAGCGAAACACAATAGATCTCCTCTTAGATATAACCTTCGGAAAATTTATGCTTAAACCGAGTAGGACTAGTTTAAACTTAATCTATCGTAAAAAACGACATTACTTATGGGATGACCTGATATATGTGTGTGTACAGTATGTGCCCATGTACTTTATCTTATCCTCCTAACATCCTAATTGTCTATAAATATGAAACACTGTAAAACTATACTTTACTGTGTTTAATTGTAATTAACTGTAATAATTTAATATGATGTAATTAATGTACTTTAATGAAACTGTAATCAACGATAATAAGCGAATGTGAATTAACTGGTAAATATAATCATAGTTGTAATAAACCAAAATTATAATGTACTTAATAATGTGCTTGGGTTGTACTCAATGTACTACTCCGACATTATGTCGCCATTTAGGAATGTATACTTGGTGATATTATTATTTTTTGTTATTTATTTTTTCGTTTTATTTTGGAATCTTTCAAAATCCTTATATGAGTTTAAATTATGCTTAACGTCCAAGAATTGTTTAGATCTCCATTTAAAGTGGGGGAACTTAACCTTCAACCGCACACCCCTAAAATTTAGACTTATTTAATTCTTGTATTGTAAATTCAATCATTCCTGCCTTAGCCCTTCAGCGAAGAGGTCAGAGCCTCCTCTTTTTAAACTCCGGCGTGAGCCATGGTCGAAAGAGGTCGAAACTCTCCCCTGTAAAAGTCTGATCTAAATTAGAGCTGAGTATTACCTATACATTTTAGCAGTAAATTACAGTAAAATAAAGTTTTTTATCTTCTCCTTCGAGCCTTGCTCTCTTCAGAGAACTCAGTCGATAAAGTTGAAAAAAATAATTTCCCGAAACGCTATAAGAGGAATCGGGGAACCTTCAGAGAACTTAGTCTTAAATAGAGAAACATAATTTCCCGATACGTTATAAGAAGCATCGCATCGGGGAACCGTCAGATAATTTAGTATGTTTTCACAGAATCCTCTCAACCACTATAGAAGAACTCGGAGAGTAGTATAGAAGAAACTACTGCAAGTAACAAATCCGTTGCTGCCTCCTAACCAGAATCCTCGTCGACTTCGAACCAACCGAGGCCATATACGGAGGGGTTAACATACATATATATATATACATATGATGTTCTCACAAGGAGAAAACATCTGCCATTAGCTCCACTTCGATATTACTGTAATATTTTTAATATAACTTGAAACTAGCTTTCAGGATCATATTAAATCTTACTGTTGAAGATGTACAAGAAAGCACAATAAACTTTTCCACATAAAAGTTATTCCTGCATATATATATATATATATATATATAGAGAGAGAGTGAGAGAGAGAGAGAGAGAGAGAGAGAGAGAGAGAGAGAGAGAGAGAGAGAGAGATAGAGCTGGGAATAGGAGGACGTAAAGATGGTACATGTTTATTTACAGACGTTTCGAAAAAGTTCAATTTCCAAATAGAAATAAATAAATATAATAAACGAAAACGAACAATATATTAAAATGGCGCGACAATTAGTGAGAATTAATAGTATGGTTATAATATATATTAAATTAGAAGACTAAAAATGAAATGATATAAAGTATAAAAGCATGGACAATAAGTGAAATATAAAACGGTTAAAAGGTGAAACAGAATTGAGGGGGTTCTTACCAAACTGTTAACGTAATGAGAAACTAATTGTACAGAAGATTGGGATTGGTTGCTTGTTGAAAATATTCCATATTAGAAAGATGGAGCCAGGCGGAGTGATGGTGGATTTCTTTTGAGTTTGAGAGTTTATTTGGCGATGTTTAAATTGAAAGCGGAACTGTAATCGTTGAGGGTTGGCTGGATACTGAGGATATAAAGGGACTCAAATATGCGGAGGTCGATTAGTTGGTTGGCTGAATTAACGATTTTGAAATTGGAGGGAAGTAACGGGTGGTTGTGAAGGTGGCAATGATCCCTTATTGCTGATTTGGAGGGTTTGTTCATAACTTCAGCATCAATAACTTCTTCCCAAAACCTTAACCTTAATCTTTAATCCGAAACTTTCTTAATAACATTTATCAACCCACCCTTAAAGTTCCCACTGTTAAAAGAGACGTCACCGGGGATAGAGTCTGTAATCACACCTACACTGTCATCGGGGTCGTCTGTAATACCGATGATGGGGACATGATGCTTTACCTCATCATCATTCACGGTTCTATGGAAGAAGAGGAAAAACAAGACTAGAATATAAGGAACATTACTTAAATTTTTATTATATTTTGTAAATATTCCACTTAGGGTTGTGACATGTTAGAGATGGAATCTGTAGAAAAATTCAAGTTCACGAGCCCGTCCACGTGTATTATATCTGGCCCTACAGGATGTGGTAAAACTGTGTTTATGCTTAAAATTATTAAAGATAAGGGGAAGATGTTCTCAAAATGTGTGCATAAAGTTATATGGTGTTATTCGACGTACCAGTCAGTATTTAACGAGTACCAAGTCGACATTTTGTTCCACAAAGGCGTATATGACATTAATTCGTTAAAGGGAACTGAGCATATCGTCATTGTAATTGACAATCTCATATTAGAAATGGATAAAACGTTTGCCGAGACATTTACAGTGTTCCCTCACCATCTTAACATAAGCGTGTTCTTCATCAATCAGAATCTATTTTTCCAAAATAGATACATGCGTGATGTGTTGTTAAATACACAATATCTAGTCTTATTCGCGCAACGTAGAGATGTGTCAGAAATTGGGGTATTAGCCAAACAAATGTTCCCGAATCAGCGTAACGAGTTTTTGGAAGTTTATAAAGAAGCTACAAGTCAACGTTACGGGTATTTGCTTTGTGATCTTCTCCCGCGAAACAAGTTTACGTTGCTTCTAAGGACGAATATATTCCCAAACCAGTCTGAAACGTTGTATAATCCAGAATGACAAATAGGCTAAAGAAATACCGCGAATTAATAAAAATCTATCATCGATTGCCCCAGACATTGCAGGAGATGTTTGTTAAAAATATCGACTCCTTTTTATAAAGCATCTGTGAAATCTGCCTAAATGTTATAAAATGTAATGTACCAATGAAACCCCCTCAGAAGGCTCACCTACGTCTTTGCAAGAACATAATACGTGCGCTCGCTCGTAAAAGTCAAACTGTGAGTAAGAAAAAGCTAATTATTGTAAAAGAGGGGGATCATTCCTCTCCATCTTATTTTCAATTTTGGTGCCTTTACTGACTAGATCAGTATAATGAAGAGAGTGTTAGTGATTCCGAACGAGGTGTATGCTTCACTGAAAAGTCAAAGAGTCCAGACACTGTTCTAGAACCCCATAAAAGCAGGCTTAAAAGAATGGAAAGCGAATTGTTAGACCTATTAAACAGTGAAAAGTTGTGGGAAGAAGAAGGCCGTCCGGAAGAAGAAAAAGAAGAACCGGTTACCAACACGTTGCGTTAAACGCGAAAGGAAATAAAAAAACGAGGTGTTGTAAGCGAAGGAAACCTATGGTTGATAATTTTTTAACTGATATAAGTTAAGGACTTTGCTCTCATGAATCATAGGATGTTTATTACTTGTCGAGAGAGGTGGCACTATTTCTGACTCGTCATGGTACGCTTCACCCATCCTTGTAGCTCACAATGTTGTAAATCGGAGATGGCCCTCTTTGACATGCCCCCAACAAAAGTTTCTATTGAGCACAGTGACTTTATTACGATTAACCCATTAAACACAATAATAATAATGAGGGGTCGCGCGTCTTAAAGTACCTAAGCGCCACCACAGGCGAAAACGTGCTTTTGATGGATATCACTATTTTCACCCTTCCTCTATCGCGTGGTTTGGGTTATAATAACCTTACGACAAT
Organism: Bathynomus jamesi; assembly: GCA_023014485.1. Classification (NCBI taxonomy): domain Eukaryota; kingdom Metazoa; phylum Arthropoda; class Malacostraca; order Isopoda; family Cirolanidae; genus Bathynomus; species Bathynomus jamesi. The sequence goes on from JAJOZX010000117.1 coordinate 993,425, forward strand.
AGAAGTATGGTTGAAAACCTTATGAAGCGAACTACTTTTTTCATCTCTATCGCCAGCTGGGCTCTGCCGCCCAGATGTGATGCGCCTCTTAAGGCCCTAATATCCCTTTCAACTGGTGGGAGGTGATTGGGGTGGGAGTGGAACGCTCGGTCTCTGGGTGGCGGGAACAGCAGGAGGAGCGCGAGCCAATGAAAACATGGCAACCACGCCGCTCTGCTTTCTGATTGGCCACCCGCTCCACGCGCCGAGAGGGACACGACACAAACATCCCGCCAGTACCTTAAGACTCGCGTTGCTGTTAGCAGGCATCTGGTGTTCGTGCTCATATTGCTGAATATTGCTTGGATTATTCTATTCACCCGGCTTCTAACTTATCAACGTGTGCAGCAATGTCTCACCCTGCTAGTGATAGTGGTGAAAAATCACTGGAATCATTCTGTGCCAGAAATCGCAGCCAAAGTTCGGCATAATAAGAAAATCAAAAAATAAAAAAAAAAATATGTATATAAAATATGAAATACGAAAATCTATTCCAAAAACTCATCAGCATCTTCATTAGCATACTTAGAATTCTAATTTAGCCAAAAATAATTGCTTTAGCTCAATTAATAACAGAGATCCTATTGCCAGAATATTGCTGAACTTTGGAGGCGATTTCTGGCGAATTTAATTTTGGCGCTTAGGTACTTTAAGACGCGGGACCCCTCAATTAGTTCCCCGAGTGCTCCTATAGAATTCGTGATATACCCCTCAGGCCCTTACTTTTTTGATCCAAGCTGCATGCACATGTACGCTAAACTACGTATAGCCCATTCAGAGGGAACGGACTGTGATGATAAATATGTTGTAAATCCCGAAACAAACTTTTTACACTCCATATTCAGCCAGTATGATGTATATTTAAATCAGGTCAACATCTCGGCAGGAACCGATTATTATCACCTACGAGCCTATCTGGAAAGTATGAATGGCATCGACATGAAAATAAAGCTCAACCGCACGAATCCTTTGATATGCATCTGAGAAAAACCCGTTGTGGTTAATGTTATGGAAACATAACTTCGACTTTCGCGTACGGTGAATGAAACTAAGTTCACCAAAACAAATAGAGTTTGAAAAAATATACTACATGCCAGAGTAAAATTCCCAATTAACATAGTACAGATCAAACTATACACGGTGCCCGCAGGGGTGACCTCGAAACAGAAAGAAAACATCGCACTGGGGGGCTTTATTTTAAAGGCTATTAATTGGTTTGCAGGATCACGCTTCGGTGAATGGAAAATATGAAAAGAACATAACTATACGTCAACGATGTTGCGCTGGGAGGGACATTGTATACGGACTACGCATCAGACGCTGTGTTCCCGCTTTGCGCGAGAGCATATAGTAATCTGGCCCATATCGCTGGTGCTTGCGACGAGCTTCGGTTTGGGGTAACGCAGAAAGAATTCATCGATCAGTTTAATCTTTACCCGTTTGAAATCACTCCTGAGTTATATGCTAGTGTAAATAAACGCAAGTCTACAACAAAATTAGAACATCTCAGTCAGATTGGAATTCGCCAGTCCGACAGACGCGCCTATAAGTGTATTAGTACACATCGAGTCACAAGCTCTAATAGAGATTGACAGATTTAAGAATGCAGTCACTAACTTTTAAAATGGATGGGAATACACTTCAAAGAGTAATGAATAGTGATCGAATCACACGTTCAAAATTATTATTGGCGGCGAAGGGATTCATTAGTTGGCCATCTACTTTAAAAATAGGGAAAGAATGTACTATTTTAATTCACTCAGGACTCGTCCCTGGAGTGACCCTGTTATTTTAAAATTTCTCGAACAGTCGCATATCCCCGAAATTGTCTAGAATCCCTACCTATTACAAGAATATTTTAGTAATACTTGTGGGCAGTATTAGCTTTCATTTCTCTTGCAAATATCACGTGGAAATGAATTTATAATTTAAAAAAAAATTATTCGACCCGTGTCACACTGAGCTGAATGATGAAATGGTGTGCATGCAGATAAAATACCGTCTGTTTGTGCGCAATCGATGTATTGGGTAAAGTTTTACTCGTATATATAAAATGTATAATTGCAACAATATTGTGTAAATTATAAGATGTCCCCAATAATATTAGTCTTGTGCTCTGTAGCTTATTTAAAAATTAATGGATGCCAATTCTGTAACTAATTTAAGTGGGATGTAAAATTGTACTAATTTATAAAACATGATTTCTATCATTTAACAAATTGGTGAAAATGCATTGTCTTCTTTTTAACCAAAAGAAAAAAGCTTACATTAGTTCCCTCACGAGATGGCAATCGTTGGACCGGATGTGAGCCAATACTTCGACCCGCGTATTCAGGTCCATGGATTGACTGCACGGTAAAACTTCAATCCCAAATCACCATCGGTTATATTCTTTTCTTCAAAGCTGTCAGAAAAAGTAGCTATAACAGGCGTCAGCTCCGCATCGGACCTATAAGGAGAAATGGTAATTTTAAATTAATTTGATTAGTTCATACATTTTCTGAATTTTTTAAAATTAAAATCCAATTTTTTCATAAATCGAATTGTATTCAGAAAGCCTAGCCCAGTACCAATGCAAACTAACCTATAATTAAAAATTGAGGATAACTTAATATTTAAATTAAACATTTTACAACAAAATGTGGAGTAGAAAATACAGTATTACATCCACACCATATATATATCTATATGTATGACGAATTAACCACGAATGAGACAGGGAATGGATAATAATTAAAAACCAATTGTTTTCACCAAAATACACAGACAGGAACATATATATATATATATATATATATGAAGAGAAAGAGCGCTACAAGGATTTATAAGTACACTAATTTACAGCGCCGGAAATTATATATATATATATATATATGGGGTGAATTTCACAATTAAACACGTGAAATGAATGAATGCTGCAAACCCACAGGGAAAAAGAAAAACGATTCCAAGGGCTTTCGTGTATTCAGAGCTACACCTCGTCAGGGAATGAGGTTTAGCTCTGAATACACGGAAGGCCTTGGAATCGTTTTTCTTTTCCCTTGTGGATTTGCAGCATATATATATATATATATGAAGAGAGAAAGAGCGAAATGGATTTATAAGTACAATAATTTACAGCGCCGTAAATACTTTTATCCTAACTGTGCATACTACGCAACGTCTCATCACAGTTGTCTCGAACGCAGGACTGTTGGAAGTTCCTATGTTTAAAGTTTTAGTAAATCTAAAGCCATACCTGTAAAACTTTCTATAAATTTTTAAGTTAACACGTACGGGGAAAGAAACGCGTAATAAAATTTTACTTTCAAAGGACACCTTCATCGCATAATATATATATATATATATATATATATTAGTAATACTTGCGGGATGTATTAGCTTTCTTTTCTCTAGCACATGTCATGTGGAAATGAATTCATAATTTTTTTTAATTATTCAACCCGTGTTAAACTGAGCTGAATGATGAAATGGTGTGCATGCAGATAAAATACTGTCTGTCTTTGCGCAATCGATGTATTGGGTAAAGTTTTACCCGTATATAAAAAATGTATAAATGCAACAATATTCTGTAAATTAAAAGATGTTCCCAATAAGTTAGTCTTGTGCTCGAGCGCTTTGCTTAATGGTATTCTAAAGAACACTAAAATAAATAACAAAAATAATACAATAGAAATATGGTTAAATAAATTCTTATACTCACATCTCGATGGTAGAGTCTTCTGCTGGTTTAAACGGAGGATCATTGCAGATATCATTAACGTTTTGTGTCGATAGAAGGTTTCCTCCATCACTCCCTGCGGAAAGTTCAAGTGTAGCCTTGCAGAGCGGTCCCCTACTTCAAACACCTGTTGGGAAGAGTAGAGGTCTGACTAGAGGCATCCGTGAAGAAAGAATGTGTGGTTACTCGTTGATAAAAATAACTGTTGTGGGTTCCCCCTAAAAATGCACCCTTTTCATATGTGGTACGACGCCCATTTGTACCCAGCTAATCACAAGTTCGCTGACTTCCTAATTGAACATACACAGAGAGAGAGAGAGAGAGAGAGAGAGAGAGAGGAGAGAGAGAGAGAGAGAGAGAGAAGTTTTCATTGTATATATTTAAGGGAGTTTCGGAAACAGCAAAAAGTATTTCATAAGGCAAGGATGTTTTTCAATAAACTTTATCTAAGTTTTCCCTATGAGATATTTAACATTTTGGGACCGTAATATAAAAAGAATCAACCTTTTATAACGTATTAAATATTAGTATAATTCATACTGCGAGTACCTTTATATTAGTAGGCAACCTTTTGCATATGCTCAGAGAGTTAATATATAATAATTTTATTTATTGAATTGTAGTAGATGCAGTTAAATGAGTTATACCATAAATTCAATTTTTTTTATAAATACACGTAGAAAACGATATTTATTGGGCGTGCCCTACTGAAACTATAATAACTTAGAATATTCGAAGCATTATATTTGTTTTAGTTTAAAAATGCTGAATTTTAGAGCTTGAGAGAATTTAGTGTAAAATAAAATAAGTCTGGTACTGTGTTAGTTTGAATTATTCTTGTACTTGTAATTAAGTCTATGTTCGGTTCTTGAAAACCAACCCACCTTTATGAAACGCTTCTTATTTTCTAGGCTTAAATTAAATTGTAAATGAGTACTTGAGGTTTTTGGGCAACTTTTTTGGTAAATGCATATTTATCGGTTGTTTAAGTTTTCCCTATGAATATATTTAACATTTAGAGATCCTAATATAAAAAGAATCAACCTTATATATATATATATATATATATATATATATATATAATATATATGTTGTTATATATGGGAATATGATAAGGAAATTCATTACTTAATCAAAGCCTAATTTAGCCTACACAAAAATTGTTCTTGGAAAACAATCACCTGAATACCAAAATAGCGATGGAAATTTTTGTATAGACGGAAACATTTTCGGATGTAAACGAGACAATTCGAAAAATCTTAAGTACAACCCTATTCTCAAGTAAATTATGACGTAAGGTAATGAATTTCACTGTCTGTTTAATTCTATACAATTTCAAATAACAATTATGAAGATGGCGAACACATAATCAGTTGATGGAGTTAATAAGGAAAATAAAACACAAAAATAACATTAGAGATTGTGTGTATCATATTTTGTCCGTAATCTTTGCATACTCCGGCCTTTAAATTATTTTTGGCTATTTCATACGTTTATTGGTTATATAATGTGAGTTTCGCAGATTGTAATATATATATATATATATATATATATATATATATATATATATATATGTGTGTGTATATATATATATATATATACATACATACATTCATTCATTCCGGTTGCACTTCTGCTTAAACTTACTAAACTGATAACAGAGAGAAGACGATATTTGTTTCTCTCGCAGTCGGAAACTTAGGCAATTGTGGGATTCATAATAACCTTTTGGGGATTATCCGCTATTTGCACAAAACAAACAAACAAAGGGGAATTACAGGTCACTATCGAAATTGTAAACTTTAGCTGAACCTATTAAGGAAAAAATCTTTAATGAGCGGAGATTAACTCGCCCGGAAGGTATTAATGTATAAAACTGAAAATTAATTTTGAAAAGTTAAAACGTGAATTCAAAGTTTTCGAGAGAGAGAAGATCCGAGTGTATTTATTATTATTGTTGTTATTATTATTATTTAAAAGAACGTTCATGAAATAGAAAATAAATTTGGTGGTTTCAGATTTCCAAGTATTATGTTTGTTTCAGAATAAAAATGGCGAATGGTTAGGTTAGTTTAGGTTAGGTTAACTGTAGCGCTTTTTTCTGAGGTGTCGAACCATCTGGTTTTGAAGTTGTGAGCTTTAGTAACATTAAAGGGATATCTTTAATAAGTGGAAAGCAAGTACCAGGTGGCCTGCTTGACCGCAAGAATGGTATGGGACTTAACTATTAGCGAGTCGATATTATCTGTCCCCTTCCGTCAACATGGCGTCCAAAAACTCCGACATAAAAGAGATGTTTCAAAACGGTTATCCTGTTTTAATTTTTTTTAATGAAGAAATCTTTAATAAGTATATATATATATATATATATGCAATATATATATATATATATATATATATATGTGTATATATATACACATTAACATCACCATATTAATTCACGTATGACAAGAATAATACAGTTTTCTATTCCGTGCTATTCAGAACGTATATCGAAGTGTATTTAAGACAAAGATAACAGGTGTCAGGTGTTTTGTCCAGAGAAATGAATTTAGCAAGGGAACGGATTGGTTTCTTTCTCCGAAAGGTAATAGTGGCGACGGAATCGAAATTGCATTTAATATTTGAATTTACAGGATGATAATTAGAGAAAATATTCTTGCTATTCCTTAGTTTGATATATGCATGGGGTGAAAAGGTTCATCTCATCATAATGATAATTAACATCCTTCTGTATAATCATCTATTCTAAGACTGAATAAATTCGTCTGACATGAACGAGGAAAATGCCTACGAACTATATTTTTCCCTTAATAAAAAACAAACCCCTGTACATACAAAATAGTAAAATGAGAGAGAGAGAGATAAGTTTTGGTTTATATACGTAAGACTCGCTTTTATATGGAAAAAATCTGGTTTAACATTTAAATTATATTATATAAATATTAATGAAGTCGCCCATGTTTGGGTGCGCGCAGCCGCCAAGATGTCAGGTGTTTTTGGATTATTCTCCCCGAAAGGTGTCAGCTAGCTGCCTAAAAATGAAAATTATTTTTTAAAATTTAAAACAAAATTGGGTGGAGCGAGAGAGAAGTTATTCGAGAGAGATAGAGAGAAGGCTGATTGGAGCTTAAAATTTACGCCTCTCTGTACACACAACGATGTTTTTCGCAGTGGAGAATGGAGAGAAAGAGATAAAATCACTATATATAAAGAAACGTTGTCGAGGGATAAGTGGATGTCATGTGTACAATAATAATAACATTGTTGGCTTTTAGTACGTGTATAAACAACATTGTTTAGTACATTTATTGATAATGGAGGGAATTATTTTCAAGTTTAACTTCGATTTACTTCATTGAAGGTCTATGAACGTCTATATATATATAATCGGTGTGTTTTTGTGTGTGTGTGTGTGTGTGTGTGTGTGCAATAATAATAATAATAACATTCGTTGGTACATTCTTTGTTGACGGAGGGAAGTGTTTCCGAGTTTAACTTCGATTTACTGCATTGAAAATCTATGACCGTGTGTATATATATATATTATATAATATATATATATATATATATATTCATATACAATATATATATGTATATATACATATATATATATATATATGAATAGAAACGACATAAGTATTAAGGAACGTTTCTGCACACGAGGAGGAGAGATAACGAAATAATGAAAAATGAGGCGAACCGCCTGGGTGGAATCGAACCCAGGGCCTTCCAATTGCCGGTCGGCCGCTCTACCATTATGCTACGGACCTCACTCAATCACAAATCGAAATTCTCCCAAATAGGGCAGAAACCAATGCCCTCAGAGAGCACCCTCGCAAATCGTGAATATGTGCAAATAACTGCAATGACCGCGCAGTATATAAATGAATAGAAACGACATAAGTATTAAGGAACGTTTCTGCACACGAGGAGGAGAGATAACGAAATAATGAAAAATGAGGCGAACCGCCTGGGAATCGAACCCAGGGCCTTCCAATTGCCGGTCGGACGCTCTACCATTATGCTACGGACCTCACTCAATCACAAATCGAAATTCTCCCAAATAGGGCAGAAACCAATGCCCTCATTTTTCATTATTTCGTTATCTCTCCTCCTCGTGTGCAGAAACGTTCCTTAATACTTATGTCGTTTCTATTCATTTATATACTGCGCGGTCATTGCAGTTATTTGCATATATAATATATAAATATATAAATAAATATATATATATATAGTTGGTGCGTGTGTTGTAGTGATTCCCATTCCTTCATTCATAATTCTTTATTTACTTTACTTTCTATTCAATTTCTCTTTATCCTTTATCATACTCACTTCACACTCGCTTCGCTGTACTTTATAAAAACGGGTAGACGTGGCCGTGATTAGGCGCCATTATAATTCGAACAATGCAAAGGAGACCGGGGGATTAATTATACACTAATTACACTCTACTGACTTTTATTTATACCGAAATCACTTTAACATGACCGGGGTAATGCGAGGGGGGAATTAACGTTAACGTTTTAACCCGAGAGAGAGATAAAAGAATATTCTAAATTTACAACTACATCGCAATAAACAAAAACACTTTCTTAAGCCCAAGGCCGTCCGATCACTGCCGTTTTGGGGCATTTCTCTCTCGTCCCTATACCCATGTCGGGCTGTTACCAATTTGTATTTTTTTCATAATTTTAATTTCTTATTATAACAAAACATTTAATAAAACTTTCTTAAATTCTTATTAAGAAACATTTAATTCTTTATTTGACATTACTGCACTCGCATCACCCCCTTGAAAATAAGTTTTACACTAGGAAAACTTATTAATATCGTTTAACAAATTTATTTATTTACTCAACAAAGTTATTTATTTTGCATTTTTTTCTTTAATAAGTTCCAAGTTAGAATAGACAAGAAATCATTTCAATGACAAATTCCACACATTAGATATTTTGTATCATTTTGAAAAATCGAAAAAAAAATAATATTCACAACATTTGCATAAAATAACCTTTCATACTAATCAAATTTACACCCTGTAACAAAGATGTAATGTGAAAAATAACGGATAATTTTCTTAACACTGGTTACACAAATTTCAAGTTCACAATCTATTCCAGCGATTCCTCATCAAAGTTCGCTTTACATTCTAAACAATTATTTATACAGTTGCATAGTTACTATCACGGCAACATAGAAAAAACAAGAAAACGTTTACATAAAATACTGACCAGAGAGCACATTCTATTTCACGAAATACAAAACAAATATGGGCATGGGCAATAATGGCACCTTTTCACTTATAATTTTTATCAAAATCGATCAATATTTAGGGGTCGCGCATCGACCTTGAAAATTTCAATTTTGGAAATTTGGCCAAATTGACAATTTTTTACTGAATAAAGATAAATCATCAAATGACCATATTTTCTGAATCCTCTCAGTGAAAGAAATCCTCTCAGATACTTACCAAGTTGATCGGACAAGTGGTTTAGAAGTTACACTCACCTAGAAATAACATTAAAATTTAAAATACCGTATTTGTCCCCAGTTATGGACGTAATCATAGCATCAGTAGCTGGCGCATCCTAAAATCCCAATTACACACACACGCTATGTCTATGACCAATATTTTTACTAATCACAGTTTGCTTTTTACAGATCAATTGTGTCAATTGATTCTTGTTTGATAAGTCTAGACTTTAGTACAATGGATAAACTGTTAACAACCAGGAGTGGGAAGACTCTCAAAGTTACTTATTCTGGAAAAGAGAAAGCAGCAACAACAGCACCACCTTCTCTAAGGTCAGCCACGGACGTCTTCTTAATTGGTCAGCCATCTTCCTCGATCGGTGGTGCCAAATTGCCAACCACCCATCAAGTTCTCCAGTACTTCTTCTATGCCAAGCAGGAAACTACTGACAGGAAGGCCGGCGTAAAAGACACGGTGGCCAATGTTCTGGCATTTTGGAACATGGCACGTATAAAGACGATCACGAGGCGTAACTGCGAAAGAAAACTGGAGTTACTGTGGGAAGCGTGGCGCTCGCTGCAGAAGAGTAAGATGAGAGACAGTGACGCGGGAAAAGGCAGGGAGAAGTTTTCAGAAAATCTGAACAAGCTCTGGGACATCAGAGCTCCCGATGCTATTGAAGAGATACAGAAAAGTCGACTGCTCTCAGACAAAAACAAACAAGAAGATATTAAATTTTATGAGGATCAACGGGGCCTCCGCCAGGCAACAATGAGTGGGAATGATAAAGTGTTCGTTGTCAAGAGAAAGCGGCAACTCTCAAGACAACAATCTCGTGATGAGCCAGGCACCTCAAAAACGAAATTAGGAACCGAAGCTGAGAGCGACGATGAATCTATAGAAACAGATCATCGAGCAACTCCGAATCACAGCTAGAACCACCATACCGACAGCCGAGAGAATCAACTGTATCAATCAGCCTTCCTCACCGCATCCTCAATGCACCGGCTGTTATTGAAGTGGCTGATTGCTTCCGGATGTCCAATAATCAGGTGTGTGTATATCAGTAATGATCTTTCCTTGACAAAGATATAATAGACGTAACGACGGAAAATTTAGTGATTATTTTGTCACATAAAAACCATACGCATCCTTGTCAATTTCCTTTCAATTTCGCACATAGGTGGCAAGTGTCGTGGCGGCAGTCCTACGTTCGGCAGATCCGCCCACAGACCTGGACAAATTCAGTATCTCGAAGGACACGTCTCGCCGTGGAAGAATGGCACATCGTTGTGAAATGGCGACAGCTGTGCAGAAATCCTTCGTATCTCCGAGGCATGCTGTCGTCCACTGGGACGGTAAAGTAATCAAGGTCAGTTTTGCCCTCACCGTGGTGGACGACAGTGAATTAACATGTTCCAGTGACGACAGTGGATTGACATATTCCAGTGGACGATAATAGATTGGCATGTATGACATACGTTTCAGGACTCTCTTGGATCATTGGAGCACCGCCAGGCGATTCTCATCTCCGGAGCTCCCCAATGCACAGAAGGAAAGTTGCTGGCCGTTCCGACTGTTGCTGACGGCACCGGTCTGTCCCAGGCCCAGGCGACCTTTCGTGCTCTCAAAGACTGGGGATGCGAGAACAACGTGATTGGACTGTGCTTCGACAAAACTTCCTCCAATACGGGGAGGGTGCAGGGTGCGGTGGTCCGGCTGGAGAACATGCTTGGTAAACCGCTCTTCCAGCTGGGCTGTCGCCATCACGTTATGGAGCTCATCGTGGGGGCAGTGGTCATCACCGCGTTTGGAAGAATCACAGCACCAACTGAACCTTTGTTCCAGTATCTGAGGAGAAGGTGAATTTCAAGTCTAAGGCGCATTTATTTTCTCCAATGATTTTTTGCCTTCAGAGCAATTGAGATATCAGCGTCCTTCTACTAATGATGTTAATAGCAGTCGAAAAGGGAAACTTCAGTCGTTCTCATGCAATATTTTCATAACTCCCCTTTCAGGTGGGACAAGCTCGACCTCTCGACTTATCGCGACCTGGAGATCGAGTATTTGGCGGAGGTGACGTGGCTGATGGAGCTCCGAGATGAGGCAGTCAAGTTCCTCGGCACCGCTTCTGGTCTTGTCAGAGAAGACTACCGAGAAGTGGCGGGGATTACGCTCCTGGTACTCGGGGCCCAGCCACGTCGTGGCACACACTTCATGCGCCCAGGAGCCTACCATCATGCGAGGTGGATGGCCAAGGTTGGTATTTTGAATTAGAAGTTAAATATTGTATTGCCTTCTGCAAACAGCCATTTGAAGTCCCTACCAGAAAAAAATAAGATAAATAATTTACCATTAAACAAACTTATATGGAGTGGTATCGGTATTTATACATCACAGTGCGTATTCGTTTCAGATAATCTACTACACGAAGCTCCTGATGTTCAGCGGTCAGCTGGAGTTCGACGACGAGCTGGTACAGAAACTTCAGAGAGTGGTACTATTTACTGCACTCCTCTACGCACCTGCCTGGCTGGAGGCTCCTGTCACAGCTGATGCCCCGCTGAATGACCTTGTGTTGTACCAGCGTCTTCTGCAGTACAGGGCTGTGGATCGCGAGATTGCAGAGGCTTCACTGGCAGTGATCAGGCGGCACTTGTGGTATCTGAGGCCTCAGACCGTCGTTTTCGCCCTCTGCAGTGACAAAGTGGAAGACACTGTGAAGCACGAGATGGCAAAGAAGCTGTGCCACCTCGCAGTGCCCAAGGACTTCACGTATGACAACGTCTCGGTTGATGACACGACGCGCCTTCCGGACCTGATCGATGAGTCATCGTGGTTCGTGTTCACAGGCCTGCAGGTGTGCGCGTCTACGTGGCTCATTCTGCCGGTGAATAAGTGGGATCAAGATAAGAGCTACTGTGATCTGAAGAATGTCATCTCGCATCTGAAAGTTACCAACGACGTGGCAGAGAGAGGGATAAAACTGATAGAAGATTACGCGAACACTGTCACAAAAGACGAATCACAGCTGCAGGGTCTTCTTCTTCAGCTCGTGGAAAAGAGCCGGAAAGAACTCGGTGACTTGAAGTAATCGTCACTTGCCAAGATGACGTAGCGCAGAGGGAAAGGGAGTTAGCAGAGAGAGTACATGGCGCACGCCTTAAGATGACGTGTGTTCTAACCACGATTCATACAGTTTTTGAACCTAGTTAGGGGCACCGGAGTAAGTGCCTTTAGTGATATCGGTAAACCGTTTTAATACAAAATACATTTGATCTTTCCTTATTCGTTTTATCTTATCCTAAAATGCAGACAATGGCAGACAGCATATGGAGGTACGGGGACAAATATGGTATTTTAAATTTTAATGCTATCTCAAGGTGAGTATAACTTCTAAACCACTTGTCCTATCAACTTGGTAAGTATCTGAGAGGATTTGTTTCAGTGAGAGGATTCAGAAAATATGGTCATTTGATGATTTATCTTTATTCATTAGAAAATTGTCAATTTGGCCAAATTTTCAGAATTGAAATTTTCAAGGTCGATGCGCGACCCCTAAATATTGATCGATTTTGGTAAAAATAGTCTCAGTGTACTTCCACTGAACCAATTGATGGGAAAAACTTTGACCAGCTATAATTTTTTTTAAAAAGTGAAAAGTGATCCACCCTAATCACCATGCAACAGGTCAGCACGCATGAGGTTAGTTCCGGTCTCTCTCCAAATGGCGAAAAAATGAAACAAGAGAGACGTCCAATTCTAAGAGGATCAGGGGGGGAGATATACTGAAAGTGGAACCACGCATCGGGATTGGACGAAATTTGCAATTCTAGAAGTCGACGAAGAAACTCGCCTTCGCCTCTCTCATCTCAACTTTTGTCGGTGAACGGTGCTCTTTTTACGTCCAGCTGAGAGACTCTCTTGCTGGCAATAATCAAACGATCACTTCGCCGTAGGCGGTTTCACAACGAACCTACTGTATGTCTGTATGGACAGTAAAGCCTTAGACACTCGTTCAAATTCTCGTGGTTTGCCTACCGATTGCTAAAGCACATATTTAGCGAGGCATCGAGCAGCGTGACCAGCTACTGCCCGAAAAATACCAGTAGACCATCTTCGACCGAAACTGTCCTGTGCCAAGTCCCTGCACTTTCGGTTTCTCTTCTCTCTCTCTCATCGGTGATCCATCACCTACCGGGCCAACTAAACTCAATGGATGGAATTCGGATCCAACTTAGTCGCTTCCAAATCGATTCTCTCGAATTTAAAAAAAATAAAATATTCGAAACGTTTGTACTGACTGATTATCACTTCATATTTAATTTACCGAATTTTCTTGACACTTCAATTCGAAACAATAACTATAATTTGCTCTGGCCAAATTCACGGAAAAATATGACAAATCTCTCAAAATTTCGCAAAAATTTAATCACGCGTACCTATCAATAACGTCACTTATGGCAGGTACATCGGAGAAGATTAAAAAAAATCATGAAACGCAACGAAACAATACTGCACAGTAGAAATATAAAAGCGCCCCTACATAGTAACCGTTATTATAGTTTAACAAATATTATTATTCAAACTACCTTCCAAAATTACATTGATACATTTAAATACAAAAGACAAAAATGAAACACAGAAACTTCATGTCATCAATTCTCGAAAATCATGAACCCTCTTACACTTTGGAGGGGGCACACATAGATTACCACAAAAACGTTACTAGCCATCTAAAAGGCTCCATTTCCGTGTGAACACTGAAGCTAATGTTTCAGTTGCACGAGTAAATCCAAATGAAGTTTAAAAAAATTACACAATTTTCCAAAACAGTCATTAAATATAAAAAAAATTTAAATATTGATACGAAAAAATTACTTTAATACTTTAATTCCAACTTGAAACGCTAAATTTCATAATTTCACAGGATGAAAACTCGTAATTCACAAATTACATCTGAGAGACAACTCTCTCCTGCAACACAAAACCCAGTACGGTTTGTAAATCACAAGAATTCCAGGAATTTGTCGTTTCCAAGTGAAACTAATACAAATTTACATCGTCATTATAATTACACTGGTCAACAAAGATTTTTCATCAGAGTAAAATTTGTGGTGGCTGGATAGCATTTTTCACGCTGATTCCAAAACTGCATTCAGATGTTTTCTAGCACGTATAGTTTTCAAGGCATATATATAACTACACAGATTTAACCATTTTAAATTGGCAAAATACTAATATTTCAACATTTGATTGTGTTTATTTTATTGTGTTTTTTTAGTTTATTCATCTTATTTATTTCAATTATTTTAATTATACATCTTATGTATTTCGGGTGTGAGCTTTTACGTCTAGCAGCAGTGTGATTCAGGCAACAACGCCGTGCTTTGTGTGTCAAAAGATCAGTCCAGTCCAAGAACTTGTTGTGTCAAGTTGGTGTACATTTTTTTTTAATTTATAGTTTGCTCAGGTCAGTCAACATGCCTCGACAATGTAAGAATGACCCCGACAAGTTCTGTTTCGTATGCGGCCAGTTGACAACTAAAACAGCGACGAAGTATTACAACCGACATTAAGAAAATATACAAGCTATACTTTGGTTGCCATCTAGGTGACCAAGATAAACCATGGGCGCCACATCAAATCTGTATGTGGCATCTGAGTGGCGCCTCTTTATTGATTCGTCGCAGAGAAGCCCGAAAGCAGTTCTTTTGCATGTTGGTAATATAATGCCATCCATCCCCATTGCCCATTCCGTCCATCTAAAAGAGACATATGACAATATGGATATACTACTTAAGGCAATCAAATACGACAGTCATCAATGGAATGTTTGTGGAGATCTAAAAGTTATAGGAATGCTTATGGGTATGCAGTCAGGATTCACAAAATTTTGTTGTTTCCTTTGCCTGTGGGACAGTCGCGCCACTATAGAACATTACACCAAAGGTGACTGGCCACTTAGGTATACATATGTCCCAGGGATAAGCAATGTCCAGTCTGTCCCTTTAGTGGATCCCAAAAGATCTATCTGCCACCTCTTCACATTAAACTTGGTTTAATGAAGAATTTTGTTAAAGCAATGGGTAAAGTCAATTCTGAAGGGTTCCAATACAAATGGATATGTGAAAACTTTCTTGGAAGCAACAAGTTACCTGCGTATAAGGATGGAGTCAAGAACCTCCTTGATGCCTTCAAAGAAATGGAGTGTCGAATGTCGTTAAAAATTCACTTCCTGCATTCCCACTTAGATTTCTTTCCTGAAAACCTTGGTGCAGTGAGTGACGAGCAAGGAGAGCGCTTCCATCAAGATATTCAGATGATGGAGAAGCGCTACCAAGGATATTGGAATGAAAGCATGATGGCGGACCATTGTTGGATGCTGTATCGTGACAATCCAGGCCAAATTTACAAAATGAAATCACACTCACAGCGCTTTTAATAAAATAATGTATATATTCTTTATTTATAAGTACATTGAATAAGGTATATGATGTATTTGTTGTTTAGCATTCCTAAGTGTGATCTATACGTCCATAAATTTTCTTATAGCAATATCAAAAACTTAAAAATATCAAAACCAGTGTATCTATATAACTATACGTGCTAGAAAAACAATAAAACCAGATTCGGAATCAGCGGGAAAAATGCATTAAGAAAGGTGTGATCATGTTTGTGATGAGAAAAAAAGTTTCATTTTGTTGGCCAGTGTTATGAACAGATATTATGAACCAAAAACTTAGAGCAAAACCTTCTACGTAAACAAAAATTAAAACAAACCATTGCAAAATGAAGAGTGTTCGCTTTGTTTGTAAGCGAGCCTCTATAAAAATATTCCTGACCGAACAAACTGCATTCACATCGGGACCTAAGTTTGTAATATCCTCTGTGCAAACGCGCGAACGTAAAAAAAAACATTTTTCGTTATTTATACGCAACTTACAATGTTAAACAAAAACACCCATCACAATAAAATCTACTTTCAGAATAAAAATAAATTTAAACAGCGTAACCATACAAAATATCACTCGGAATTATCCTGAAAATGAAATAAAGGAAAAAATAGACAACAACAATCAGCCCACCTATAAAAATTAATGAATATATAAAAAAAGTAAAAAAAAAAAACCAGAAAATAATTTATGAAAAGATTTTACGAAAACAAGTTCTCTATTTCAATTACACAAATTTTTATCCTTTTATAACAAATTTTGCTTACTTTGAAGTCTCACAATTTATATACGGCAAGCATATAATCTTACAGCGTCCGAATTTGACCCAGTATAAATTAGTGTCTTTAACGATTATGTTTCGACTTTAACCTTAAAATTAACTCAAAATTATAAAGCGAACTTAATCTACAAAGTGATGCCTGTAAATCCATTATTTACATCCAGTCAAAAAATAATCTTGAAAACTACCTACTAAATTCTGGAAAATTTTGTTACTTGTTCATTCTCTTACAATTCACTACTGTGTACATATAATATGCACCTAGAAATGGGCTACCTATACGCTCAAACATTTTAAACCTTACCGTATAAAAAATGCATGTCACAATCTATTTAAACAACTAAAATAATTTAATTCATATAAGTAAGTGTAAAATTTATTTACTAATCATTATTATTATCATCTTCACAATTTTTACTAATTCAGAAAATGTAAACACAAAAAAAGACTAAACACAAAATTGGTAGGCTGTTAGAGAGGAGTATTAAAAGTTGAAGGAACTAAAAAAAAGGAATGAGTCATCGGACGACCAAAACCAATTTTGAAATCTCTCTCCGACTGAACGAAACGAAATCTAAAGAAAACGGACTGAGGAAGGGAACAACGCGAAGAAAAAGAAAAATGACTCGCAAATTAAATTTCAGACTCAAACTGAGTCGCGACAGAGTCCGACTCAATGAAAATAAAAATGTGAGTAGAAACAGTTTTAAAACAGTCGAGACTCCAACGAGAAGAGAAAAAAAAACCGACAAAATTTTGACCGCGAAAATTCGGAGGACGCTACGAGAATTTCGAAACTGAGGCGCCATTTGGAATTACAGTTACAATGAATTATTAAGGAATGGAAATCGAAATTTGCTCGCAAATGGGGTACACAATGTATCTTACTATTTAAATAATCGAAACAGAATATTTATTAATGCTATTAAGACTATATAAAACGGGTAGCAAAAATTTTCACCGAAATATAAGGCACGTGGGAAAGCCCCATAAGTAAATGTAATTAGGGCAACCGCTTGCCACCAAATAATGTAGTGATTCCACTTCCTTCATTCATAATTCTTTATTTACATTACGTTCTATTCAATCTCTCTTTATCCTTCATCATGCTCTCTTTACACTCGCTTCGCTGTACTTTATAAAAACGGGTAGACGTGGCCGTGATGAGGTGCCATTATAATTCGAACAATGCAAAGGAGAATGGGGCATTAATTATACACTAATTACACTGTACTGACTTTTATTTATACCGAAAACACTTTTAGATGAACGGGATAATGCGAGGGGAGAATTAACGTTAACCTTTTAACCGGAGAGAGAGAAAAAAGAATATTCTAAATTTACAACTACATCGTATTACACAAAAACACCTTCTTAAGCCCAATAATAACATTGGCTGCTTTTAGTACATGCATAAACATCATTGGCTGGTACATTCGGTGATGACGGAGGGAATTGTTTCCGAGTTTAATTCATTGAAGATCTATGAACGTGTATATATATATTATATATATATATTTATTTATATATAGTTGTTGCGTGTGTGTATATGTGCGTGTGTACAATAATAATAATGATGTGTGTGTGTGTGTGTATTAGGGTGTGTCAATTTTGGGGGTGAAATGACTAAATTGAAAATCATGTGATTTGGTAGCAACTTAATGTAATCATTTGGCATAAAAAATAATATCCTTGCTTCAAAAACAATAAAAAATAACTCATACCTACATCAATTTTAATTCAAAAATTCCATTTTTCCGTAAATTCGTAACAAAATGACAAATGTGCGCAAACATCCTATCAACAACTAAAGTGGCAATAAGATATCATTCAGAGACTTTATTTGAAAGTAACCAATGCAGTCATGTCCTTTTTGCTGCGGTTCCTTGACATCAGCATTCGGCTTGCTACTTGCGCTTTGATGTAGCCTTCTCGCCTCTCGTGACTGTAAACTTGACTAGCTGCTTCTGTGACCATTTTCACACATCTCTCCACACTCTGAGTGTGAGAAGGCCACTTTGGCACTTGCATTGGGGCCTCTTTAAGTTGTGTTCAATCTTTGTTTGTTATACATATTGTCAGTGGTGGCTCCAAAACTTCCGAACTCAAGTTAACTAATTCTGACAATTTCGTGGCATTGACGTTTATCGGAGGTACCTTCCTTGTCTGAACAGAGCAGTCTCCCAGCTGGTCATCATCTAGTGATGTTCCTCTAAGCTTTAGAATGATTTCCACAGCCTCAGTTCGCTCTTTGGTACATTGGCTGCAGAGTATTGCTTGCAAAACTGCCTCTGGCCTAGCATACCAAGCGGACCTTCTCACCACAGGTAACACGATGTCCACTACTACTTTCCTTTGGGTTCTCAGTAGCTGTAATTGAAAGAAGATGTGGTTGGGCCCTCCATCCACATTGGATTAAGTTTTACATTGAACCAGTGAGGAAGATAAAACCCAATAATAAATTTAACAATCAACATCAAGTTCTGTAGCATTTTGCCCTTCACTGCATGTTTGGAAACCCAAATCCTGCAGAAACGAATCGCTGTAGTTAACCAACGACTGTGACTTACGGGTCCAATCTCCATGAGAGCCAGATTTTGAGGCAACTCTCCTCATCTGATTGCTTGAACAATACGATAAGCGTAAGATTGATCCGTGCTGAGGTCTTTGATAACTTCTTCAGACAACACTGGAAGAGGAGGGCCTACTTCGACCTTTGGAAATTTTGTATTTATTTCTAATTCCGTTGCTTCATCTAGCATGTTGCCAAGAGGCCCTGCCTGACCACTTGTTGTTGCTATTTGTAGGACCATCAAGTTCCTGGATGAAACGACTAAGAGGTAGTTCCCCTGTGTGCAAATCACATACAATCCAAACAAGCCTTCTTCCAAGTTTTTCCTCTAAATGCGTCATAACACCGCCCTGCCATCCAGTGTTCACCGCAGTTGAGTCTCCACCAACGGCCTGCAGTGAACTGTCAAGTCTTCTTTCTTGAAGCCAACATATTATTTGATCAGCAATTGCCTCTGCATGTTTCTTGCCTTCTACTTCTGCTTCAGGAACAAAGTGAAACAAATAGCGGCCACCAGGTTCGGAACACACAGAGTAGTGTTCTTCTTTGATGAGACCGGGAAACTTTCTGTCCATTCCCTCTACCTCTAGGAGAACATTTGTGTCATCTCTTCTTCCATCAAACAAAAGGCAAGAGAGACCTTCCTCCTTCAAATCTTTTTCATGCTGATCAGATATTTCCTTCATTATTTTTTCTTGTGCTCTTCTTATCTTATTATGATCTATCACTAAGGATGTATCCTCTCGGCTGATGAGGCCTGCATCTATCCAAGCGGCAGTGGCAATCTCTGCAGTCTCTAGTAGCCCCGTATGGTGGCGAATACTGGCAAGAGCAATGTTTGAGATGTCTTCAGTGTTGTATTTCATTCTCTTCGGCGAAGGTTCAGATAGCATTTTGGAGCTATCTTCTGATGTTGCTTCTTTCTGTTCATCTGAAGAGCTTTCAAACAAGTGAGAAACCTCTTGATAAAGCTCTTCATCTCTTTGGGTGGCTTCTTCACTCTTCTTTTTCTTCCTTTCTTCCCTCTCTCGGATTTTCTCTTTTTTCTTAGCAATAACAATCTGTTTTTGGTTTCTGAATAATCTGCCGAACCAATCTGCATACTTCCTTGGCCTCCTGCCTTTGTTCTCTGCGCCTTTATGAAAGCCAGCTCCAAAACAGGGATCTTTTTCTCACGAGGACAGCGACAATCAATGTGAGGGTGAGGTTCTCTTCTGCATGAGGGAGAACAATTGGCTTCAGAACACAACTCTATAGGAAACTGGAAGTTAAAAATGTCAAGAAGTGTATGAAGTGTGTGCAGAAATTTATTTTTCTTTGCTAGTTTTCCTTTACCAGGTGATGTCTCAACTGCTTTGTGCCACAGCTTTGTTAATTTTAGCTGAATAGTTCTATACTGATTGAGTACAGGTGGTTTGAATAACACATTAGCTTTTTTCCACTGATGCAGAAGAGGGGGAATCATGTCCCTTATGAGCTCTTTCTCTGTGTAGTTCCTTCTATCCTTTGTATTTTGTTCACGAAGGAGTAACCCTAGTCTCAGCATGTCTCGCACTGTTGGTAGTTCTGATACGGGAAGCTCCTTGCCTGTACCGACTAACAGGCTCAAGTGGCATGACGACTGACCTCTTGTCTTCAATTTTGGCATCTTAGGAATATCTGAAAAGAAAGAAAAACATTTAAGTATTTTATATCAATTACGATGTTTCAAAGTTTAGTCATTCGATGTTCTAAAATTCAATTAAAAAATATTTCATGGGATTACAACATAATTAGACAGAAGAATATGATAATAATAAATAATTGTAATAATCAATATTCCATACTTACAGTTAAACTGTAGTATTCGTCTAGTAGAATAACTATCAAGTAGGTACAAGAGCAATAACAGCAAATCACCGTCTATGACATCTAAGAGGCAACTGAAGACTGAGAGTGAGTGACAGTTCTATTCATGTTGTGACTTGTACATTGTACAACAACTATATGACCTTGAAAACACTCCATATGCGATCAGTGGGATAATTCTGTGACAGATGAATAGTTAATCAATTTATGTCCTATTATTTAGTAAGAGAGTCAATTTCTGAAACTTTAAGGTAAAATTGATGTAGGTAAGGGTTATTTTATTTCATTTTGGTTGGCCAATTTCAAGTTTTGACATGAAAAGACTATATTTTCACAACCAAAATTGATTTGAAAAAAGTTGACAAAATTGACACACCCTAGTGTATATATATATATATATATATATATATATTATATATATATATATATATATATATTATACGCGAGGCAAATCTCTGGCGATATTGGCCATTGTACACGATCACGCCCACCTTCACGACAAGAGCAGACGGTCGCTTTATCTCCAGACTGTCGCTCAAACTCAGCCAAATCTCTCCTACGCCCTCAAATCAGCGCCCGTAAAGCTAAAAATGCTATATTCAGCTTAATTAAGAACGTGCTGACGTTCTCTTGTGAAATCGTTTGCTGGCTGTTCGCCCATGTACTTTCCCAGCTAACACCTCACATCCGCCCCGAGCTCTGATATCGGAACCTCGACTCATGGGGATTACCAAAGCCTCCTGTTCTCATGGTGACGTACACCTCTAACGAATGAGAGATGTGGAATGCTTCATATAAAAGGAAGGGTCCGGCCATTGAACGAGGAGCTTGTAGATTCTAACTTCGAGAGAGGAAGTTCAGGTCTCGGTCCCCGCGAGCAACGAGGCGCGAGTTGTTCCGTATGATTATCTACGCTTTGTGGTCACGAGGGCAGTGTCGCGAGAACAGGGCCGTCGGGATTATCGGTTAAAGGAACGGAAAGGGATACCGAGGGTGAAGGGTATATTTCACTTTAGAAATTAAGGCTTAAATTAGAATATGGGAATTACCTGATCTGACTGGAGGAAGCGCCAGTAGTCCTAAATTCATTTACTTCCTGGTGACCTTAATTGTCACCCCTAGAACAATAATAATTAAATCTTAACCCGGTGAACTTAGGAGACCTTGTGAAATAAAGACGTAAACAAAGCATTGTACATTACCGCCTGTAATCCGCTTACCTAAATATAATTAAAGTTCCTGAAAATAAAGTAGACTCTAATTCCATCCCGTAATAATTAAACTTAAATTCGACGAGTGTAAAAAGGGGCTAAGGAAGCTCCCGAACCCGGCAAGTGACCTGGAGGTCAGCGCACTCTGTCGGAAGAGTTTTCTATTATACTTGGGGTGAAAACTCACCGGGAACCCCCCCCCCCCCGGGTACAATAGAGTGGTGTCAGGTGTGGGGTCTAGGTAAGTTTTTCCTACCCCTTGCCTAGACTCTCGTCGAAGCACCAGAAGCCGACTGAAGCGTGTATGAGGACCATCTACACGGAGAAGAGAAAAACGGCACTTCCACCCAGACTCACAAGGTCAAGAGCAGCTATTCAGGCACAGGGGGAAACGGCTACGAGACTCCAAGCATCAGGCGAGGACGAGAAAATCCATCTCTCCGCAGACGAAGGAAAATCCAAGGTGAGCAGACCTGTTTGTATTGCAACCTGTCTTACGGGACAGGAAGACAATTTTCCTGTAGCAGGCAGCACCCATAAACAATCCCCTTCGGGATTAAAAATTTTCTCCCCTAACTTTGACATAAATAGAATACCTCACGTCCCCTCTTGGGTTCCTCCTGAGGAAATTCAAGGCGAACTTAAACAAGGAAATAGCCCTCTTCTAGCCTATTTGAGACAGGACTTTTTAGAAATTTGGCCACTTTCATTAGACGCGGAAGAAATGTCTTTTAGTCAGGACAGTAGGCAGGCTATCTTAGGAAGCCGGGAGGCGGCTGATAGGCGCAGCCCGTCACCCCCGAACTCTCCGCCCAGGCGGCCCCCTAAAATACCAGCTACCCGATCATTCCAACTATCTTCCTATGGGGAGGAAAACGATTTCTCTCCCGAGGAGGAGAAAAAGCTGCGTCATGCGGCTGAAATCTGTCCCGTATTTTGCGGGACGTATGCTGAGAATCAAATTGCTGCCACTCAGGGAGTGGGGCGAAGTTACGTGTCCTTCCAGGATTTTGTTTCCGAAGTCGCACGGTTAATTCCGAGC
Source organism: Bathynomus jamesi (assembly GCA_023014485.1). NCBI lineage: Eukaryota > Metazoa > Arthropoda > Malacostraca > Isopoda > Cirolanidae > Bathynomus > Bathynomus jamesi. Next base: position 1,016,570 of record JAJOZX010000117.1, read on the forward strand.
GAGGACGAAATTCCGACAGGATGCGGATAACTTTAGCAATAAGATGCTCGGTTCCTTCCAGTAGGCTAGTGCTGGTAGAGTATGGAGAGAGTAAAAACGTGGAAAGAATTCTTAGACATTTGTTCCAATCTCTATTGCCTAAACAGAAGGGATGAAATTACAAGTAGACTTATGCACCTCGAACGAGAGAGCCGAAAACCTGACAAACCTTTTACGTCATTTGCTCATATAATACAAAGAGAAATCAAGGGATTAAAAAGAGACAAGGGAGATATGACGCAGCACATAGATGTGCCATTCGTTTTAAATAAGGTAATTTTAAATTCTATACCTCGTAAACTCTGGCATAAGTACATGGATGAGGAAGTGCGTGAAAAAATTAAACGCATCCGGTGCGACGATCGAATCGTCTCCTAGCAGGTCACCCCTTTTTACCCAACAACTAATATCAATCAAACCATGGGGTCTATACCAAACCCCGAAGTTCCATTTTATCAACCCCAAAATTATCCAATGAGTCACCCTCCGTACTCCCCATACTTAAACACGTCCCCATATGTGGGACAAAACATTAACTCACAAGATACCCCGTTCAACGTTCCCCCGACGCGGGTTCACTATAATAGTGCCCCGCCTTACGACTTATCTATCCCTTCTGGTTCCGCTATGCAAAGCCATATACCAAGTGTGAATGTGGTACAAGTACCAGCACCGACTCAGGCTTACAAGCCCAAGTGTTACATATGTGAGAGTGTCGAACACAGGGTGAAGTTTTGCCCAATAATAGACAGAATGAAAGCCTTAGAAATAGACCAAAATAAGGCTCGACAGTACCTCAGGGAAGAAGAGCGACGATATGCGTCTCCGCCCCGACCAAATAGCTACCAAAGAAGAGACGAAAATTACGAGGACCGACGGAGGTATCCGTCGCCCTATCGACCTTATGAAAACCGGGGAAGAGAAGATAGATGGTCGAGAGAACGAAGAGAGACGCAAAGCCATCGAAATGACCATTCTTATGAACATAGAAGAGAAGATTATCCCGATAATCGAGGATGGAGAAGAGAAAATTTCTCCCAATACAGAGTTTCAAAATGCGCGATCTCCTTCCCCATACGAGTCCAGAAGAGACCAGAGAAGACGTAATTATTCTCGTTACATGGAAATTCGAAGCGAACGGTCACCATCCCAGTATGACCCCCGACGAGAAGGGAGAAGAGGTGATTATTTTAATTACCGGGAGAGCCGAAAAGATAGATCCTCTTCGCCATACGAACACCGAAGGGAAAACGTTACGATTCAAGAAATCGATCTCCTTCACCATATTATAATCAATCTCCTTCCCCAAATTACAACCAAAGAAGCTACTCTACGCGGGACGACTAGAACGGAGGCTATCAAAATCGGGAACGCGACCGTGGAAGGTCCCCGACAGGCGGTTGGGAAGGCCGCCGAAGCGGCTCGCCCTGGCTCAGAAGAAGCGACATGCCGCCGAATAGAGACGAAGCTCCGCGAAAAGTTTCTTTAAAAAACGATGAAGATGTGGAAAAGAAGTCATGACTAGATATGCCAAATCGCGAAATAAGTTTCCCTAAGGAAAGAGAAGAGAAAAGAAAGGAGAAAAGATTCCATGCAAACGAAGTAAATTTGTGTGCCTTGAGTAGAAGTGAGTGTGAATGTCCAGCTGACGGACGCAATTCGGCCTTCAGCACGGAGTCTGAAGCTGATAAGCAAGTTACTGAGAGAGCCAGTACAGCTGTTTCAAAAGAGAGAGGGTGAATGAAAATTGTGAGAGGTACCTATCCGAAAATATAGATCGAAGAGAGCTAAATTATGTAAATAATATTTATGAATCAAATGTGGAAGAAAATACATTTAAAGATACAGTATATAAACCTGAGAGAATGAACGAGGAAAAGCAGAAAGCGAGCGAAATAAATTTGTGTGAATCCATTATCAGTGAAAGCGAACGTGAATCCACCGGAAGTCGCACGGCCTTGAGTACAAGATCAGACTCTAAGGTTGATGCCCTCGTAAGTGAGAATGTGTTTACGAATGCCGAGAGAGAAGAAGTAACAGACGCAAGTAATTCAAGATCAGATGAGGGACATGTGATCCGAGAATACGAGGAAAATATAAATGAAAATAAAAATAACGTACAAGAGAAGCGAAATGGTTTGAATGATTTTTCTGATTCAGACGCAAGCAAAAGTGAATTTCCGGAGAAAAATGGTGAGATTAATGTTTGTCGATTGGAAGCGAGAGAAAACGACTCAGAAGGGAATGAGTATATGAGTCATGATTACGAAGTAAATGCTTGGGACAATGAATCTAAGGAAAATACGTGTGTGAGTAAGGTCTATAAGTTAGGCGCGTGTGAGAAAGGACTAGAAAAGGATTCGCATGAACAATGTGGGGACGGAAGTGTGGAAAAAAGTACGGATATTGTGTTAACGGAATCATATCGTGTAAATGGAGTATATGACGTAAGTATGTGGAAAACCCATGATGAAATAGAAGACGCATTACAATTGCGTGGGAACGGAACCCAAAGTAAGATCCCAGAGAATTTGCATGACGTACTAATCGATCATGGGAACGGAAGCCAACAGGAAATCCAAAAAATGCGAAAATCGGAAATAACGTCTTTTCCGTGAATCACGGCGCGCAAGCTCAAAGAAATGTTTAAATGAACCAAATTGAAAAATTAAATTCGAAAGTCAATTTGTGTGGTTTTCTTTTTCTTTTTCAGTTTTTTATGTCTTGCATTACACGCGTATGTCTTTTCGTTTGTAATTGGGTAAAAGGTCTTGAACCTGACTCAGATGCGAGAAAAAACCCAACAGAAGAAATAAGCTTGGAAGAAACCTGTAGTAGAGAGGCGAAACGCAAACAGGAATATCCCCTCTTGGAAGTAAATGCAGACTTTCTATTAAAAGAGCCGGTCTCTCCTCCAATGACCCGCGGTATACGAATAGTTCACTACTCGGTCATTCAGGAAATAGATGAGGAAAAATTCAAACGAAAAGTCCATAGAAATGAACGAAAAAAAAATGGTCGTTGGGACGTTTCACGCAAATGGTGTGTGGGCGGAGGAAGAGAAATTAAATTTCGCTGTAGTGAAAAGAACCCCTTCTCCGCAAAGCATCCTACCAGCGATTTGTATGAACGAAGAAATATCGAAAAAGACATTAGATGATGTAAAGACCCTTGGCAACCAACAAGAAGGAGCTATAAAGGAGAAAAAAAGAGGAAACAGCATTAGATGATGTAAAGACCCTGGGCAACCAGCACGAAAGAATGAAAAACACCTTCCGAAGGGAAGAAAATGAAGGAAAATCTCGGACAAGAGTTGGATTCGGGTTGTTGAGAAATGAGCCGGAAAAATACTGGAGTAAGTTTAGTGATACCCCCTGTTTATGGAAGAACACGCGACCGCCAAACTGATATTGTAAACAAGTGGTTGCTGTACATGAAATGATCACTAAGGCGCGTGGCGTTAAGACGATTAGACCGATTAACAAAAATTGAAAAAACTCGCAAAGAAAAAAATCCTTCATTGTTATCGCATATTTGCTTCGCACAAAAATTGATTATGCACATATAAAGGTGTTGTTAAATAAAAATGCTTCCGTTGCTTTTATAATAATATAGTCTGATGGATGAAATAGGAGTTAAATAAGTACTTAAAATAACCCTATAGATATTAGAAAGGCGAAAATTCAAACAGACAATTTAACGCGCGACGAAGAGAACCAAATTTCGTTTATTTTTATCAGCGCAATATGCTAAAGGCACTTCCTAAGTGTGGACATCTGAGAAATAGGCAAGTAGGCCAACAAAAGAATAGGCAAATAGGCAGAGAAAGGATGTAGGCATTTGATAAAATATGTAGGCAAATGTAGGCTTTTGAGAGAGAGGTGGTAGGCTAAAGCCCAATTAAAAAATATTCCCAAATGAGTTTTGGATGAGACTCGTGTTCGACACGACAAAAATCATGATAAAAGAGTTCGAAGAATGACCGGATGTCAAACGAGAAAAGTGAAATTGTGGCCAAACGTCAGAAGTAAAGTTGTTTTCATTACTGTTTCCAATGTATTCTCATTTAAACAGATTCATATTCTTTCATTTATTGTCACTCTGAACAGAGGATTGATGATTTAGTTCGCTTTGAGCCGTGGAGAGGAATACAAGAGGAACAGTGGGAAGGATCACTTCAACAGACAACCTTTTAAAGACTTTTGATGATAATAGTACTGTCGTAATTTTCTTTAATACGGTAATACGAAAAAATCAATTTAATACTTTAATTCCTTTTAGGAAAAAGAACATCGCTAATTTCATTTCCCCATTTATATAACAAAATCCCTTACTCAATTTAATAATGATTAGTCCCAGAAGTGCCCTGCTGAGGAAAGTGGTTGCCCTTCTCTTATTATCGATTGCGGACCACTCAGGGGCGCAAACCGTTGAGAACCATGGAGTCCTGTTTGAACCTTTGGGCCCCTTAATACACCAGGGTTCAGTTTACACCTTTAGTGTGCGACTCCATCTGGGACCTTATTACCGATACTTGCAAGTTTTAAACGAAAAAATGAAGGAACTAATAATTAAATGCGAGACCGAAGTACGGCAGATACGAGGAGTAAAGGGCCCTGAGGAGACTATGCGAAAGGATTTGAAGGACTTAATAGTCACTCTGCATGGTGTGCGTGAACAGATAGTAGATACGAAGGAGCTGACGACGTTCATTACCACTTTACATCAATAACAACCTCTCCGAAGCCCATCAAGACAGCGGCGTGGACTGGTTGATGCGGTAGGCGGGTTCCTGAATTTTGCTTTTGGAACTGCCCGACAGACCTCAATGGATGAAATCACCAAACGCATACAAGAAATTGAAGCCAACGAAGAAGGGTTGGCCGACGGTTTCAACGCTTACGTAACAGTACTGAATGCTACAGTTTACGAGGCCAGCAATCTCAGAAAATACATGGATTTACTGAACGCTACAGTTTACGAGGTCAGCAATCTCAGAAAATAAGCAAACTGGACAAAAAATTAGTCACCCCTAATAGCACCGATAGTAGGAAGTTCAAGGTCACACAGAGGGCGCTGATGTAGCATTGGTAAGTGACAAGTAGCGGTGACGTAGCACACAGGATCAGATCTGTTTCGTGAGGAGGTGAAGAACAAAGTGTGTGTTGGATATAGTCTGCAAAATGGGTCGTGAGGCAGACGTTACTCAGTGGCAAAAAGGAGCCATCGTGTTTGGCAGAGCCCACGGACACAAAATGTCCTAAGTAGCCCAATTTGTTGGTGTGTCAACGCGTACTGTCCAGCGAGTTTACAACGAGTGGTGTAGTTCGCAATCAACTGACAATCGACGGTGTAACTGTGGCCGGAAAACAATTCTCGACAATAGGGGCCGCCGCCATGTTTCTCGTCTAGTAACTGCAAATCGTTTTCAAACCAGAGAACAATTGCTCCAAGAAACCAATGAGGTTCTCCAGCGACCAATTTCCGAACGGACATTGCGACGAGAACTGCATGCGATGGACATCTGGAGCAGGGTACCAGGGAAGAGGCCGCTGTTAACAGCAAGTCACAAATTGGCACGTTATAAATGGGCTCAGAGGCACAAAAACTGGACTGCGGCAGATTGGAAACGTGTAATTTGGTCCGATGAGTCCCGTTTTTGTTTGTTCTCCAATGATGGGAGGCGACGAGTACATCGCAGGTCCAATGAAGCCTTTAATCCTGAATGCGTCGAAGGTGTTGTTCAGCCGGCTGGAAACAGAAAGTGAAGCGCAGGAATAGACACCCACGGACTCTGGCGGAACTTCGGGACCGGCTGATGAACGAGTGGCAGCAAATCGATGTTCAGTACATGCACAACCTCGTAGAGTCTCTGCCTCGCCGGATTCGTGCGGTTATCAAGGCCAGAGGCGCCGTCACACGTTATTAGGTACATTCTGAGAGGGGTGACTAATTTTTCGTCCGGTGTGCTTACATGGATTTACTTTCTGACAACATACACTCCTTCAACGAGACTGTAACCGTTTATCTGGCAAACATAACGGCAGAAATCAAAAGGGAACAACACATGGTTTTCCCAACCCCGGTGGCACAAAGTCTCTGCACCTACACAGAAAGTCTTCACTTGCGATTGAACCGACTAACCACGGCTTTGATTAATGCCAACCAAGGGAGGTTGGATTCATTCCTATTTGAACCTAACTTCTGCCTCCAAGTACTAAAAGGTGTTGAACCCAAGATAGGAAGACTATTGCCCTACATCCTAAATATGGAAACTATTCCCCTCTACTTCAAACTAGGAAAAACCCGCCTGCAGAGAATCTCGAAAAAGGAGCTCAGGATCATCATCTTCATCCGCCTCAAGGCCATAGATAGTCCTGCGACTTTATTTAGAATACACCACCTACCAATTTGGATAGGAAAGGAAGACCTGTATGCCGAGATCATCCCGAAGGATCGCTACCTAGGCGTGAGTCAAGACCGCCTGAACTATTTGTTGATGGACACTGAACAATTGCGTGCAAATATAAAATAAGTTTCACTGTCCGGTCCCAACTTATATTTTGACCAAGGGGTCTGAGAATTGCATGGAGTGTCTCTTCCATGCGAGACACTCCATGAATTTGACTACGTGTCCTTGAGTAATCAAGAAGAATTTTTCCCCTATATTTCTACGACAATCTCAAGAAGTATACTATAGCGTAGCAAATCCTTTAGCCATATTCCTTCGCTGTAGGTTGGAAAAAGAAACTAAACACCAATTGAAGACCGAAAGGACCGGCAAATTTCCATTGCCGGAAGATTGCGAGATTTTGACGGATCATAAGATCATTCCGTCGAATTCCCTTTTCTCGGACCCTCGAAACTTCTCAATAAGAACCGAGTTACCCTCTCTATTGAAAGACGAGGAAGTCACGTACATCCACAAGTCCGTCCTGACGTCTGAAGCCATCCGCAATTTCAATGCGTCACTCCCGAAGGGAGTAAACTTGCAAGAGATGACCCGATACCTAAAACGGGTTACTCTGAGGAAACACCAGGACGGAAGATCTCAACTCATAAGCTTCTCTACGCTGGCCTTGTGTATAGTACTTGGAGCTATTGGAGTGGGGATGGTGATAATACGGAAATATCTTAGAACCCGACGCAGTGCAGTCCCCGTCCTCCATACTACAACGTCGACGGAAACAAGAGCGCCCGCACTGCCTCCTTCAAACCAACCCCCGGTGATACGAGAGCCACCACGGTCGAGACCCTCTGCCAGTCCGGAGGCAAGCAGGAGGCCGGCGCGATCCGTCCGATTTCACTGCCCCGCCGAACCCGAGCCCGAGTCGGAATATCTGGAGAAGATGTACGAACGAATCCCGGGAGATCCCTCCTGAGGAAGAGAATCAACCATGACCTAATTTAATAACTTCAGGTCTCCCCATACATTTTTGATATTTAAAGATTTTAGTGCCCTGCATAAATTGAGGCTCGAAAACAGTAAATTCATAGTGAAATAAAGTAGTGAAGAAGCCCGCTAAATTGCGGTGTAATAATTTAGTAATAAATGAGTAAATAGTGATAAATTAATAAGTAGTGAAGGCAGCCGAATTACTGTGCCTTAATGAATGTGAAGAAATTATGTAAATTAGAAAAAATTTCTGAATTGCACTCTCACTGTGTTTTTATTTTCAGAGCTATCTTTTTCCTTTTCTTTACTCTCAAACATATAAGTTACCCTTAAGAACAAGTTTTCTCTAATCATGCCGTCAAAATTTTGATAAGAAATTGTCTTGAACTTCGGAGTGTTTACAACTTGAATCATTTCCTATTGGTTAAACTCTGCGAGTTCGTAAACATTAATTTTTAACTTTCGAATATAACCTTTCTTACTATCAAAAAAACATTATGCAATGCCCTATTACAGAAGAATATTTAGTATTGAATCAATCGACGTTTGCTAAGTATAGTGTCTCGCGCAAATTTCTTTGAAGTAAATGAAACATTAAAGTTTCCTCTAAGGAACGTAACTGAACATATAACAAAGAGAGGCACCAGAACTAAATAAGTAAATGTAAATTAAAATAATGATTGCCTCCAATTTTAAGGAATAATTCGGTAGCGAAGATTAGGATTTTTCGCAAGACCATTTAAGCTTCAACAAAGATTACGAATGCAGGAACACGCTTTATTTCCACTGATGCGCAATTTTGAAAAGGGCTCTCTGAAAGAACCCTGAATATGGCATTGTATTCTGAACTGAAACATTATTCTCATACTTTGTGTTTCTTTTCTCAACTATTCTCTCCTATAAAATTTAAGTATTACCAGTGAATTTGTGTAATGCGTTATAGGATAAACCCCAACAGATATTGTAAAAAGTTTTAACGCTCCCACAAACTGGTTGAAATGTCTTAATATTCTCGCCGAAAATACCAGTGGCTGTTCGGGAAAAGGTGAGGTTTACGATCCACTTTCACTATGTGCTTATCTTCTTACTTACTGCTTTCCTATGTGTGCCAACAGGACGCTATTGTATTTTATGCAAATGCCCTAGCAAAGGAGTCAGCTTCACGAAGACTCCTCCCCAATAATAAATTAAATAAGTTAGTCCTTAGTAGAAATAAATCTTCTGTTTCTACTACTTAACCTAGATGGGACGAATATATACTCCCAGAAATCATTTACCCTGATAATTCACTAACAGTAATCCTTTTAGACTATCCAAAATAAATTAAGAGGCTTCTCCTCTCTGATTATAAGTGAGGCCCCTGCTATATCTGTGACGTAGGTAGCTAAATTACGATCCTGGGAGTGTGACAAACCTATTAAAATTCTTAAAAGAGTCTTAAGAGTGTGAGTTTCCTTTCTTACTGTGTTTCTTCTAAAGTACCTTGAAATTTCCTGAGTTGAAATTATTATAACGTATAATCTCTCTTTAGGACAACGTGTTGAATAAATTATTTTCTATAAATCAGAACCGAAATTTCTTTAGTTACCCGTGCCTTTTATTGCGTAAATCTAAAATAAATTCTGAAACCAGAATTACGTTGACAACTTATGAGAAATGAGTCTTCATTTCTTCGAATCAAAGATCAGATAAAGTTATATGTTAAATTTTATAAACTTGCCTAGACTTCAAATCTATGTAGAAACTTCAGCTAAACTTATTTATATTGTAACTTATTTATATTAAACTGTACCTGACTCTCACATATCATATGGCAGTTTTAGACTTTGTGTTGTATCTTGCAGTGATGAGATAAAAAATTTTAATGACCCGGCAGGGTTTAGATTATATTCTTTGTTCTATTTTTAAGATATTTCGTTATCTAACCAGTTATGTTTTACGTGTGGAATTACCTCTGCTTTGTATATGCGCGAACCCAAGAACTATAACACCTTTTAGTCTTTGTCATTAAATTCAGAGAAGAGGCACAATGGAAGAATACGATGCGTCAAATAAGCTCATTTTCCGTAATGCTACTTCTGTTACCCCCTTAAAAAATCAAACCTACTGAGTCCCATTTTTCCTACTAATAAATCACCTTAATATTAATTAAAGCGATTCTTTCCTATCACTTCAAGTAAGACACTTCTCCAATGTAATTTCAATAATTGCCGATAAATAAAGAAGCCACGGATAAAGATCCCTTGTGTCACATTTAATTAGCTAAAAGGCTTCTTCCATACTTTTTCCGGGCTGAAAAGCCTCTAAGAAATTCTAATTTTTACTACATGACTGACGTTTCGAAATTCTACCACTATGCCATAGTTCATAAACTTCAAGATGCCTTAAAAATATATTTTAATTTTTTAATCCAATGTTTCCTTCGTTTTTACCAAGAAAGTAAATTGTGTAAAGAGGAAGCTCCTATTTTTCATGTCCCTACGTTATTGTACTATAGGTTCTGTTATTGTTTTTGATTTTAAAATAAACCGATATTTAATTTTTGTGTTACTCCAAAATCGTATGCTTGATCTTTTGTTATTGCTGATTTTAAAATTATGTATCGGCTTTGAACTTAAAGTAAGTCGATTCTTATTAATCCTTGTATTGAATAACTAACGCTAAACTCGTTATATTGTTTTAGAACGTTTAATTTACATGATAAATTTGAATTTAAATTATTGAGCGACCCATGTTACGGTCGTATTTGACTTATTCACTTTTACATTTGTTCCGATTTCACGTGAAATTTAACTCTACAACGAGTTTAGATTTACATTCGATTAGAGATCTATGTTAAAATCGCAACCGATTCCTTTGTAGATTAAATAACTTTGATTTACTGCATGCGCTAAACCGTTTTATATTTTTATTTTTATTTAATTTCACATTGGATTTACCTTTCTCCTAAGTATTCTGCCGTTCACCTTAATAACGACGAGGAATATTTGCTACTTGTTAAACAATTTCCATTTGTAACTTCCACTACTGTGACCCTTAACGAAAAGGTGACGTCATATGACATCCGATGTAAACTGAGATCATTTCAACTTCAGTTTCTTTAAATAAGAATTAATCACTAACTCCATAAGTAAATTCGTTCGAACTAAGATTGTCTCCCTTAAGGAAAACCTGACAACTACCTTATCCCCTAAGTCATTAAAGGAACTTCTTGGAATAATAACCACGAAGATAGACGTGCTACTCGCGTCCTAACAAACGATTCCGATCTGAGGGGCTTCACTCCTACAGATAATTTCCTTGGAACTTTGGAATGACCTCAGTACCTGTGGTTGAGGGTAGCATTTTTTCCCCGACTTTCCTTAATACCCATATTCCGATTGAAAGCGACTCCCACAGTTTTTTTTCTTTGTTTTTTTTAAAAGAGGATCTAATCTATTATAAGCGAGGCAAGTCTCTGGCGATATTGGCCATTGTACACGATCACGCCCACCTTCACGACATGAGCAGATGGTCGCTGTATCTCCAGACTGTCGCTCAAACTCGCCCAAATCTCTCCTACGCCCTCAAACCCAGCGCCCGTAAAGCTAAAAATGCTATATTCAGCCTAATTAAGAACGCGCTGACGCTCTCTTGTGATATCGTTCGCTGGCTGTTGGCCCATGTACTTTCCCAGCTAACACCTCACATCCGTCCCGAGCTGTGATATCGGAACCTCGACTCATGGGGATTACCAAAGCCTCCTGTTCTCACGGTGACGTACACCTCTAACGTATGAGAGATGTGGATTGCTTCATATAAAAGAAAGGGTCCGGCCATTGAACGAGGTGCTTGTAGATTCTAACTTCGAGAGAGGAGGTTCAGGGCTCGGAGCCCGCGAGCAACGAGGCGCGAGTTGTTCCGTATGATTAGTTACGCTTTGTGGCTACGGATAAGTCCACGCTTTGACGGACCCTAAGAAAGGGCACGAGGGCAGTGTCGCGAGAACAGGGCCTTCGGGATTATCGGTTAAAGGAACGGAAAAGGATACCCAGGGTGAAGGGTATATTTCACATTAGAAATTAAGGCTTAAATTGGAATATGGGAATTACCTGATCTGACTGGAGGAAGCGCCAGTAGTCCTAAATTCATTTACTTCCTGGTGACCTTAATTATCACCCCTAGAACAATAATAATTAAATCTTAAACCGGTGAACTTAGGTGACCTTTTGAAATAAAGACGTAAACAAAGCATTGTACATTACAGCATGTAATCCGCTTACCTAAATATAATTAAAGTTCCTGAAAATAAAGTAGACTCTAATTCCATCCAATAATAATTAAACTTAAATTCGACGAGTGTAAAAATGGGCTAAGGAAGCTCCCGAACCCGGCAAGTGACCTGGAGGTCAGCGCACTCTGTCGAAAGAGTTTTCTATTATACTTGGGGGTAAAAACTCACCGGGAAACCCCCCGGGTATAATATATATATATATATATATATATATATATATATGCATATAAAGTGTGTGCTCTTTTAGGACAAATGGCTGCTCAAACGATGTATGTATACAGTGTGCCAACTGGCGGATAATGCCTGGAGGCACTGGCTTCTACGCCAACTTGCTGAAAGACACTTATAAGCTAAGTGATGTTATCAAGAAATCTTATTATGCGTTTGGCAGCGCTACACGATTAATGCTCTCTCTCTCTCTCTCTCTCTCTCTCTCTCTCTCTCTCTCTCTCTCTCTCTCTCTCTCTCTTCCTCTCTTAGGTTAGGTATACCCCTTTTGGGGGGTGAGGCAGTCCCACCTTCTCCCTAAAGTGTCTTAAGTTAGGTGGACTCCCCGAGCTTGCTGGGGAAATTCCTCCTTTCTGTTTTTTTTTTGGCACCCTGGTGGGGGTTGGCAGTGGGGGTGAAGCGGGTTGGCAAAGGCACTTATGTGATCAACATTGCAATTGCTCTGCACTCTAAATTTGGCATCCATACTACTCAGGCTCTGTGATCGATTGTTTAGTGAGGCTGCATCCTCTTAGTATTTATTAAACCTCTGCTGTTGCAATAAATATAAGAGTAAATCTGTAACTTTGTTCTGTTTTAACTTGCATTAATTTAGCCATTCGATTCAGTTACCGTTTAGTTATCCATAATTTTACAGTTTTACTTTAAGTTCTCAATTAAGTAATATTTACATTTTACTTTCAAAGAAAATAATTACCAAATTAATCAATAACTTAAACTTAACTTTAATTTATTTTTAATTAAATTTGGTCATTATCACTTGTGAAATCTGACTGAATTAATTAAATCAAATAAGTGAATTTTAGTATTTCTCTTCACCGTAAATACTTAGCTACCATAATTCTATATATCATTATATGTATTACTCTGCGTAGTACTCGAAAGTAGCATTCCGAGACGACGTAATTCCTCGAGGTTAGAGTGGTAAAAAGTAAAAATTTTCGAAAAGCTAAGAGTGTCAACGATGATAGGCTATAACTCGAGAAGTGTTGTTCTTGGTTCCATAACTGCAAAAGTGATATTGTCGAAACTTCTTACGATACAATTCTGTCTACAAATAAGGGGACCCTCCAACTGGATTCAGGCCATCGTCGAATTCCTACGTTCGAGCGGAAAACCTGCTCGGCATATATGAGTATATTACTTCTAACATTTACAGAGACTGAAAACGAAATCACAGTCGTTACTTACAGATAAAAGACCTTTAAAATTTTCTATAGAGAAGGTATATCCAGTATTTTGGTCCCAAAAACGGAGAATGGGAGGAAGGGGAAGTGCTGCACTGGAATTGAGGGGTGGTACTCATATAAACAAATATATTAAACCCTGCCAATCCCTTTTAATCTCCAGGAAACCCTTGAACCTATTAATGGTTTTTAATGACCCAAACAAAGATAAAAAAATTTAAATATATATATACGTATACAATATATATATATATATATATATATATATATATATATTCGAGCGCTAATTATACGCACGTCTGTTAACCGCCAAAATTTAACCACCAGCGCCAGATATCCGCCAGTTTTGGCGATATTGCGAACGCGCTCTATTTGTGATGTTTTGTATCTCCGCTTACATTATGAATTCTGTGAAGCGTAAAACATCCTCAGGTGGGTGTTCAAGTGGTGAACAACGCCCTTCTAAAAAGGAAACATGTTGTGTTAACAAGTGAACAGAAATTGCTGCGTGTGGACTGTGTTGAAAGTGCTATGTTGGTAGCAGATACTTTTGACATAGGACAGCGTACTGTTTATAATTTAAAAAAGCAGAAATCTCAGCTTATGACTTACAATAGTGAACGTTGTAATGATCATCCTGGCAAATTGCCTCTTGTTGACAAGGCTACATGGGAGTGGTTTAAACAGCGACGCAGCTTAAATAAACGTCTTAGTGGGCCTATGATAATGGCCAAGACTAAGTTTTTCTAAAATAATGTGGCCATAGAAATCATTGTGAGTATAGTTCGGGTGGCTTAAGCGTTTTAAGCAACGTTATACCATCAAAGGTTTGGAATTTCACGGTGAGCTGTCTTCAGCAGACAGTACTGCAGCAGCAGCATAGGTTGTTGTGAGTTTACTTTATCAGGATATTGCACTGTGTTAAAAACTAATACAATAAATTTCTTTAAAACCTATGAAAACACATTTTTTCTTGAATTACCTATTTTTAATGGGGAGAGTCAGTTATCCGCCAAAACCAGTTATCTGCTGACATAAGATATATACATATATACATTATATTTATAATATATATATATATATATATATATATATATATATCGTATACTCTATATGAAAAGAAGGACAAACACAACAGTAAACATTTTCGTTTATTTTTGTACTTCAGACGTTTCGACAAATCTTTTCTCATCATCGGTGAATTATAAACTTTAAAACTGTTTTAGTTTTCGAGTGAAGGTCCAAATTTAATAATTTATGTTGCCACAATTTATATAGTTTCGAATTATGAAGGCGTTTATTATAGTTTAAATCTGAGGAACTTATGTACAATATTATAACTTTCGCACTTAGAAAAGAAATCCTCATCACAAATAGCCTTATTAAGTTTCAAATAGACTTTTTCACATTGTCTGGAATAGTTCAGTGTTGATCGGTTATACCTCTGGGTTAAAATCAAAGCTATTGATTTCTCCTCAAGGAAGCGGAGCTTACAGATGAAAAGAAGGACCAACACAACTGCAATCATTTTCACTGATGAAGACAAAAGATTTGTCGAAACGTCAATAGCTTTGATATATATACACACACACACACACACACACACATATATATATATATATATAAAACACAATGCGCCTCGGTGGTGTAGTGGTAATGCTCCGGCAGTGGTGTAGTGGTTAGAGTCTCTGACTACAAATCCATCGGTCCGGGCTCGTGACCCGGTGACGGCAGCAGACGCGCTGCAGAACCCAGCTGTTCATCCTTCACACAATAAAGAAAGTGGTTGGTAGCTAAATGGGTACCCTAGTGGCCTAGTGGTTTAGATGCTTGGTTGCTGATGGGGCGTGGCTCGGATTCCACGTTAAACTGTAGGTCTAAGGTCGGGTGAAAATCTTGACCTTTGTTAGAATGAACAATTCGAGTGGAAGCTAACCAAAGGCTAACGAAAAGTTATATATATTATATATATATATATATATATATATACACAAAGTTATTTTTATATATACACAGGGTGTTATAAAATTATGATTCATAAATTATCATAGTGTACATATTCTGGACGTCAAAGAGAACAAAAAAGTTCCTACGAATATAAATCTGCAATCGTTTCGTTTCCCAGATACATTGCTTTTTTGCCGAGGACGATCCAAAATGAAATTCATTAAAGTTCATCAAAGTCGTAGTTGTCTGGGTTTTTAAAAACCTATTTTTCTTTTGTTTTGATAGTATGTTGTTAGTTGTCATTAGTAGTATGTGCGAAAAATGGTAGGGTGCAAATTGCAAAGCAATGATGATCAATTGAGTACCAGTGCTAACTCCCCTAAGGGTGAAAAAAAGGGAAAAAGGGGCAGGGGGGAATTCCCCAAGCTGCCACAAGCTAGGGGGAAACCCACCCAAACCTAACCTATGAGAGAGGAAAGAGGAGAGCGAGCATCCTTCGCCTGGACAGCCCAGGCGCATAATAAAGCTCTTGGCCTCAGCACTCGGCTTATAAGGCTTCAACAGCAAGGTGGCTTAAGCGACCTTAGAATGTCGCCACAGTATAATTGTGCGTAAACGGAATAAATAAAGACTTTCAGGAGCTCATCCCATCAGCACCACATGCTGGAGATGAGTGCTACACCAATCGTCTAAGTATAGAATTTTAGGAACTAATCCCATCAACAACACATGGTGGAGACGGGGGCTACACCAATCGTCTAAGTATAGACTTTTAGGAACTAATCCCATCAACAACACATGGTGGAAACGAAGGCTACACAAATCGTCTAACTATAGACTTTTATGAGCTCATCTCCAGTATAGACATAAGGAGCCCACCCATCAGTAGCTCGAGGCCGAAATGGGTCTACAACCAATCGTCTAGACCTTAAGACCTCTCAGCAGTAACAAAGTATTACACAGCCGCCTTACCTACAGCATTACTTACCAAACCTTGATCGACTAAAGCCGCCTTACCTAAGGCCCACCTCCTGATAGACCGAAAAGGTCTCTAAATACGGCACAATTAATAGACAAACCTACTAAGCATAAACAAACACGTTCATGGGGCCTGGATTAGACCGACAAGGTCTCAAATAAACGGCAAAGCCAATACTTTTATCCTCTAGAGCTTCTCATGGTAGAAAATCACCACAAGGCCAATTTGATATTTGATGGGCAAATTTTTCAAACAAAAAATCGAATGATAAAAAAAAATTTAATACAAAAACAAACTTTCACCATAATATACAAATTTATCCTTAAACTATAACATAAAAACAGTAATATAATTTTTAAAAAAAAATCAGAAATTAAATTAGGGCTATAACTATTTAATTTTTGCATTTTACAATTCAATAAAGGGAATTATTCAAACCAAAGATTTATTTAAAGCAAATTCCTTCTTAATATACAAATATATCTTTAAACCTTATTACAAAAAATATTAATATAAAACTATATGAAAAATAGATTCTATGTTGGGGTAACTTATTTATTTTTCGTCTTTTACCCACATTTAAGAAGAATTATTTTTCTTCTGGTTTAATAAATTCAAATTTATCTTTACGATACAAATATATCGTTAAATCTTATTATAATCAACATTCGTTTAACTTTATATTAAGATTAGATTCTGTTTTGGGGTAACTTATTTTTAGCCATACATTTTACCTTAACCTCAATTATTATTATCACTAATATTTTATATATATATATATATACATACATATATATATATATATATATATATATATATATATATATATATATTATATGTAAAAGTGAACAATGAGTAATTCCTATGTTCATATATTTTTATATTCATTCGTATGATTCTTATATTCATATAATCCCCACGTTTACCTAATCCGTATATTTATATAATCTTTATATTCAAATATTCACTTTTACATAAGAACCAAATTCGTATAATGATGACGAAGTTTGGATATATATTTTTTTATTTGCTTTTTATTTTTGCCAAATAATTGATGAATTGTTTAATTTTTTAATATTCATTAATATTTACTGCATACTCGTATAAGTATATATATTTAATTAATAGTTTCACTCACTCTTATACAATGGCTGTAAACTCTTCATTACTGTATCTTTCTAATTCGGTTCCTCTAAATTCTCCCACTAATGATTTGTACTGTACATACGAATTAAATAACTATGGCGTATTAATTATGAATTGACGTATGGCATAATTTGAATAACTATGACGTCACAAAGTAACTTAATTCCCTTCACATTTTCCATACCTTGAATACTGAATCATATCTTTAGTATTCAATGTATGGTAAATTTTTTAACATAATATTATTATTTATATGTTGTTCATTTATACGTCCAATTTCCTTTCTTGACCGCTATCTTTTAATTCCATTATCTTTTAGTTCCATTATCTTTTATCGTCTACCTATGCCCTAGTGACATCAGTCCATGCTTACTCGTGTCAGTCTCTATTACGCACACAACCTATTGTGTGACTACCGATATGTGTATAATACTTATGCACTCGTACATGTCCGCTGATAGTCATGATTACGTACATGATCATGATTACGTACATGTAAATACGGCAACATATATCCTTTTTATTTTCTTTCTTTAAATTATTTAATTTCTCACAATATTTTCGTTCATGCAGACGCAATTACTCGAATTCCGATGACGACGCCAAAAGCGGGCATCTGAATACGAAATTTCCTCTCTTGCTTGCTTCTAATTTATAAGACATTATTATCTGTGTTATGTCATATATATATATATATATATATATATATATATATATCTGGTCATCCCATAAGTAATGTCGTTTTTTAGATCGGAATTTGAAGGACAAAAAAAAACCCAACTGAAACTTTTTAATCTAGTATATATTTTCCATCGGAATCAATGACACTCTGCCAACGTCCTACAAGCTTTTCAATGGCATGTTTATAAAATTCAGGCGGTTTTGAGGCAAAAAAGGTAAAAAGACTCGTGTGCAGGTCATCTAAAGAAGTATACTGTTTCTCGTCAAGATGGTTTTGCAGACTCCTGAAGAGATGATAATCTGAAGGCGCAAGGTCTGGAGAATATGGAGGATGTGGAAGTTTTTACCACCCAAGCCCCTCAATCTTTGCAGAAGTGATCCGAGCGGTATGAGGACGTGCGTTGTCGTGGTGGAACACGATTCCTTTCCGATTAACCAAAGAAGGTCTCTTTTCTTTTAGTGCAGTGTTCAATCGATCCAGTTGTTGACAGTAGACTTGAGCGGCGATCGTTTGGTTGTGTGGTAAGGTTTAAAAGTGTATTACACCACCTTCATCCCACCAAACAATAAGGAACACCTTCCGAGGGTGAAGATTTGGTTTTGGCTGTGGTGTCGCTGTTTCTCCGGCACAAACCCACTGTCGACGGCGCTTAACATTCTGGTACAGTATACACTTTTCATCACCAGTCATTATACGGTGCAAAAATGGATCTTGGGGTTCACGGGAATGAAGAGCTGTGCTAATGTTTACCTGCACCCTCAGATTGTCGACCGACAATTCATGTGGCACCCATTTTCCTAACTTAGGCACTTTCCTGAGTTGTTGCAAATGTCAATGGATGGTGGACGGGGATGAATTAAGTTTCTGGGCCAATTCTTCGACAATTATTGAACAGTCTTCTTCAAGTGCGGCTAACAGCAGGTCATCATCAAACTCAGCAGGGCGTCCAGAGCGTGCTGCATCTGTCAAACAGCAGTCACCATTCCTAAACTTTTGAAACCATCTTTGACATTTCTTCACATGCAGAATATCGTTGCCATAAACTTCCTGAATCTTTCGCGTTGCTTCAGTAGCAATATTCCCTTTTTTGAACTCGTAAAGCATTATATGCCTGATATGCTCTTCTGATACCGCCATGTGTATGAGGGGTTCACATAAAGCAAAACACACATCTTCACTGGTCAAGGTCTGTAAAGTATGTAGCGAAACACGATAGATCTCCTCTTAGATATAACCTTCGGTAAATTTATGCTTAAACCGAGTAGGACTAGTTTAAACTTAATCTATCGTAAAAAACGACATTACTTATGGGATGACTTGATATATGCGTGTGTACAGTATGTGCCCATGTACTTTATGTTATACTCCTAACATCCTCATTGTCTATAAATATGAAACACTGTAAAACTATACTTTACTGTGTTTAATTGTAATTAACTGAAATAATTTAATATGATGTAATTAATGTACTTTAATGAAATTGTAATTAACGATAATAAGCGAATGTGAATTAACTGGTAAATATAATCATAGTTGTAATAAACCAAGATTACAATGTACTTAATAATGTGCTTGGGTTGTACTCAATGTACTACTCCGACATTATGTCGCCATTTAGGAATGTATACTTGGCGATATTATTATTATTTTTTGTTATTTATTTTTTCGTTTTATTTTGGAATCTTTCAAAATCCTGATATGAGTTTAAATTATGCTTAACGTCCAAGAATTGTTTAGATCTCCAGTTAAAGGGGGAGAAACTTAACCTTCAACAGCACTCCCCTAAAATTTAGACTTATGTAATTCTTGTGTTGTAAATTCAATCATTCCTGCCTTAGCCCTTCAGTGAAGAGGTCAGAGACTCCTCTTTTTAAATTCTGGTGTGAGCCATGGTCGAAAGAGGTCGAATCTCTCCCCTGTAAAAGTCTGATCTAAATTAAAGCTGAGTATTACCTGTACATTTTAGCAGTAAATTACAGTAAAAGAAAGTTTTTTTATCTTCTCCTTCGATCCTTGCTCTCTTCAGAGAACTCAGTCGATAAAGTAGAAAAAAATAATTTCCCGAAACGCTATAAGAGGAATCGGGCAACCTTCAGAGAACTTAGTCTTAAATAGAGAAACATAATTTCCCGATACGTTATAAGAAGCATCGCATCGGGGAACCGTCAGATAATTTAGTGTTTTCACAGAATCCTTCCAACCAGTAGAGAAAAACTCGGAGAGTAGTATAGAAGAAACTACTGTAAGTAATAAATCCGTTGCTGCCTCCTTACCTCGTCGACTTCGAACCAACCAAGGCCATATACGGAGGGGTTAACATATATATATATATATATATATATATATATATATATATGATGTTCTCACAAGGAGAAAACATCTGCCATTAGCTCCACTTCGATATTACTGTAATATTTTTAATATAACTTGAAACTAGCTTTCAGGATCATATTAAATCTTACTGTTGAAGATGTACAAGAAAGCACAATAAACTTTTTCACATAAAAGTTATTCCTGCATATATATATATATATATATATACAGGGTGTCCCATAAGTCCGGCATCATAGGAAAAATAATAAAAAAAAGGCAAAACAAAAGCTTTTATTTACAGAACGTGCTCAATATGTCCACCATTGTTTTCAATACACAAATTCAGACGTGATACCCAGTCAGCAAGCACACAGTGAATGATGTCAGGAGTAATGGTGTTACATGCCCCAATAATGCGCTGCCGCAAATGTTCAACACTCCTAATTTTCTCTGTGTATTCCAGCGCTTTCAAGTGGCCCCAGAGATAAAAATCTAGTGGCGTGAGATCCGGGCTTCTAGCTGGCCATTCCACAGGTCCTCGACGTCCTATCCAATGACCAGGGAATTGTTGGTACAGGTATTCCCTTACTTGGGTGCTGTAATGTGCAGGAGCGCCGTCTTGTTGGAACCATGTTGGGGAATTTCCTTCTTCGTTCAAGACACTGGGAAATGCTTCTTCCTTGAGCATACGTAGGTAGGTGCCTCCAGTGACATGTTCATCGAAAAAGAGGGGGCCTATGATGCGATCCTTCCAAATGCCACACCATACCATCACCCGAGATGCACCTTGTTCCTTTGAAGAGGTATACCAGTGAGGGTTGTTTCGAGACCAGTAGTGGGTGTTCTGTCGATTTACCTCACCATTTCCATAAAAAACAGCCTCGTCACTGAACAGAATGGTGGACGGGAAATTGGCATCCCGAGCATAAGAAAAATATGAATTATGGTTTGTAGAAATAGAAAAATATGAATTTCTCCTATGATGCTCGACTTATGGGACACCCTGTATATATATATATATATATATATATATATATATATTGAGAGAGAGAGAGAGAGAGAGAGAGCGGGGAATAGGAGGACGTAAAGATGGTACATGTTTATTTACAGACGTTTCGAAAAAGTTCAATTTCCAAATAGAAATAAATAAGTATAATAAACGAAAACGAAAAATATATTAAAATGGCGCGACAATTAGTGAGAATTAATAGTATGGTTATAATATATATTAAATTAGAAGAGTAAAAATGAAATGATATAAAGTATAAAAGTATGGACAATAAGTGAAATATAAAACGGTTAAAAGGTGAAACAGAATTGATGGGGTTCTTACCAAACTGTTAACGTAATGAGAAACTAATTGTACAGAAGATTGGGAATGGTTGCTTGTTGAAAAAATACCATATTAGAAAGATGGAGCCAGGCGGAGTGATGGTGGATTTCTTTTGAGTTTGAGAGTTTAATTGGCGATGTTTAAACTGAAAGCGGAACTGTAGTCGTTGAGGGTTGGCTGGATACTGAGGATATAAAGGGAATCAAGTATGCGGAGGTCGATTAGTTGGTTGGCTGAATTAACGATTTTGAAATTGGAGGGAAGTAACGGGTGGTTGTGAAGGTGGCAATGATCCCTTATTGCTGATTTGGAGGGTTTGTTCATAACTTCAGCATCAATAACTTCTTCCCAAAACATATGTTACAATCTTTAACCCGAAACTTTCTTAATAATATTTATCAACCCACCCTTAAAGTTCCCACTGTTAAAAAAGACGTACAATATTTTTCATTCCCCTATTACGACCACATTATCCTGAAAATTCTTTCAGAACTCCGTCTCTTATTCACCCCGCTTTACCCCCAAATTAAATTTCATTTCGCCTTCACCAACAACAATAGTATCAAATCTTACCTCAACCATAAAGAAAAAACACCCCAGCCACCTGCTTCGTCCACTATCTACGCTTTCAATTGTGTTCGCTGCAAAGGAAACTATATTGGCAGTACCATCCGCCAATATCAAACAAGAGTGGACGAGCATCGTGTGATTTCTACAAGAACTTCACAGCCATTGAACAAACCATCCAAATCAGCAATAAGGGATCATTGCCACCTTCACAACCACCCGTTACTTCCCTCCAATTACAAAATCGTTAATTCAGCCAACCAATTAATCGACCTCCGCATACTTGAATCCCTTTATATCCTCAGTATCCAGCCAACCCTCAACGACTACAGTTCCGCTTTCAGTTTAAACATCGCCAAATAAACTCTCAAACTCAAAAGAAATCCACCATCACTCCGCCTGACTCCATCTTTCCAATATGGAATTTTTTTCAACAAGCAACCATTCCCAATCTTCTGTACAATTAGTCTCTCATTACGTTAAAATTTGGTTAGAAACCCCTCAATTCTGTTTCACCTTTTAACCGTTTTATATTTCACTTATTGCCCATACTTTTATACTTTATATCATTTCATTTTTAATCTTCTAATTTAATATACTGTATATTGTAACCATATTATTAATTCTCGCGCCATTTTAATATATTGTTCGTTTTTGTTTATTATACTTATTTTTTCTATTTGTTTTTAAACTTTTGAGCACTGATGATGGAAATTTAACTTTTCCGAAACGTCTGTAAATAAACATGTACCATCTTTTCGTCCTCCTATTCCTCGCTAAGGTACCCTTCCCTAAGAACAAACCATTCAAACAAGTATACATATATATATATATATATAAAACCTTTAACCTTTGGTTAGCTTCCTCCAGAATTGTTAATTCTGACGAAGGTCAAGCTTTTCACTCCACCTTAAACCTACTGTTTAACGTGGAATCCGAACCACGCCCCATCAGCAGCCCAGCGTCTTAACCACTAGGCCACCTAGGGTACCCATTTATCCACCAACCACTTTCTTTATTGTGTGGAAGGATGAACAGCTGGGTTTTGCTGCGCGCCAGCTGCCGTCGGGTCTCGAACCCGGGGCCGATGGATTCGTAGTCAGCGACGCTAACCACTACACCATCGAGGCGCATTATATATATATATATATATATATATATATATGGTGTTCTTAGAAGGAGAAAACATCTGCCTGCAGCTCCATTTCAATATTACGGCATTTTTTTAATATAATCAGTTTTTAATTACAAAATAAGCAATTAATCATCTATTCATATATTATTTAAATAAAATTGGCCTCTCTGAAAACTTAAAAAATCTGAGGACTGCTTAAGACAAATCTAGTAAAGTCACGCCTCCAGAATCGTAGCGATGGCCATTCAAAACATATCCATACTACCACGCCCCATTCGTCGAGCCGACAATTTCTGATTTGCTCAAGTATCACATATATATGATATATCCATGCCCTAGATGCGCTGTCACACCAATATAAAAGGGGGCAATTTCAGCGGAGGTCCCATAGCAGTTATTTTTATCAGTGCCACGCTTAACCTTTTTAGCGCTCCAGACCGGACGGATTGTTTTCATCACAAACCATTGCTGACATTTGCGACGTCGAACAGGGTGATCCAGCGGTAACAACCACCATTGAAATGTAAGTACAAATAATTAATAATTACGTAATAATTTAAAAAACTAACTTGTGGAATGTGATTTAATCTGATTGCCGTTCTCGATATATATAAATATGTGTGTGTATATATATATATATATATACACATACATATATATATATATATATATATATATATATATATATATATATATGTATACATATATATATTATATATATATTTATATATACATACTGTATATTATATATATATATATATATATATCATGTCATTCAGTTCAGTGATTAATCAAGAATCCTTGCAAGCGTTAATTAATTTTATAAAAATCTATAATTTATGCATATTTTAGCTCGTACTAGAATGAATTACTGCAAACTTTAAAGGGAGAGAATTCCAACGGTTCTGGGATCGAGACTCGGTGATGGCAGACGAAGCGTTGTATGTCCAGCTTGGATAAAAGTACTTCGGACTCTTAAATTAAAGTAAATGTAACTCATTGAAACTCCTTGTAACACACTCTCTCTGTCTCTCTCTCTCCTCTCTCTCCTCTCTCTCTCTCTCTCTCTCTCTCTCATTTAAAAGTTGTTCGTCATTTTCTCTTAAATGGGACGCAAATTTCTGCTTCTACTATTAATTATACCATAATTCAGCGCACTGCAGACGTTCTTCAGAAAAATGTATGATCTAAACAAAAATAATTTAAAAATTTTGCCTACATCCGTGTCCCTTTCTCTTTAAAGGACCGATGAGGAGCTTTCGTGTTAAGAAACTTTTCGTGATAATTTTGAAGAAACTCAAGTCGTGGACGACAGTGTACTGAAGGGGGAGGTGGAAGTATTACGGCACACCCGGTCCAGTGACTGCTGTATCATCGACGAAGTAATGTAAGCTTTTTCTTTTTCTGTGTGTGTGTGTGTGTGTGTGTGTGTGTGTGTGTGTGTATGCTTCGGGGAACAACAAGCAGTGTATTTACAAAAAATTATTAAATGATGGATTCATGAGGAAATGTTTTATAATATAGTACATAATAGCATTTACTCTATACAATTTTACGTAATATGTCCTTCAATATTTCTCACACGTATAGGAGTGACATTGGCATCAATTTTTTCATACATTATATATGTATATCCAACTTAAAATTGTTACAGAATTAACAGCCATTACATTTTAAATAAGCTACAGAGCATAAGGCTCGTTCTTAAACGACATCCTATATTTTACACAATATTGTAGCAATTACTCAAGTTACAATTATATATATATATATATATATATATATATATGTGTGTGTAAAAATGTACAATGAATAATTCCTATATAATCAATCTTTATAGAATCCTGTATATTCTTATATACGTATATTTATATAATCTTTATATTCAAATATTCATTTCTACATAAGAAGCAAAATCGGCTAACGCAAGTTTGGATAAAATTTTGAATTGCTTTTTATTTTTGCCAAATAATTGGTGAATTGTTTCATTTTTTTAATATTCCTTAATATTTACTGTATACTGGTATAAGTATACATATAATTAATTCATAGTTTCACTCTCTTTGTACAATGGTTATAAACCTTTCATTTCTGTATTTCTCTAATTCGTTTCTTCTAATTTCTCCCAATAATGACTTGTACTGTGCGTACGAATTAAATAACTATGGCGTATTAATTATGAATTAACGTATTGCATAATTTGATAAACTATGACGTCATAAAGTAACTTAATTCTCTTCACGTTTTCCATACCTTGAATACTGAATCACGTGTTCAGTATGTGGATATCTTTCGTATTCATTGTATGGTAAATTCTTTAATAATAATAAAATCTTCATTCTCTATAAGTCATTATTTGTGTTGTGTCCTGTCTTGTGTTATGCAGTATAAATATTATTCGACCATATTCCTTCATACATCCATGTCCTTTCTTGACCGCTATCCTTTATTAATTTCATTACTTATTCATTCATCTACCTATTGTCTACTTATGCCCTATCAACCTATCAGTCCATGTTTACTTGTGTCTATATTACGCACACAACCTATTGTGTTACGTACCGATATGTGTACAATACTTTGTGCATTCGTACATGTGCCCTCATGATCATGATTACGTACATAGTTACGTAAATGTGAATACATCCACATGTATTCTTTTTACTTTTTCTTTTAAGTGCGTTTACCTCTCGCAAGTTATTCGTTAATGCTGATACTAATGTTCGAATTCCGATGACGTCGCCAAAAGCAAGCATCTGAATTTGAAATCTTCTCTCTTGCTTCTGCTACCAATTTATAACGTTAAGATGTTATGTTATATTATTATAATATACTATATTGTTTCCCTGCCAGGCCACTGGTTCGTTATCTACTTACGTCACATAGTTATCCCCGTTCTCATTACTTGTACTTACTATTTCTACCTAATTGTCATTCAAATTCTATATTACTTATGTATTATGTTATCATTAATGTCCGTGTACTTCCAGTGAAAAGTACACCGTATTTTTCTTCGCTTTCCTCATGGCTGGCTAATTAGACATTCAAACTATGATAACCAACCATGTTCTAATAATATGTGACATAATTTGGCGTAATTATTGTTAACTATAAATATAGAACATTGCTGTTAATCCCCTTTAAATTATAGAACAACGGTTAACTCTCCCTCATTATGTAAATTGTATCACCTATTTAGATTACTTCAGTATTAGATATGTCAATTAACAATTTGCTAAAATTGTAATTAAATGTAATAATTTAATATAATGTAATTAATGTACTTTAATGAAACTGTAATTAACGATAATAAGCGAATGTGAATTAATTGGTAATTATAATCATAGTTGTAATAAACCAAAATTACAATGAACTAAGTGATGTACTTGGGATTGTACTCAATGTACTACTACGACATTATGTCGTCATTTAGAAATATATACTCGGCGATATTATTATTTTTTGTTATTTATTTTTTCGTTTTATTTTGGAATCTTTCAAAATTCTGATATGTGTTTAAAGGGGGGAACGTAACCTTCAATTGCACTCCCCCAAAATTTAGACTTATTTAATTCTTGTATTGTAAATTGAATCACTCCTCTCTTAGCAGCCCTTCAGCGAGGATATTGGAGCCCTCCTCGAGGAGGCCGAGGGCCTCCTCACTTTTAAGTTCCGGCCTGAGCCATGGTCGAAAGAGGTTGAACCTCTCCCCCTGTAAAAGTCTAATCTAACTTAGAAGCTGAGCATTACCTGTACATTTTAGCAGTAAATTACAGTAAGAAAAAGTCTTTATCTTCTCCTTCGAGCCGTGTTCTCTTCAGAGAACTTAGTCATTAAAATTTCCCGATACGTTATAAGAAGAATCAGGGAAACCTCAGAGAATTTAATAAGCCCCTCATAATCCTCCGAGCCACTATAGAAGAACTCGGAGAGTAGTAGAGAAGAAACTACCGCGAGTAATAAATCCGTTGCTGCCTCCTAACCAGAACCACCGTCGACTTCGAACAAACCAAGGCCATAGACGGAGGGGTTAAAACATCACACAATACATCGAGTGCGCACAAACGGAAAACGTTTTTTTATCTGTCTGCATACACTTGATCATTCCGCTCAGTGTAACGCAATTCGAATAATTTAAAAAAAATTGTAAATTCCTTTCCACGGCCCATATGTAAGAGAAACGAGAGGCAGTACATACCACATCCGTTGCTATAGTAGCCCTGTAATCGGTATGGATTCCAAATAAATTGCGGAATGTATAAATCGCTCAAGAAACTTTACAATAATAGGGTCATTCCAGAGGTGAGCCTCCAGCGAGTTAAAATAGTACATTCGATTCCTATTTTTAAAGTAGACGGCTATCTAGTGAATCCCTTCTCCACCAATAACATCTGTGTTTAGAATAAGTGCGCCGCAGTCTCTCATAGTCGGGATCTTCAACGTTTCTTTCTTCGCAAACTCTCCGATAAATTTGGAGCGTGTGATTCGGTCACTATTTATTACTCTGTGGAGTGTATTCGCGTTCATTTTAAAAGTCTGTGACTACTACTCTAAATCTATCAATTTGTATTAGGGCCTGTGATTCAAGGTATACTAGTACACTAATAGATGCGTCTAGCGGCTTGATGAATTCCAATCTGACTGAGATGTTTCCACTCTGCTGCGGACATAAGTGTGAGTTTACACTAGCACATAAGTCCGGGGTGATGTCGTACGGGTAAAACTTGAATTGCTCGATGAATTCCTTGTGCGTTACGCCAATTCCTAGTTCATCGCAAGCACTGGCATTATGTACAAGATTACTATAAGCTCTCGAGCAAAGCGGAAACACGGCATGTTGAATAATCCGTTTCTAATGTCCCCCGTAAGGCTACTCCATTGACGTTAAGGTTATATTTTTAAATCCGAAATTTTCGAAGTTAAAGGCGTTCTTTATATATTTCTCATTCACAGAAACGTGTTCCTGCATTTCAATTAATAACCTTTTAAGTAGAGCTCCCAGGACGATGTTTTCTATCTGCTTCGATGCCAGCCCTGCTGGCACCGTGTATAGTTTGATCTGTACTCTGTTAATTGGGTATTTCACTGTGGCTTGTAGTAAATTTTTTTCAATTTCTAAATGTTTACCCGAGCTTAATTTCACACGGCGTACGCGAAGGTATGTTTCCATAATATGAATCACAACGGACTTTGTGCCCTCTTCTTGATCAGCTCCCAGATTTAAACAGATCTCAGGATTCGTACGAATGAGCTTTATTTTCATATTCACCCCATTCACAAGCAACTTCTCCTGGAATATGAAGTCATTATGCAGGCATCCGAAGCATTCATACATCTTCTTTTTAGAATTTGTAAATTTGTCCTTTATACTGCTTTCGTCTTTAGCCTGATAATAGCCCTCAGCATTTAAAAAGATAGCCTTCGCTTCTTTTCAAATGTTGAGGACATTTTCGAGATAGGCTCGTAGGTGATAGTAGCCCGTTCCTGCCGAGATGTTGACCTGATTTAAATACACATCACACTGGCTGAATATGGAGTGTAAAAAGTTTGTTTCTGGAAAAGCAATGTATTTGTCTTCGCAATCCGTTCCATCTGAATGTCCTATGCGTAGTTTAGCGTACATGTGCACGCAGCTTGGATCAAAAAAGTAAGGGCCTGAGCTGAGGATCACAAATTCTATAGAGGCAATCGGGGAACTAATTGTGTTTAACGGGATAATCGTAATAAAGTCACTGTGCTCAATAGAAACTTGAGTTGGGGGGCATGTCAAAGAGGGACATCTCCGATTTACAACATTATGAACTACACGGATGGATGAAACGTGCCATGACGAATCACAAATAGTGCCACCTCTCTCAACAAGTAGTAATTAGCTTATGATTCATGAGAGCAATATCCTTAGCTTATATCAGTTAAAACAAATTATCAACCATCGGTTTCAATCGCTTAGATGACTTCTTTTTTGATGTCCTTTTACGTTTAACGCCACGTGTTGGTAACCCCTTCTTCTTCCGGACAGACTTCTTCTTCCCACCAACGTGTAGTTTTCTCTTTGCATCTTTGATGATTTCGTTCCGTATACGCTTTAAGTGCCTTTATAGAGCTTCTTTAGCTAGCCCCGCCATTATGTCATCTACCGTGTTAAGACCTGATTGTAACGCTTTCCTCCAGAGATATTTGGCACCCCTCTTCAATACGGGGACAGCCGTGCGCAGTATAGTTGAAAAAATGTATCCAGGCCCAATCCCACGCTGGTATCTCACCCCTCGATAAACTGTGAAAGCGCGACGAAAGTGGATCTTCACTGTTAAGCTCCCATCACCGAATGGGAAACTTTTACCCTCAATCGTTCTTATATAATTGAGATATTGGTTAATAGATTAGTGGCGACACTAACATACTGAGGTTTGTCATATGTGATGCTCAAGCTCTGTCCTCTATGATTGGGAATGAGAGCGATAAGCAGCAGTCGCGCCTGGGTATCCCCAACAAACTGATGCTTTACGATATTGCTGTAAATATAGCACATATCTGGGTCAGGTTGGCCATCGTTCAACTTCTCCAATTTCAGCTGATACATTAGACTGGACAAGTTATGTTGTGCTTCGTGAAGCTGCACCATATCGGCCCTCGGGTATAATTGTGAACAGCTCTTTGTCTTTAATATTTCTACTAATCGTTGATTTAACATCAATGTGTGGTCAGGCGTGTCAATGTTTACGACTTCAAACAGTAAATCGGTTAGGTACGACTTTTCAAGTATCTTATTTAAGCCCCACACAATATCCAAAGCTGTGTCATAATGACCGATTCCTAGTGTTACTTTTGTGCTATTGTACTGTGTCCCACCGAACAAGACTGATCGCATACTATCATCTAAGATTATGCCTAATTTTTCACACTCGTCGAATCTTCTAAGAACCAGAAAAATTTCCTGCTCCTTTTCAACAGTTAAAAATTTGGTGGCCAGCTGAAATTCACAAATTCCAAACTCATATGACTCACGACCCAATCTGATGGCGCCATGGAGTTCTGTTACAAACTTGGCCAGTGTTGTCAAGATGTACAGAAAGAGAAGAAGAGGACGGGAATGTAACATAGAAGTGGTTAGGCGCCATGTTGCATACTACTTAAGCTTTATTATTGCATCATCTTTTATATTGGTGTTGAAGCTTTCTAGATACCCTAGCCATTTCACCAGGTACATTTTTCTCTTTCCTGTATCTTTCCTACCTAAAATGTTTTCAATTTTAAACACGTTTTTGCCTAAATTAAATGTCACTTTCTACAACTCCTCGCGGTAAAAGCCTCCTGCGATTTCTTCCCCATTCTAATCTTCAATGTAATGCAACATTTTCTCGCCTTTAGGTCTCATAGCCCTGATTTTAAATATCTCACGTGTCCAACCTTGCTCAAAGCCCTTCGCGAATTTATTACCCGAATGCGACAGCCTTACATAATCATTGATTTTTAAACGCGCAGAGTGTGGCGGAGTTCTATGAATAAATCTTCTCACCTCACGCTCTGTGTGCTTACGTCTTTCTAAAATCTCGATAGGTCTTGTCTCAATCGCACGATGGTATGAACGGTTGGAGGATGTGGCCACTGCCTCCAGAATGTCTATATATCTGTGTGTGTGTGTGTGTGTGTGTTTATGTGTAAAATAGCGATGCATGCGTTCCTTTATGGTACGTTGAACTCTTTCAGCTAAAGAGGGCTTATGTATAGAATTGCTAGTGTAGTACCTGATATTAAACTGTCAACATGCTCTGAAAAGCTCGGCCTATAAATTCTTTCCCCATGTCCGTACAAAAATAGCCTGGAATCCTGTTTCCTTTCAACATCATTGATTTGATGGCTTTAGCGACTGTTTCAGGCGATTTATTTTCATGGGAATAAACCACAGTTACCTAGAGAATACATCTATTATGAATAGGATGTATCGGTAGCCCCCGTTATACACTGAATATCTTTGTATGTCTGTTAAATCCGCCTGTCAAGTAGAATCAATCGAAGCCGCTGTTGTCTAAACCTTTTTCTCACCAGCTCATGAAGTGTATAAGTATCCTGCTCCCGTAAAAATCTCTCAACATCTTTTTTTGCTACGCCCTCATTATAAACACCTCTGTACAGTCTATTAATGCCGCCGCAGGAGGTTGGGCTAGAAATGTCATAATAACGTTTTCTTAATAGAGGGTGTCCCAAACGTCCCTATCTATTGTGTTGAAATAGGCTGAATTTCAAATAAATGTCACACTAACCTGAACACAGATGTATTTCTATACAAATTACAAGTATTACTCCATTAAAATCTTTAATTAGTAATTTCCACATGTGCTCCATCTGTATCTCTGCAAATCTCAAAGCGGTCAGCTGCATTGCGGAACACATTTCCGAGCATTTCAGGGATTATTTTCTCAACTGCTTGCCTAATGCGATCTCGCAGATCTGGCAAATCCCGAATATTTCTGCGATAGACCTCTGATTTAATGAAACCCCAAGCAAAGAAATCCAATGGGGTCAAATCCGGAGATTGCGCTGCCCAGGGCCTATTTCCCCCACGTCCAATCCAACGATTTGGAAAACGCTCGTTTAGGTATGTCTGAACAATTCTGGCATAGTGACATGGTGCCCCATCCTGCTGAAAGACTGCATTGTCGAGAATGTCATCTTCAAGAAGTTGAGGTTCTAGAAAATTTTGAAGCATATCAAAGTAAACAGGCTCTGTCACTGTAGCCTCTGCAAGGAAAAAGGGACCGTAAATCTTTTACTTCGTCATTCCAAGCCACACGTTGAGTTTAGGTGAGTTTCTTTCCCATTCAGTGAACTCAGTTGGCTTTTCATTAGCCCAGATGCGACAATTATGTCGATTGATTTTACCACAGGTGTGAAAAGTCGCGTCATCGCTAAACAAAATGTGGTCCATTAAATTGTTATTTTGGATTTGTTGAACCAGTTCCGCACACATTGCTGCTCTTTTTGGAAAATCTTCCTCGTGTAAGCTGTGTAACAGCTGAATGTGATAACACTTCTTCTTCAGCCTCGAACGCAAGATTCTGTGAACAGTTGTTTTGGGTATGGTCAATCTGTGGGATGCTTGGCGAACTGACATTCTTTGATCGTCTTCGAACATTATGCGAACAGATTCAATGTTTTGCTGTACTGTTCTTGGGCGTCCACTTCTTCCTTCATCATGCACAGATCCAGTCCTTTTGAATTTGTTCACCAATTCACGAATTGCTTTATCTGTCGGTCCAGGCTTATGAAACCTTCTTGAGAATCGGTCTCTAATTTCACAACATTTCATTCCTCTGATGCGACATGTTACTATCATAACGCGTTCATGCACATTCCACCAATGATATGGATCTGAAAAAATTAATTAAAAATTTAAAAATAATTAAAATAGAAATCTAACTAGCAAAAGATCGGCGCTATGCGCCGATTTTGCTCGATCTGCGGTGCTTCGGCTGGATTGTGGGCCTACGGCGTATTTTATTTTGAACATCAGTAGCCCTTTATCTGGATATCATTCCTATTCCTCTCACCTTGGGCCTCAGTAATTGGGATGCCTGCGGCCTTCCAGTTACTGGCAAACCAATTATTCATTCAATAAAACTACAGAAAAGAACGCAGCCATGAAAATCTGAAGCTTCACAAATCTTAATACAATGAGCTCGGATTTGAAGCTTAAGATTTTCATGACTGCGTTCATTTCTATAGTTTTATTGACCAAATAACTAAACCGACAGTAATTGGGGGCCCGGCGGCCCGTCAAATCATAGTTTTCATTGTTTCGAGTGCATCAATAGCGTTGCTGGGGTGGATGTTGAACGCTATATATAGATATATATATATATATATATATATATATATATATGTATGTATATATGCCCGGTTAGGCAAACTGAATGCCCGGTTAGGTTAATTGAATGCCCAGTTAGGTCAACTGAATGCCCGATTAGGTTAATTAAATGGCCGGTTAGGTCAACTGAATGCCCGATTAGATTAATTGAATGCCCGGTTAGGTTAATTGTACACCCTTGACGATTGGTTAGGTTAAGTCATGATATTTTCGTTAAAGCCAAAGAAAATATCACGACTTAACCTAACCAATCGTCAAGGGCGTACAGATGACCTAACCTGGTATTCAATGAACCTAATCGGGTATTCAATAATTTTACCATAGGTTTCGTAATGATCTTCATGACGTCATTTAATGTTTTAAACCTCGGGACCTAATC
The DNA here is from genome assembly GCA_023014485.1 of Bathynomus jamesi. Lineage (NCBI taxonomy): Eukaryota > Metazoa > Arthropoda > Malacostraca > Isopoda > Cirolanidae > Bathynomus > Bathynomus jamesi. Next base: position 1,050,039 of record JAJOZX010000117.1, read on the forward strand.
AATATGTGTGTGAAGTTTAATGTTTGTAACTGCTTCCATTTTGGAGTTATGGCTGATGGCTGGAACACACACACACACACACACACACACACACACGTCTTTTATTATTATTATTATTATTATTATAGATAAACAATAGACTGGTACAAATTTATAACCGAAAGACTTCCGAAAATCAACAATTTTTGATAAAGAAAAGAGGAAAATTGGTTTTGTAGGCCTAGGGGGTCCGAAATTTTCATAAAATGGAAAATAATTGCTATTGTCTTACTTACAGCGACAGGCATAATGATATTAGGATACCTAATAGAAATTTTGTAATATTTTAAAGTGGAGAAAATAAATAATTTTCTAAAAATGATCTTCAACTATAAAAGCGCATCTAATCAGATAACTTAATTAACGTATTTCTATGACAACTAAAAAATAGAATGATAAATCAATATCCTATCAAATTGGTTGTGTATACGTAAAATTATTTGTACAAAAGCCACAGTAATAAAACGCACAAAAGTCACGGTAAATAATTTCGAGTGTGGCTCGTTTAACTTTAAACTCGTGTTTATTTAAATTGCCCGTTTTAATTATGTAAGTTTTTGTATTGAATCGATAAAGAAATCTTTTGTGAATCGAAAAATCTTTTGTGAATCGAATGATATTAAATGTTTAGTAAATATTGACTTATTTTGTGCTAAAAGGGGGGAAGGAATTATGTTAGGGAATTTTTTTTAACATGGGCACTGCACAATAAAAAGACACATCAAATGGTGGAAACCGCATTGTTCTACACCAATTGTAGCGACCTGTAGGTGTGCGCAAATAAACTGTTACTATATATATATATATATATATATATATATATATATAGGCTGACCATACGTACCGTTTTGAACGGGACAGTACCGTTTGTTTTATATTTTCTGGCCGTCCCGTCGTTTTAATAAAAATGTCAATTTTGTCCCGGTTTATGTACTTACTTTTTCATGAATACAGAATATTACATAACCCCGTCCCTTTTTTGCCATCCCAATGTCCCGTTTTTGTCTCAAGGAAATATGGTCAGCCTCTATATATATATATATATATATAAGGCTTCATTTCTGAAATAGTATATTAGATGCATGTATTTGTCGGGAACGGTGCATGCAATCATGTCATTAAAACATTCATTTCAAATTCAGCCTATTTCAACAAAATAGATAGGGACTTTGGGGACACCCTGTATGTTAGCCATTTCCGTATTTTAGATGCACGCGGTGATGGTGGACCGTTGTTGTTTGGTCTCTTCTTTCTCCTCTTTAGAGACGCTACCGCAGGGGGTGATATTGTGCTCAGTTGTGGCACATTCGAGGCTTGCTCCAAGTCTTTTAACCTGTTCAGATTTCCTATCAATGTTTTGGGGACATTCATTTGTTGTAGTCTTGCTTTAATATGCTTCCATCCTGATGGTGATGGCCTATCGCACTTTCTCACTAGGTCATGGACGATGTTAACGATATTCGAGCCCTGTACCTTTGTTCCTTCAACAATGAACTCACCTGTATCGGCCAACTGTAAAATGGAGTCCTCACTCAATAAATTATAAAGACTTAAGCCTTTACTCCTCAGTGCATGTGGGACACTGCTTTTTAATACATGTTCGATATGTTGTGGGGTCGACCCGTTATTCTTTGACTGGTCATCTCTAGCGTCGGCTGCAGGCCCTATGCCTCCACGTTGAACGTTGTCTGCGCTATGCCTAATAACCACGGGGATATCTGTCTGATTCTTATAATTTTCGTACTCATGAAGAAATTTCTACAGACCTTCTTGGTATAAGATTCTTTTCTCATCATGTGACTTTAAACTGTTTAATATGTCTAACAATTCGCTTTCCATTCTTTTAAGCCTGCTTTTACGGAGTTCTAGAACCGTATCTGGGCTCTATGAGCTGTGCAATGAAGCATACACCTCGTACGGTATTACGACTAATTTTTCCTTATATTAATCTATCCAGTAATGGCCCCAAAACTGAAAATAAGATGGGGAGGAATGAACTCCCTCTTTGTACAATAATTCGTTTTTTCTTTCCCACAGTTTGACTTTTACGAGCGAGTGTGTGTATTATGTTCTTGTAACGGCGTAGGTGGGCCATCTGAGGGGGATTCATTGGTACATTACATTTTATAACATTAAGAGAGATTTCACAGATGCATTTTAAAAAGCCTGAGTCAATATTTTTGACAAACAACTGTTGCAATGCCCGGGGCAATCGTTGATAGAGTTTTATTTATTCACGATATTTCTTCAGCTTATTTGTCATTCTGGAATATGCACCGTTTCTGGTTCGTTTTGGAATATATTAGTTCTTAGAAGCAACCTAAACGTCTTTCGCGGGTGAAGGTCACAAAGCAAATACCCGTAACGTTGACTTATAGCTTTTTTAAAAACTTCCAGAAACTCTTTACACTGATTCGGAAACATTTGTTGCCTAATACCCCAATTTCTGACACATCTCTACGCTGTGCGAATAAGACTAGATATTGTGTATTTAACGACACAACTCGCACGTATCTATTTTTGAAAAGTAGATTCTGGTTGATGAAGAACATGCTTTTGTTAAGATGGTGGGAGAACACTGTAAATGTCTCGGCAAACGTTTTATCCATTTCAAACATGATATTGTTAATTACAATGACTGTATGTTCATTTCCCTTTAACGAATTAACGTTATATACACTTTGTGGAACAAATTATCATCTTGGTATTGGTTAAATACTGACTGCTATGTCGAATAGCACTATATGACTTTATGCACAAATTTTGAGAACATCTACCCCTTATCTTTAATGATTTTAAGTATAAACACAATTTTACCACAACCAGTAGGGCCAGATATAATACATGTGAACGGGCTCGTGATCCTGAATTTTTCTACAGAATCCATCCATACACGTCACACTCCTAAGTGAAACATTTACAAAATACAGTAAAATAAAATTTTAAGTGACGCTCCATATATTCTAGCCTTTTTTTTTCCTCTTCATCTTCTTCCCAGAACCTTGAATGACGATGAGGTACAGCAACATATACCCATCATCGATATTACAGACGATTCCGATGACAGTGTAGTTGTTGTTGTTTGTTAGCCGATCAGCCCACCATGATTGAGCAAGCCGGCGGCACGCAGGTAACCGATCGCCCTCTCCGGAGTGGACCAGAGGTTCAGCGCACTAGTGATTTTGTGTTGTAACTTGTATTCTATATTGTGCTAGAGCGGTACAGTCTGTCATTATGTGTTCAATTGTTTGTGGTGTGTCCTGGCACAGGTGGCAGGTGTCGTCAGTGGAGTTGTCTAGTCTGTGTTTATATGTGTGTAAGTTGGGGTGATGTCCACATCGAAATCGTGCTAAGTTAACTCGATCCGATCTGCTCAGGCTGGTCTCTGACCTGTCAATGGCAGGTGGTTTCACACCTAGGATCGCATTCGGACCGAGTCGTGTCACTGCTTCGTGGGTTAGATGTTTGTGTATGTGTTTTCTGTAAAGTGTGATGTCTGTGGGGCGTGGTATGGAATGGAGTATTTGGTTATAATGTCTCTCTGGTGTTACCTTAATGGTGCGAGGTGTTGGTGCATGATTGTACATGTAGTGGCAAGGGTGTTGTGGTTTAGTTGTCGCTGCTGCCATGAATTGTGTTCCCCTCATGTCTAAATATTCCCTAACTTTCAGTATTTTTTTCTGTGTGCAGGTGTTCTATTGGTGTTGTTTGAGTCCATCATGTAATGATACGAAGTGCGTTGTTTTGTATTGTCTGTAAGGTGTTTATGTGTGTGTTTGAGATAATGGATGCCCAGCATGGGCTAGCATAGTCCATAACTGAGCGAATATGTTGTTTGTATATGAATGATGTTGTGTGCTGCTGGTGTCCAAAGTTTGTGCCTGTTAGTACCTTAAGTGTGTTAAGTCTTGACGTACATTTGTTTTTAATGTCTTGAATGAGGTTTGCTGAAGATAATGATGTGTTGTATGTGATGTTGTATGTGAGAGCTAGTATGCCCTGTGGGCCCAAGTGTTTAAGGTGTATGTTAAATATGTTGTCTGGTCCAGTAGCCTTCGAATTCTTAATGTTTTTGATGATGTTGGTGGTCTGGTCTGTATTGAAGGGTGTAATGGTCGTGTCGAGTCTGTAGGTTTTCTCGTGCCTGGCTGTTTGTCTGTCTGCGTGTTTCTGGTTGTTTTCTCTGTTTAGGTGACTTATCTTTGCGTAGTGATTAACTAGAATGCTAGCTTGTTGTGTATATGTTGGAATATTAGTTTGGCTGCGAAAGATAGTCGCGTGTGAGGTGTGAATGCCACTGTTAGAGTGAGTAATGCTGTTTATAGTCTTGTATAGCCTGGATGTATCTGTGGTGTGGTTTAGTGTTGTTATGAATTCCCTAAGTTTTTCTGTTTTTTTTTCTTTAAGTTTGTTGTTTATTTCTGTGTTGAGCTTTTGTATCTGCTGTTTTATGGCTTGTGTTTTATGTTTGAGGTTGTTACGTTGCCTTATGAGGTGGGCTATTTCTCTAGTATAATTTGGGTTGTATTGCCTAAGTTTCCCTTGGGTATGTATTTGTTTGCATTATTGATGATCTGATTGAATGTCTTTAATGTTGTATTGATGTTTATGATGGGTGTGTTGTTTAATGTGGTGAATTGTTCCTCAGTCTGTATTTTGAACTGTTCCCAATCAGCTTTATTGTAATTTTGGAAGTTTGCCTGAGGCTGTTGGGGCAGAGTGTAGAACGTGTAATGATGATGGGCAGGTGGTCTGATGACAGTTGTTTTTCTGTTCTTCAGTGTGTATGTGTTGCTAGTGACGGGAAACAGAACGTTATGTCTGGGGAGGAGTTTGAGTATTCTGCTTGATGTAGTATGTGTGTATGTTCTTCTGTGTTGTTAAGAATGAAGAGGCTGTTTAGTTGTGTGGTTATGTTGGCGCCTCTGGTGTTGTTTTGGTTGTACAGGTACAAACTAGTGTCTTTAGCGTTGAAGTCTCCTCCAAAGATGACATTAGTAAGAGAGGCCAGATTGTGTAACTGTGGATTGTAATTGGCTGGCGCCTGAGGTGAACTCTTTGGTAGGATGTAAATGTTGATGAGTGTGGTGTTGTGTTTTGCGCGTTGTTATTCTAACTCTGTATTTCTATCGTGTTATCTGCTTGGATTGCGTTTGTAATGTTTTGGGTGGCATCAGTGTAGCTAATGCTTTTACGTATGTAAGTGATGAGTCCACCCCCGTGACTCCCCAGTACGATCTTGACGGATCGCCGTGAAGTCAGGGATGGTGGGTGTTTTGTGTGTGCTTTTTAGTTTTGTTTCTTGTATAAGTACTATGTGAATGTTTTGTTTGTGTACGAATTCCCTAAGCTGCATGATTTTGTTTGTGAGGCCATCTACGTTGTACTGTAATATTTTAATATTATGCTTCTGTATGTGTCTCATGGTCCTACTGTGTATATGTCTTTGTGTATGGTGACATGTGTAAGTTGTAGTGGGGTCTGGATTAGTCTTAATGTCGCCGGAGAGTAAGAGTAGTCCGGGGAGCACGTTCGTCACGCAATTGCTCACCATAAATGTGAAAATAGCACGCTGGTATAGGTCCGTCCCCGGGAGCCGATCGGCACTCTGACCATGCCACGCAACAGGCTGTCGACTTCCAGTCTGGCCAACCGTAGACAGCCCGCTGCACGGAGATTTGAGGAAGTTTGGCCACCAGCGGGTTAATGTCTTCGGTTTGACGTCGCCTCTACTTCGCGTTGACGTTCCTCGTTTTTTCGTTGACGTTGACGCGCTGACGTGTCCCGCGCTGGAGGATACACCCACTGCTCGAAGCTTCCTCGTCAGCTGCTAACTTTTGGTTTTATTGTGTGTAGATTCAGTTATTATTGTGAATCTATTAAAAGAACATTCTCTGTTATTTTGTGCTTATCCTTCGTCTGCAAATTTGTGTTGCTCTCTTTGTACGACTTCTGAAAATGTATTGCCCACCTTTCTGCTAAATTGTTCCAATATGGACTCTGTTTCTTCTATTTCTTCTTCCTTTAATTTACACTAGAAATATGTTTAAAAACAAATACAGAAATCTTCTTGGGAAGAATTTACACATGCTAGAGTGCTCTTGACCTTCGAACACCTCTTAGTCAAGGTTCCGTAAATTTTTTTTTAAATAAAGGTTCCGTGGCTTCCTTATTTGCTGGTCTTCGTGAGGTGTTTTTTTGAAATTGTGACCTGACACTGTAGTTCTGACTACAAGCTCCACTCCCGCTAGCGAACCCTCACCAACGCCAGCTGTAGCGTCCCCACGCGACAATTCAAAGCGGAGGCATGATGATGAGGATGAAGTGCCTTCTACGTCAGGTATAAATTGTGCAAGGAGCGCACCGATTGTTAGACCCCAGTAATAGAGCCCCAACCCTCTACGTCTTACGACACAGCCCCCACACTAGCGCCTTCCTCAAATAAAAATTTTCCCCCTTATTCCTGTTCAATTCCGGTCGAATCCTCCCCAGAAGCAGCAGCTTCTTGTTCTGTAGAGGATGGTATAACATTCGAACTGGTGCGCGCCCCCACCCCAGCCCTGACTAGAAATCGGTACGTAGTCAGGGTTGACCGGCGAGCCATGTATAGCAATGGTGTTGAGCACGGCTTGCGATGCGTAGTTGAACGTATTGTGGAGTTTGCGCTTCAGAACAGCGACGAGCGTGAAGTCAGGACGAGGTTGTTCTTCGGGATTGGGTCAGATGACGGGTATGCAGAAGATTTTTGGGTAGAAATACCAGACAGACGCTTTGCTGCTGTAGATATAACGAATAGTATAAGCCTTATAATGCAGGCCGCTCAAAGTAGTACAGCCTTCAATATGAATAACTTCACGATAGATATTGACAAGGTATTCCGTGTTGCGGGTCATAATGCCACACCTTTACTCTTAACTTCAATTCTTAGGCTATTTACAGACTGCACATAAACACCGATCGTGGTTGCGGCTTTATAGTAGCAGTCGTAGCTCATATGTTCACTGTGTTAAATACAATCGCGTATAATATCTGGTTGCCAACGGTTGTGCAGCGTTCCCTTAAACTGGCTTCATATTGCGAGCTTGAGTTTGACTGTAATATGGGTCCTGCAGAGCTGAGAACGGTAGAGCAGGAAATGAATGTTCGTATAGTTGTATTTGGAATGGATGATCGTCGTAGGACTGTCTATGTTTTTAAAAGCTGTGTGAGAGACCGTACAAGTCTCCTACTTATTTTAGGGCTGTCAGGGTCAGCGTATCTCCCCATCCGTTATAAAAGGGACCTTTACGCTAATTATGATAAAAGTCGAAAATGTGGAAGGCATCATGATTTGTGTTAGGGATGTCTCGAGTTGGCGGATGATATAGTGAAAGATTGTAAGGATTGCCACATGGTATGTGAGCAGTTTAAAAGCTCCAAATGTGAAAGGCATGTAGTTGAAGCTGAGAAGAGGGATTGTAATGTGTGTAGACGCACAATTTTCAATAATAAATGCTTTGAGCTCCATAAGTCAATTGGCACTTGCAAGAAAATGAGAATCTGTGAATGTGGTATGTTTCATATGATGGATAATTGGGGGAGATTCAAGCATAAATTTGATGAAATTCACTGTTCTATATGCCATGAAAAATATAAGGCATATGGTATAAAGCATGTATGTTGCATGAAAGATGCTAAGCCTAAAAATAGACCAAAGAGGTTATCCCACATCTACTTGCAATCAGACTATCTGCGATGAGTGCATGGATGTCGAGTGTGATGAGTGTCACAAATGTAGTAAACGAACAAACGTTGTTAAAACGAGCGCACACGACAACACCGTGAAACTCTTTGTTTTATAATGTGAAGTTAGTAAACACATTAAAAAAATGACTGTATATTCTTGCCCATAATGATGCAAAATATGACACAGTTCCTTTATAAGGAGCTGCTAGAACACACGTCATCGGAGATATTTACAGGCGATCCCTTGAAAAGAGGAAACAAACTTCTGCAGATGCAAATAAGAGGTATTATTCAGTTTAAAGGCACTTTATTATTCACACCTTGTAAATTAGCCAAACTACCCAAGGTGATGGGAGTAGCCCACCGAAGTTTCAAAAGAGTATTTCCCTTACACTTTCCTCACTAGAGACAATTTAAATTACGTATGCATGCCTCCCCCCTAAACATTAATTTAAATACGCCAACATGAGTGATAGTGAGTGTGAAAATTTTGACTGCTACAACAACAGTTTTAATGATGATATTCTTACAATATAGCGGATGAATGTGAGCGTTATTGCGTGAATGATGTGCGCGTGCTTACAGTAGGTTTCCAGGCCTTTAAAAGGATGTACATACATCGGGACAAATGCGATCCGCTGTAAGTCTGAACCACGATCGCCTCATTGTTCTTTACGGTGTTGAACAATTTCATGCCTAAAGACACCTTAGCAGTCATTCACAGAAACAACCTTCGCAGTTATGGGCATAAGGCTATTTAATGGCTCATACACCTACAGCAGCAGACCCGTGTATATAAAAACATGCCTGCAACACTGGACAAGTACCCATTAACGTCAATGGTCGTGTTTTCTGTGTGGATGGTATAAGCGAAGAACGTGCTACTGGTGAGAAGACTGTGTACTCCTTTAACGGTTGCTGGTGGCATGGGTGCCCATGTCGTGAGTGTGGAATCGTAGGAGCTATCCACGGTAGATCTCCTGCCGACAGTCTTGCATGGACCTGCACCCGCGATCAGCTTATAGGTTCCCAGTTCACTCACAGTATCTTGTGGGAGCACGAATATGATGCAAGGATGGAGACAGATGGTCAGGACCGTGAAGAAATAAAAACGATCAAGCGTTCAATGGTGTTGGATCTCTAAAATGCGATGATACTTGTTCGAAGGGTGGACAAACCCATTGAAGATATACTTTCCACCTGCAGAGGGTGTGAAACTCCATTACTATGACTTCTGTTCTTTATACCCCTACGTGATATCGAACAATCTGTACCCCGTAGGAGCACCTGAAAATGTGGTGGTCCAGCCCTTCCCACCATCGAGGTGTTCTCAACAAATTTGAGCAAGAACTAATTCGGTTTTTCTTTCATAGATGTGCTCCCCCATCGCGACTTAAGGATGCCGATCTTACCCGTCGTTATAGACCACAAACTCATGTTTCCCCTGTGCGTGAAGTGCGCAGAGGAGAAAAATGGGGCCTTTAATCACAACCAACCAGCGGAAGATCAGAGGTATATATACAATCCCTGAACTCTCCCAGCCGTTCGCCACGGCTACAGAATATTGAAGATATATGAGGTGTGGAGGTTTGAGAAGCTCCCCAACTTTTTCACGCCATATATAAACACTTTTTTGTAGGATAAGGTAGAAGCATCAGGGTATCCGCGAGGAGTTCAGACCGAGGGTGAAAAATCTGCGTATATTCAGCGTTATCGTTACCGTGAAGGGATACAAATTGACCGGTTCCAAATTGCTAAGAACCCTGGTAAGCGCTTTAGTGCAAAGTTGTGCCTAAATATCTTTGGGGAAAATTTGCACAGCATAGAGGGAAGTGGAACGTATATCTAGCCCAAAGTTATAACGAGGTGAGATTATACCAATGCTCCCGATGAAGAAGTCATGGAGATCGTGAATGTAGGTAATACATGTATAATAAAGTACATTCCCGAATTGGCCACCTATACCTCACGTGTTACAAACATACCTGTTGCCAGCTTCACAACCGCATACGCTCGCATCAAACTTTGTGCTTCATTGCATTATCTTGGGATATTCACTGAGAGGGAGGATGAATACATGCCGCCTATTAGGGAATTCCTCGGAGAATTGACTGATGAGATCAAGGATGAGTATGGTGGCAGTGCATACGCTGAATTTTTTGTATCATCGTGTCCAAATCTTATGGGGCATGGGTGAGGGTGGGGGAGGAACTGAAATATATCGTGAAGCCGAAGGGCATCACGTTTCACTTTCACCAGGCGAACCGACGGATCGTTAACTTTGATTCGTTGAAGGAGTTAGTGTGTTTAGAAGATGAGGGTGACCAACTGCCTCAACTGACTGTACGGACCCACAATTTTCGGGCACAAAATCTGGGGGACGTGAAGGAACTTAGGGGTACGAAAGTGTGTCGTAACACGTATAGGAAACTTCAATAAGTGCCTGGCACTTACGACATCATACCTTTTGGGTACCATAGGCCTTGATTGTTTTGTTATATATATATATAATATATGCCTATTTAGTTGTTACCGATATGTTTATGTTATTTATTACGTGTATTTGAATATAGACACCATGAATTATTCGATGATATGTTTATTAAATAAGTCATGTTTCAATTAGCGTTTCATTTTCTCATTCGTGTGTGTGTGTGTGTGTGTGTGTGTGTGCTCGCTTGAGTGTGCAGGAAAAAATTCTAAGCTCCACCCACTGTATGATCAATCACCGGGTCACGTGACTCCTGCTACTACCTGGGTATATTTCTACCCCTGCGTGCTCAATTCACTGCTGGAAGCCTCTGAATTGAGACCTGTATTTTGAAGAATTCTTGCGTAGACGGTAAAGTGATGGCTACCTTTGATATTGCGTGCTCGACATTTATGAAGTGGTATTCCATAAAGTCTACAGATGTGGTGGATACTGAAAGAATGCCTATTCCCCCCTCCTTTGAGGTTTTTAAAGCTACAATGAACCGTGCGAAGCGTGAGGAACAAGAGGTTCAAATAATCTACGGCTATTCTGTCGAGAGCATTGCAGGATTTCGTGGCAGAAACGATGTAATGGATTACGTCATAGTGATAAACTGTGTAAAGGCGTACATATACCCTCATGTGAAAGAAGCAACACGTCCAGAAGAGAAGCAACGGGTTTGGGTAGTGAGTCTTGTTGACGAATGGTGTGACAAGCTGTATTATGTCATGTTGCATCACACCGAGCAGGCCTACACTGCGGTTGAACATTTAAATCTTGTTATCATGGACAATCTGAAGTATTTTTATCATTACATCCATATATATCATAACGAGGTTCGTAGTGAGGGTGTGGCTAAACGCCTGTGCGAGTTTTTAATAGAGTTTAGAGACTAGTATCGCTTGCTAAGCAAAAAGAACAAATACAGGCACATGTTTCTCTCAAATAGTGCGCCGGAGTGTTAATAAAATGTGCGTAGTTCGTGAAAATACCCATGAACGAAAATGTCTGGTGCGCATTCCGGGAAATGGGATTGATAAAACATTAAAGCTGATAATACTTCATTCTCTAAACGATTGCCCGGTATAATGGGTTACAAGTATCCATATGACTCTTTCATGCTGGAACTAACGCTTGGTATGACAACCCCGTGTGACTTGTTCCCCCACACCTCCCTCCGTGCCAAACCGCGTAACGACTGCTCATAGTCACCTCAGAGCTTGACTCGACTGGACGTGCACTCCTCACAATAGAAAACGATGGAGCTTCCGTTGAGCAGCATTCTGAATGCTGTTTTAGATGTGTCCGTGATGAAGTCACTGCGTGTGTTCAGGCGTAAAAACGGCGCCGTTAACTATGTACTGGAAAAGCGTTTTAGGCAAACAAACTCTGGTAAACGGAATGTTATTTACTTAAATGTTGAGGAGATGAATAGAATCTTTGTGAAGGTTGAGAAGTGGGGCGAGGATCGTTATAAAATACCTGCAGGTGTAGGCACAAGAAGAGAACAGATTAGTGATGCTCCCTCATATGCTATTATTTGTACGTTATGTATAAATCGCGACCAGCCATGCATTGATATACCGCTGATGTGGAAGAATCCGTCTCTTAATAACGCCCTTGTCCCCAAGCGAAACCGTTTCATCCTCGAGAGAATGTTTGAAATCGTCGGTTTCCGCAAGCTAAAACCTATATTAGACGCACCTCTTACCGATATGCTTTATTTTGATACCGTTCTTAAATATGCATACACGCTCTGCTCGACGGGTTTATCGAGTGTAGGAATAAACATGGCGAGAATGGCTTGGAGTTGGATGCGTATTTAAAAGTTTTAGACTCTTCGAAATATGTTGAACTTTGATACAAAGGACTTGAGCGGTACAGGGCTCAACTCACCTACACTGTTCGCCCTAAAGAGCTATTTCTTTATTTAACGAGCAGCTGTCGCTACAACTTAGAAGATTATTTCAACTGCCGATATGCATTGTGAAGCGTTCACGGTTGAAAAGCTCGGATTGGAAAGAATAAACCGTCGATTGGAAAGGAGTGTTTATAAACTTGAATTTAATAATAACGTTGTAGCGAACGATGCCCTCTTTGTGCGTGCTTTTGATTGTTTTCTGTCCGTGTTTAAAGAGAATGACTACTTGCCAACCAATTATAAAGTGGGCACAAAAATAGTATTGAAGGAAATGAAGGCCCTTTGCGTAGAGTATAGGCATCCGCAGACCTTAAATGGTGAAATAATATTAAATCTTATTTATTGCACAGTACAAATCAAAGAAGCTGTAACTGTAGAATCGATCACTTACGAATTTAGTATTTTAATTAAGCGTAGTAGAAAATAAAGCGCATGTATTTTGACATATATTATTTTGAAGTTCATATATATAGGTGCGTATTTGTTTGGACATATATTAAATGTGTATTACATGTCTCCTGTACTAATATTATTATTTAAGAATGTGTGTATATATATATATATATATATATATCGTACGTTTAAAGTATGTATTTTTGCTGTATAAAATTCTTCTGAACTGTTTTAGTGTATATTTATTTTCTATATATTTCATGTACGTTAAATTATTTCCAATAATTCGTCTAAATAAACAGAATGGTGTAGTTGTGTTTTATTATCCAATAAACGATTGAAATATATGCTTTCCTGGGTGTATATATATATGTATATATATAAGGGGTTCCAAAAAACCTTAGCCCCCCCCATTTGCAGCTTGCATGTTTACTTATATCGAAATAGTTTTTAGTGATTATAAAAATATATAAAATTCTTTATTTATTGCAGGTATTACAATTACTCTAGCTGATAAAGTGATAATATAATGGCTTCTCAATTAATTGGTGATTCGGAGAGGCAACCTGTGATAGATCGCATACGAGCAATAACATTTCGGGAAGCTCGTGATGCTGGAACCACCTTTATAACACGTTCATGGGTTGCCAAAAAGTTGCGAAGAAGTGAGGACTTCGTCAAAAGAAATTGGAATAAAACTTTGGATGAATGTGAAATGGATACAACCAAATCTGGGCGCCCAAATTTGCCACTCTCTCAAGAAACAAAGGACATCATTGAAAGCGGTACGCGTAAACGGAAAAACAGCTATGCTAAACTTTCTACAGAGATAGAAGTGTTGAGAGGAAAGATCGTTAGTGGTGAGATCATTCGACTGTACCGTCATAGACAAGGTTTAAAGCCTTGGCATGAACTTCCAAAGCCAAGAAAAACTCGACTTAACATCGATGACAGAATGTGGTTTGCCCATTATCTTGAAGATTGGGATGTGGATGATTTCATGCATTTAGCTGTCTCCGATTAATTTTTTGTTTACGTAACACGTCGGCCTAACTATCAAAATGATCGAGTGTGGGCCACAACACCAGTTGAAATCGATGACAATGAACATTATCGCGAATTATTAAAAAGTCCAGACTGTGTTGGTGTGTTTGTTTTGTTCACTGCAAAGAAGCTCATGTGGGTGCTGAAGCCAAATTTTCGTGATATTATTCTATCCCAGCATGTCATTCCTTTTCTAAGAAACCCAAACAATGTTATGGATGTCGATCAGGTCACACTTCTGCAAGATAAGGCCCCCTGCTTTAAGGCATTAGCCACTCAACAGTTGTTGCGGAACCATGAGATCGATTTCTTTGGAAATGAAGAATGCCCAGGAAATTCTCCTGACCTGAACGTCTATGAACACATTGGATCCGTTATAAAGGACAAGGTTGAATATCTCTTGTTTCAAGAACCTGCAGCAAATCGATTTTCGAAGGATAAAAAGACGCAACACATTGAAACTGTTTTAGCAAATTTGCGTAACGATCAAGATCTATTCATGTCACTTTTGGCAAGCTACCCAAAGCGAATTCAGGCTGTCTTGGAAGCCAATGGCGGAAACACCAAGTTTTAATTGTTTCTCATTAAATGCAAGATTAAATTCTCTTTTGTAAGGTATGTTTAGTTTTACTGTACCTCTAATGGTTTAGGCCATGGGCGGGGGGGCTAAGGTTTATTGGAGCCCCGTATATATATATATATATATATATATATAAAGATATTAAGGAATAACTGGGGTGATGGGGATATGCATGAGATGCATGTATGCTTCAATAATTATATATATGTATACACCACACCAAATGACTGGTTATGTAAACTGACTGTTTAAGCCAACTGTTGGAATAAGACTTCCAACCCAGCTCTGAGGTCAATAGCGCCCATTAAGTGATGCGACATGCCTGCAAGTACATCTCCATTAATTAAATAAATAGCGCAATCTGGCGACACAAAGTTGTATATGGGATACGTTTTGTAAAGATTAGTTGCAGGAAATTGGTGAGCACTATAATTGCGAATAAAATAAACAGCATTTCACAAAGCTGCGCTGTTTTCGTATGGGGAAAGAAAACAGGATTCCAGGCTATTTTTGCACAGACATGGGGAAAGAATTTATAGGTCGAGCTTTTCAGAGCATGTTAACAGAGTTTAATATCACGAATATATTTAATAGGTATTATTTTTTTATTATTATTATTATATAGATCAGTGGTTCTTAACCTTTTTACTACCATGCCCCCTCTAGGAATTGGTCCTTCCCTCCACGCCCCCCTTCAATCAAAATAACATTCTCAATAACTTCTCAATATTAGCCCATGCTCTCGTTAAGAGAATAACAAATACAATTAGAGAAATTCCTGTTTCTAGGGGGGCGCGCCCCCCAGGTTAAGAACCACTGATATAGATGGTTTTATTATCCGATAAACGAATGAGACAAGTGTTTTCCTGGGTGTCTATACTCTATATATATAACCGATATTAAGGAATCACTGGGTGATGGAGATATATAAACGGTGCATGTATGCTTCAATAAATAAATATATATATATATATATATACTATCCCAAATGGCTGGTTATGCCAACTGGCTTTTAAACCATCTAAGCTGAGTGCTGAGGCCAAGAGCTTTATTATGCGTCTGGGCTGTCCAGCCGAAGGATGCTCTCGCTCTTCTTTCTCTTAGGTTAGATTCAGGTGGGATTCCCCCTAGCTTGTGGCAGCTTGGGGGATTCCCCCCTCTGCCCCGTTTTTTTCTTTTTTTGGCACCCTGGGGGAGGAGAGAGGGGTGTTGGCACCTTGGGGCAGTTGGCACTGGCACTCAATTGATCATTAAAGATAAATTTGGATTTATTAAACCAGAAGCAAAATAGTTCTTCTTAAATGTGGGTAAAAGACGAAAAATGAATTTGTTACCCTAAAATAGAATCTATTTTTAATATAGTGTTATATTAATATTTTTGCAATAAGGTTTAAAGACATATTTGTATCTTAAAGATAAATTTGTATATTGAGACGGAATTTGCTTTAAATAATTCGTTGGTTTGAATAATTCCCTTTATTGAATTGTAAAATGTGAAAAATTAAATAGTTAGCCCTAATTTAATTTCTATTTTGTTTTAAAAATTATATCAATGTTTTTTATGTTATAGTTTAAGGATAAATTTGTATATTAAGGTGAAAATTTGTTTTTGTATTAAATTTGGTTTATCTTATTCGAATTTTTGTTAAAAGATTGCCCACCAAACATCAAATTGGTCTTGTTGTGGTTTTCTACGATGAGAAGCTCAATAGGTCAAAACTATTGGCTTTGCCCTTTTTATGAGACCTTGTCGGTCTACCCCTGGCCCCATAAACGTAATTGTTTATGCTTAATTGTTCTGTCTATTAATTGGGTCGTAATTAGAGATATCGGTCTATCAGGAGGTGGTTAGTGTAAGTCGTAGGTAAGGCGGCTTTGGTCGATCAGGTGTTGGTAAGTAATACCGTAGGTAAGGCGGCTGTTTAATACTGTGTTACTGCTGAGAGATCTTAAAGTCTAGACGATTGGTTGTAGCCCCATCTTGGCCTCACACGACTGATAGGTGGGCTCCTAATGTCTATACTAGAGGTCATAAAGTCTATCCTTAGACGATTAGTGTAGCCCTCTTCTCCACCATGTGGTGTTGGTGGGATGAGCTCCTAAAAGTCTTTATTTATTCCGTGTTACGGACATTTATACTGTGGCGACATTCTAAGGCTGCTTAAGCCAACTGGCTGTTTAAGCCTTCTAAGCCGAGTGCTGAGGCCAACAGCTTTATTATGCGTCTGGGCTGTCCAGGCGAAGGATGCTCTCTCTCCTCTCTCTTAGGTTAGGTTTGGGTGGGATTCCCCCAAGCTTGTGGCAGCTTGGGAGATTCCCCCTGCTCCTTTTTTTCCATTTTTTTGCACCCTCAATGGGGTTGGCACTGGCATTCAAATGATGAACATTGCATTGCAATTTGTACTCTACCATTTTGCGCACATAGTACTCTCATTTTAGAAAACAAAATTATTTCCTTCATTTCATGTGTCACTCTCATGTAATGTTCCTGACCGTTAATGAGCAGTATTCTTTTGAAGAACTTGCTGATATGCATATCATGTTCGGATTTTTTTCATTTGAACGGACAAGGGCAGTACTTTTTTCGTTCTCATTTCTTCTAAAAACAGTACTTCATTGCCACTGTTATTAATTCTTCCATTTAGGTTTTGAGCTTTTTTTTTATCGTTCTCTTCTTTGAGTACCCTTTATATGAAAACACAGCACTTCTCGTTAAGGCATTTTTTTTCATTCTAATTGACTGTCTGCACATGCAGGGGTTGAAATAGCAGCAATATGTTCCGTACCTGCAACTTCCATTCCTCATTACGTAGAAACATTTTTTGGGTAATTACATATGTAATTGGAGTCATCTTTACACGAACCCGTTTTGTAATATTCGCATGTGGTCCGTCGTTTAGATTCCTTACGAGTCATGTATGAGTCAATTTCTACCACCGCTTCTTTTCTATTCAATGTTTTTTTTAATTTTCGATGTGTTTTTATTTATATTCATGGTGTTTCTATCTTCTTTCTCTTTCTGTTTGTTCCCCTTTGCATCCTTAATCCTCATTTTCGTTCGTGTCGGCGTTTCTTAGCGTTTCCGATTTATTTTCTGTGAACCTGTTGCAATTTTTTCTCCTCATTCATCATCATCCATTCCCTTTTTGTACTATTATACTTTTCTGTTGTTTTCCATGCATTTGACGCACACGATGCCATTTGAGCCAATGATATTGTTAGTTATTCTATTCGTCATTTTCGTATCCTTTTTATCTAAGTTTATGCATTGGTAATGCTTAAATGTA